>JAODUO010000679.1:105000-247962 GCA_025642075.2 Ridgeia piscesae | reverse complement strand
GGTTGTGTATTTGGTCTGTACACAGCAGTATGTGTGCTGGTGTTGTAGTTCACACAATGTTGGTGTCTGTCTTCATGTGACACTTGTAGTGCCACCATGAGTGAACAGCTAGGAGGTTACGTAGCTGGGATTCTTCTGGTGCATTCACATGTACACTTGTCACTTTAAGTTACACGTGATGTTCATTGTGGCTTACTTAAGCAGATGTCTGTGTACAATCTGGTTTTATGATTACAGTGATTGTGGTGATACAGTATAATTATTTGGCAGACTTGTGCACAAATAAAATGTATTAAGAGGTTGTGCACAAATAAAATGTATTAAGAGGTTGTTTATGCATGTGCATGTGTGTGTACAATGCATGTATGCATACAATCGCATACAAAGATGATGCATGTACACATGCATGCAGCAATACACACAGTAAAATTGCATGGTAGACTAGTCATAATATTTTTAAGCTGATTAGTAAAAGTAAAAAACAACTAAATTATTATTTAGTTCATTTTAAATTATTACTGTATTATAACAACATTATTTATAATAATAAATCCTTTGGCAGGATGTTATTCTCCTATTTTCCTGGCCTTGGTCCTGTTCTTTGAATTGAGTTTTTTGTTGCTCTTTTTTTTCTAATTTATCTTTCACTACATTCTCCCTCTTTCATCTTTGTTCCTCTACATTTCCAGTGCATTTGGATTTTTCAGCCCCAAAGGCTCATTCTGACCTTATTTTTTTCATCCTAGTTTTTTGCCAGTGCCAGGTATGTGGGGCAAACATGTAGTGGAATTTCACCTGAAGTGTCCACGTGAACAACATTGTTGGAGGACCTCAACATCAAAAGATTTGTACAGCTTCATTTAGTTAATTAAGTGAAGTCCATCAGTTGATGTAGTTCGTGATCAATCAGGTATTTTTGATTTGCTAATTTCAGATTTGTAATATGTGACCTGTTAATGTGAGTCAGTGTCATAAGTGACTATATTGTAAAGATCATTGCATTAATTGGGTATGTTGTGAGAAATAACAATAATAATCATACCATAATCATAACTTGAAAATTTTATTGATGACATATTAACCCTTTTCAGACTTAGGTAATATTTTTGGGAAGCAGAAATATTTCATCTCAGAATTGCCGGGGCCGTTTATTCCTACACAGTGAACCCAGAATGAACATAGTCTATTTATGTCCTTGCTGCTTGGGGGGGGAGCAGACTGTAATGAGACTGACCTGGCTGCTGAGTGTTTATTTAGCCACTGTTTCAGTTCAAGTCACATGTCACTTCCAATAGTGTTGCCACTTGCAGAACTAATTAATGAAGTACAGAGAAATCTAGTGAAGCCCACAGAAAGTAGCTCATGCCATAGTTGTAGAAATTGCTGAATGTTTCATAGAGAAGTCAATTTTTATTGGACTGCTCTGGAAGAGAGTTTTGATGTATAAGGCACGTTGAACACATTTTGTGTGCAGTCAAGTAAATGTCAATACTAATCATTTGATGCAAGTATATCTTTTTTGACAACATCACAATCAGTCATTTGAGTTTCTCAAGTCCTGCTTTTGCGATATCATGAAATGTTATGTAACTTACGACAATCAGCCTGGGACAATTTTGAAGGTTTGCCCAATTTTGTGTGAAGAAAACATGGCTATTGGCCACCACTGGAATTCATGTAGCGATGACTCATGGGTTATCAGTTGACAAGTCATGTTGCCTGAGGACAGTAGTGGGTAGAGAGAGGGTGGACACATGTGGTGTTACATTGTAACACTTGTATGTGCTGCAGGGCATGAGTCAGACAGTTGTAATATGCCAGGAGGCTAACAGTGACCATGTTTAACAGGGGATGACACATTGTAAACACAGCCAGTTGTGTCACTGGTGGTGGTCCTAAAGGAATTGTCAACGTTATTTTAGGCCCAGGGCAAGATCGTGGTTAGCTTTTGCTTATTAAAACATTTGAAAAAAATATTGGGGTCCCTCTCATATAGATCTGATGGTAAAACGCAAGAAGGAAATATTTTGGGAAGTGTTGTGGGAGGTATTGTGAGAGCAGTTATGATAGGTATTAGGGAAGGAGGAATATTAATTCTTGGAATGTATGTTCTCTTTAACTTGGATTTACTCGTTTATAAAAGCCTGGATGTGAAACAAAAATTAATATTACTGATCTGTTGAGACGTATAATGCATGTGAATCAGACGGAATAAAGGTTTCTTGCCAAAACTTATTTCATTAATGTGCCTGTGCAATAGAACTGCATCAATTAGATTACCTTTAGGTCTGGACAACAACCACCTGAAAGGGGGGTGAACTATAGCTTCCTGTTTTATGCCAGTAAAATTTATAAGGAATCATTTGGGACTAACCTTGGGTGACCCTGACTGTGAGGTGGCTGTAATACAGATGTGACCATGAAGCGAGGCTCCATTGTACTATGAAGAGGTCACTGATCTTTCCTGACCACAAGTGACATCCCAGGAAACTTGTGGTGAGGCTATTTACCTCCTGGTGTCTTCTCCAGTTACTTGGATGTGTCTATTAGTGGACACTGCGTGGGACCACAGTGAACAACCTCCCAGTCAACCCAGGCAGAGCAAACAGTTACAGATGTGAGGCACAACTCTTGGGAGGGATTGGGGGAATTACAAGTCTGTTTGACCCTTTGTCTGGTACATTAAAGGTAACAGGGTGTCAGATCTTCATTAGCTGGGGATTAATCAAATACAGGACAAAATGGCCTTAGTTTATGAAGTTAAAATGTAGGCGCAAAACAGGTTCTAGAGGAAAATATAAAACCCGCCAAATGTAGGGCTGGGTCCCTCCGCACCACAAATACGGCACTGGGGACATCACAACAACTTACAAAGACACTTGCCGTCTGTGCTCTGGGAAGCACGTACAACAAGCTTGTGAGAAACACGACCTGAGAAAACACTCCCGATCCATCGAGACGACCGGTTTGTGAAGTATGTTGTCATTCTCCGGAAACCGGCGCCCCGATTAAAGTCCAATAGTGACAGAGGGTGGAGGAAAAACCTGCGCATATTTAGCAGTCGGGGAACATAAAAATGAATGCTTTTAACAGCCATGGTCGGGGAATCAGATAACTGCATTAGTAGGTTTTGTTATTGCTTTGAGAGTTTGTGAGTCCCTCCATCTGGAAGAGACGTTGAATTGCTACATCTCGGGAAGTCTACAATGCATTAAGTATGGCGGTTAAATTTTAATAAGGGCGGCTAAAAAGCGGTATTTTATTAATTGCATTTAGGGCTGGGTGGTTGACATAAAGTAGGACTTGACATGTCCTTGTATGTCAACGCCCCTGGGGGTTGACTGAGAGAGGTGGGGTAATCCCCTTGGAGTATTTAAAGTTGTCAGTGAGGAGAATGGCTGTTTGAGAGCCTCATGGGAAATGTGAAGGTTCTGGTTGTGTTAAGTGGTGTCCTGATCTTAGCTGAAGGAATGTCACTGGGATAAGTGGTTGGCTTTGAGTTTCCCTGTCAGGTCCAGGAGATTAAATATTCCAACAGAGGATTAAATGTCAGAGAAGACTGTCCAGCGGAAATCCAGCTGAGAAGTGTTTCCGCATCTGGACTGTCAATCGAAATTGGATATTCACAGAAGAAGGATGTAGCATGAAGAAGGATGTAGCATGAGAGTGTTTCCTTATCAGAGGCTGTGTATGCATATAGAATCACAGGAAGTTGATTTTAAAAATTATCTCAATTGGACTTAATAATATTGTTTGACATACAGTAGAAATCACAGGGATTAATGATGGATTACAAGCCGGATATGCAAGAACAAAAGTGTGGTGTTTATAGCCAAGGACTCTGCTACAAAGTTTTCATCTGATAGCAAAGGACTGTGTTTTGTCATTCCCTGGATTGGTTGAGGATGGGTGATGACTGTCAATGACTATGACATGGATAATGGACCGAAGTGTTGACATTGTCACACCATGTTTTTTTACCTGTTCCAGCAAATGTCTCAAGAATGTTTACGCTCACAGTGAAATTCATCTGTTCTTTGCAACCATGCTTGAGTAGTGTATTGAAGATCGACAAAAATAAACTTTGTGTTTACAAAAAGGCTAAATCAACAGAACTGAACTTGTACCTTCCATTAGTCGGCACACTAGCCGAGTGTCAGGGGCGGGGCACAGTAAATAGGGCTGCCACCACACAATGCTGGCCTTTAAAAAGACATGACAGGTAGAGCTAATATTTGCTGTGTTCCCAACAGACTACTGCCTATTTCTGGTAGTCGCAGACTTCATGTCTATGTGCGTGTGTATAAACTGAAGGTAGAATAATCAGCGGTCAAGATGCCAAGACACTGTCAAGGATAACATTGGTTGAACAGACGGTTTGAGTTATACAGTATTCCTTCAGGCAGCTTGTTACTGCTTCATGACAAGGCATGTCCAAGATCTAATCTTACCACTGGAGCATTAAAGCATTGCCTGGCAGGATTCTAATAGTGCTGACAAATGTAGTGTGGAACTTCCTGTGGACAGATCATCTTGCTTGTCTTTGAGCCGGGAATTTGCAAAAGAATTACCGATTTGTTCACTGTAAACACTTAGGCTTGTGCATACATAAAATATAAACAGGTATGTTAAATGTATAAGCATGCCACAAGAAGGGGCAAGCACTTGATTTCGTTGTGGTTCTATGAGAGGCACAGACAAAACATGTACATATGCGATGATGCGTGGACGCATGAATACACAACAGAAACACACAGTGATTAACATCAAACGCAATCTCGGACTTTGGATGAACAGTGTTTTATGTGCCAGTCGACTGCAACAAGTAATGCATTTGCTGCCTGGTGAATTACCATTAGATTACACCTGGACTTAGAAAACGTCAAAAAAGTGTCCCTGCCAAATGTCCTGTGGCACACCATTGTGGTGACACCAAAATTTGGCAGCCGAAACTAAAACAGTGTGATAAAGGCTGACCACGTTACATTGTGGTTGCCTGAAGCGTTGGAAGGACACAACCATATTGCTGGAAGGGAAAGTCAAGTTTTGAAGTGCCAGATTTCACTGGTTCAACAGCAGTGGAGTTGGATTGTTGTTACATATAGCACCAGGAGAGAGAGAGAGAGAGAGAGAGAGAGAGAGAGAGAGAGAGAGAGAGAGAGAGAGCGAGAGAGAGAGAGAGGGGTTATCATATCTGAACTCCAAAGAACGCAGGACTAATCAGAAAGCTGCTTAATTCGGAGATAATCCTGCAGGTTTATCCACTGTGGCGGCTACACAGTGGAGGAGAGGCAGGTGGCGTCAAGTTGCTGGAAGAGTGAGAGTTTATTTGTTTCCTTGCTGTGACAGTTCACCCCGATAAGGCAGGGCATAGGGTGAGGTTGACAACTCAGAAGAAAGATGTGCAGCCAAGGCAGAGGAGATCTACACTTTCAGTACCCCACCCCTCGCTGGGTGACAATGAGGGTTGGCGTTGATTGAGACATTACACACAACACATGGACTTCGACATCGCTGGCTACAACCCTTGTGTAATCCGTAGCCTGGGGTGAGAGTTTGTTGATACTCGTGGATTTATCACTCACGCAGGGAACAGTCTGTTTATTCTGTGATCGTGGCGTGGAATATTTCAGTTTGCAGCGGGCCAGGAAGCAGGAGGACGCTTAGCTGTGATATGTGGGGAGATCTGGCCCTAGGGTCAGTGCCGAGGCTGGCCCTGTTTGATGCTAGATTGAGGCGGGAGAGTGACGTATGGTTTCATGAGAGCTTATGGAATGCCGGCCAATGCTATCACTTGACCGTGGAGATTGTGACTACATCATAAGGGAATGTCTGCTTGAGGTGGCGCATTGTCTTGGACGGTCTGCAACGCTGTGGTTCAGCACACTTCAGAATGTAGTGGTCATCCCATGTCTAACAGACCATGTCTGATGGAGTATAACTATGAGACCTATTGTCATTACAGTGGCGTGGATTTCCTGCTTAATGGAAAGCGTCATCAGGTAGTGAGTGGATTACGACGAAAATACGTCAGCTCCGATCTGAGAAGGGATTACGTTCTTGATGGCAGAATATAAGCAACTATGAATCGTTGGATATATCTAAGGCTGTTGGATTATTATGTCACACATGTTGACAACTTCGTTCACTGATGTCTGATGTGAAGAGTTTCTAATTTGACACTGATTTCACCTGGACGTGTCATCACAAAAGTCCATGCTGTGTACATGCCTGTTGTCATGCCATAACTACAGGTGTGATAGCTCCTTGACAGGTGTGAAAGTTCAGTATTATGACATCGTTGCCACGACAACATCAATGATAGTGGTTACCGTGGATACCACTCTGAGTGACAGTCTTACATTTATTTCCTGGAGCGTCAAATAAACTCAGCTTGTAAGGATGCAGATGACGCAAAGACAAAGAAGTTATTTATCCCGCGGGTTTGTTCGCCACATCACCTGCATCTTGCTCCTCCTTTCATGTTTTCTAGCAATCACTGGGGCAGATCGCTGGTCGGGGCGACTATGCTGCGAACTACCCTGGTCTACACCCTGTCGAAATGCCTGCAACAAGGTAATTACTTTTGTCATTTTATACCTTTGGTGTAACATGTTCTTGTTAATTGCTTTCAGGTTAAAATTTCATCCATTTTGTGTAGACTGTTACGAATCAGGGGATGGCTTCATGAAGCATTCATAAAGCTAAACAGACTAAATAACATGTTGCGGTATAAACTCCAGTGTTGCTTATTAAAATGCATCATTTACTAAGACAGTTATAATTATTAATGTTAACAAATTTACTTCAGTTCACATAAGTTGAGATATATGATGATTATTTGAAGCAACATGCACTGTCAAGTTAGTAATAGAGTAGCCGACACTGTCAAGATAGTAATAGAGTAGCCGACATTGTCAAGTTAGTAATAGAGTAGCCAACACTGTCAAGTTAGTAATAGAGTAGCCGACACTGTCAAGTTAGTAATAGAGTAGCCGACACTGTCAAGATAGTAATAGAGTAGCCGACACTGTCAAGTTAGTAATAGAGTAGCCGACACTGTCAAGTTAGTAATAGAGTAGCCGACACTGTCAAGATAGTAATAGAGTAGCCGACACTGTCAAGTTAGTAATAGAGTAGCCGACACTGTCAAGTTAGTAATAGAGTAGCCGACACTGTCAAGATAGTAATAGAGTAGCCGACACTGTCAAGTAGTAATAGAGTAGCCGACCCCTGTCAAGTTAGTAATAGAGTAGCCGACACTGTCAAGATAGTAATAGAGTAGCCGACACTGTCAAGTTAGTAATAGAGTAGCCGACACTGTCAAGATAGTAATAGAGTAGCCGACACTGTCAAGATAGTAATAGAGTAGCCGACACTGTCAAGATAGTAATAGAGTAGCCGACACTGTCAAGTTAGTAATAGAGTAGCCACACTGTAAGATAGTTAATAGAGAGCTCAATGGCATAATTATAATAAGTAGTGTATACCCTTGTGGTATGATAAGTATAGGCTGTATAAATGACATGTAGAGGTATATCAGTTGAATTTTAGGCAGATCTCAATGGCATAATTAAAATAAGTGTTGAGTTGATTTTATAATCAGAAAAAAATTAATGAAGTGTATAGCTAGGTAATCTTATACTTAACTGGCCTAAATTATTACAGCCTTTTAAAACCGTTTTTTTCACCTTATATCGATGTGTATGTGTTCGCAATGTGATACTACATCATGTCCTGTACAAAGAAGGCAGATTTATAAAAAAAATATTTGTGTTTTCGAACAATTTAAACACGCTGAGTCAAAGTAAACAATGCGATGTCACCGCTGCAAATATGGCGCGAGCTGTAGGCGCCTCCCAGAGACGCCTCCCAGAGACGCCTCCCATCGCGTTGTTTACTTTGACGGAAATTAAAAGTAGCTATCACAGAAAATAGCTATTAATGTGAATACACCCAGCATTCATCAGCAGATCCTCTGTGTGTGTTTTGGAACAAACAACACTCACAGCTACTGAGTGCTAGATGTCTTCACATTATGATTATACCTATTTCCTGTGGTAGCTGCTTTTAATTTCCATAGTAGCTACTTCCGTCCGTCTGCATTGAGCCTGGACTGACATGGCCTCATGGGTGCAATATTTTGTATATAAAATAACAATGAATTAGACCTATTAAGCCATAATAAAAATACACATTTATGGGCCATAACTTTTTGTGTTATGAAATCCAATTATGCCCTCATGTGAAAATGACTCAACAAACCATGTTTACCTAATAGTCTTTAAAAAGGTCTGAAGTGAAAAGAAAATAATTAAATTGTCTGGGGTAAATTTCATGGTAATTTAGTGCAATCAATCACCCTCCACACACCACACCCCACATCCTGGTTCACCCTGCAGGGGGTGGGGCCCTTGTGGTTGCATGCTTGGTTAGGATTTCATCAAAACCTGACACCATGTTTCCATGCACACTGTAAAAGTGGGTTGTGGCTCTGTGAGTTGTTCTATTTTGAACTGAACATGATATTTACATGTTATGTCTGTCATGCATATGAGTCATGTGTATGAGTCATGTGTATGAGTCATGTGTATGAGTCATTCCATCAGGCAGATGTCCAGTATCTGCTCTAAATATATTTCAAATAAAACATCGTAATTTATAAAGTTGTTTTGTAATTCCTGATGCCAAATAAATAATAACAATTCAAGCTTTGGTAGAAGTTTTGAAATATCTTTGTCAACATATTAATCCACCATTTTACAGAATAATTTGTAATATTTTCAAACGCTGTCATAAGCGTTTCTGTTAGTCAAACACGTCTGTAACATGATGTTTTACATAATGAGATAAAAGTCAAAGATCAATACAATATTTATAACAAAAAGTTGTTAGATTGTATCAAGCTGGCTAAACATTAGTTGTTAGGTTGGCTATGATTGGTCTAATTTCCCAGAAGATTCCACTGGTTGATGCACAATCCCATCAAAATAAGAGTAAGCAAGTTATCTATATTTCACAAGAGTACTCTTTTATTTTCTTGTTTCCCACTTTCTCCCAGCCACATGGGAGTTCTTTCCCCCACTCTCCCAAATAGATCCTCATGGGATCAGCCCAACCTGGGACCTGACCCAGACATGAAGTGGGCTTATCTGAAGCATTAAAAGGTTTCTTGGAGAAGGACACAAACCACCTGGCCTTCCTGTCTCAGTCGTGCTATACTGGCTTAATAACTCCCCATTTACCTCCCAAATCAGCCTAAGGGCATCTGGGAGCAGCCCTATAAAATGCTCCACACGTGTAGTACAGACAAAAACACCAGGGAGTATAAAAAAACGCTACCGATAAATAACGTGATATAGCAGTTTCTTCTGAGAGAGGCAATTTTATTAACTAAATTTTTGACAAATTTGGCTGCACTGGGTACACCTTTAATGTGCTGTCATGTTGTATTTATCAAATGGTTTTGTTTCAAAGGATTGAACGCCTCGTGTAATTATAAGTGATGGTTTCTTGAGATAAACTAGATGCAGGTAATACCAATAATGTCAACAGGGTGGTGAAAGGATTTCTTTCAAGAGAACCAATTTATGAACTAAATTCAGATAAATTATGTGTTGCCAAAACTACCAGGTAATCATTAAGTATACCATTGAGTTTGATTTATCAAGGTGGTTTATTTCAAAGCATTTAAACACCATGCATGATTATAACTGATGGTTTTCCATTAGGTAATATAGATGCAGTTAATTATACTAGTTATAATAGCATGGTTGAACAATGAACATTTATGGTCATCTTGTGTGGATACTTCTGTCCTTCAGGTTAGCATGGCGATGTGTGAAATATATTAAAATTTAGGATTTTTGCAAACATTTAATCAGAAGATAAATCCCAGATGGCAAGTAGACACGGACTCTGAGGACGCAACTTTTTCTGTTCTGTAAAACTGGCCGTTTTTAGGTTGTTGTTTTTTAAATATAATCAAACTGCTTGCACTAAACAATTAGTTGATTACCTAGTTGATTTCAGTTCATGTATTTATAGTGTTTTGTTAAAATGACTACTTTTGTATAATTCTTCCTGTAACTTTTCATTCACTAGCATTATTTCCTGTCATCAAAGAAATCGCCCACTTTTTGACTAGATATGTGGCAGGCAGGCAGGCAGGCAGGCAGGCAGGCAGGCAGGCAGGCAGGCAGGCAGGCAGGCAGGCAGGCAGGCAGGCAGGCAGGCAGGCAGGCAGGCAGGCAGGCACGCACGCACGCACGCACGCACGCACGCACGTAGACAGACAGACAGACAGACAGACAGACAGACAGACAGACAGACAGACAGACAGACAGACAGACATAATTATGGTCATTATAAGCACTAAACAAAACTGGGAGGTCAGTCCTTGGCCTACCCCAGACTCCACCAATTTGAGCCTGTTCTGTTCTGGGTCTTATCTTCACCTGGGGCTACTGGTGTAAATGCCACTTGTCAGGCAGATACTCCTGACAAATGACCCCATAATGGAAACAGGTTCCCTGTTGGGAATATGCCTGGGTCAGTGATATGACATACACCCACAGTTGTACTGGCTTGTTTCTGCACCTGTTACTGTAGAATACAGCTTTCTGGGTCAGAAATGTGTTGGTAAGGTATCTTTAAAAAAATGGGAAGAATGGTGGCCTGGTTGTTAACCCAGAATCGTGCAGTTTTATGATCATAATTCTTCTATTCTCCAAGCCACAATGGTTAGTCAGTTTAGACTATGATGAATTATTTTATTTTATACAGTTTAACTGCTCCAGCAATTTTCACTGGGAACACAAATAACATTCTCTAATTTTGAGCCATTGAGTTTGATGAATCTCATTATTTGTAACAAGTTAATTGCAAAAAAAAATAAAAACATTGGAAGAATTGAAAGTTAATTTATTTAGCGTTTTAGTCAAATAGTTTATGAAAAAAACAGACTTATAATAAACAATGGATGTAATTATTGAAACAGTTGTAAAGCTATAATATAATATTTGGTATACACATATGCAGGCACATTGACAAACCCAGACGTCAGTCATTCAGTAAACTTATTCCCTTACTCCTTCACTCACTCCATCACTCACTCCTTCACTCACTCACTCACTCCTTCACTCACTCCTTCACTCACTCCTTCACTCACTCACTCCTTCACTCACTCACTCCTTCACTCACTCTTCACTCACTCCTTCACTCACTCCTTCACTCACTCCTTCACTCACTCCTTCACTCACTTCACTCCTTCACTCCTTCACTCCTTCACTCACTCACTCACTCACTCCTTCACTCACTCATCACTCCTTCACTCACTCATTCACTCACTTCACTCCTTCACTCACTCACTCACTCACTCCTTCACTCACTCCTTCACTCACTCCTTCACTCACTCCTTCACTCACTCCTTCACTCACTCCTTCACTCCTTCACTCACTCACTCACTCACTCCTTCACTCACTCACTCCTTCACTCACTCATTCACTCACTCACTCCTTCACTCACTCATTCACTCACTCCTTCACTCACTCCTTCACTCCTTCACTCACTCCATCACTCACTCCTTCACTCACTCCTTCACTCTCTCCTTCACTCACTCCTTCACTCACTCCTTCACTCACTCCTTCACTCACTCCTTCACTCACTCCTTCACTCCTTCACTCACTCACTCCTTACTCACTCACTCCTTCACTCACTCACTCCTTTCCTCACTCATTCATTCACTCACTCCTTCACTCACTCATTCACTCACTCCTTCACTCACTCACTCACTCACTCATTTACTCACTCACCCACTCACTAACTCACTCACTCATTCACTCTACCACTAACTCACTCACTCACTCTACCACCCACTCACTCACTCACCAAACCACCCACTCACTCACCAACCAACCAACCCACCCACCCCCACTTACTCACTTACTCACCCACCCACACACCCACCCACCCCCACTCACCCACCCACCCACCCACACCCAGAAGTGACTGTTCTAACATAGGATGGGTTGTCTGTGAACCAGCTCCAGTTGCTTACAGTTGTGTGTGACAGAGACAGAGGCAGAGACAGCAGCCAGACAGGTCTGGGGTGATACTTTCATACTTCATTAAACCCAATCAGTGTTTATTGGCCCCAACTATTTAATACAGCCAGAGGACAGACTCCTGCTAACACCACAGCTTCCCCAGAGTCTGTCAACTGTCACTTGTGGGATGTCTTTATTTTGGGTCATTAGTACACACCTGTCTGCCTGCCTCCAGGGTCTGTATTTCTGGGTCTCAACCCATGTACCCACTCTCCCTGCTGTGCCCTGTGATTGTCTGTAGTCTGTCCACATTAAATGTCTATAGTCTGTCTATACATTAATGTGGTCTAGAACATTATAAGTACATCGCTTCCGAGACTGTACAGTTTTATTGTTTCTTATATTGTCTTGTTTATTCCTTGGACCAATGCATTGAATTTGATCTAACAAGTATCAGAATTCAGAAACACAACAATAAGGTATTCTCTCAAGTTTATTTTCTTGGACCATGTTTTTATATATGCTAGCATGTTCTACAAGGGTCTCTCTCACAGCCGAGATGATTGCACTAGTGTATTATAATATTAATAATATACGTATATTTTATCTTATCCAGTTGTGTTTTCACTGAACAAATCCTTGTTAAATTAATACTTCCTTAAAATGTGACAGAACCAGCTTAGATTAGTTGTTTAAAATTCCTGCTTCCAGTGGCATTCATCATCGTCATGATTGTGACTTCTGCCTGACACATTTTTTCACATTGATTGAGTTTTCCAGACAGTTTCACACCTTGGCATCCCATATGTGCCTGGCATGTGACAAGCAAATTGGCATCTTATTTGTGTCTGTCAGTTGGCAAAGAGGCTTTCAACATTATAGAGCAGTTGGTATATTTGAAATGTACTGGTGGTTTTTTTGGTGTTTGGTAAAAATATAACTGTTTGCAACCCATTCCAGTGGTAATGATTAAGTAAATATGGGTCTAGTGTAAAGCTCCTGTTTTTAGTTTAGTTTCGTAAATTTCTACAAAACTCCT
Organism: Ridgeia piscesae; assembly: GCA_025642075.2. Taxonomy (NCBI): domain Eukaryota; kingdom Metazoa; phylum Annelida; class Polychaeta; order Sabellida; family Siboglinidae; genus Ridgeia; species Ridgeia piscesae. Next base: position 234,876 of record JAODUO010000679.1, on the reverse strand, counting down.
TCAACCATGGTACAACTGTGAGTGTAGATAATATTTAATTATCATTGGGTAGTCAATCAGACACAACAAAACAAATCATTTTGAGGCCATTAGAAAAAAATGTTGTCTGTCAGGTTAATCAGTTTCCACCCAGTAAGTTTCAGCCAGTCTCAGTCAGGTTTTTGTCCATAAACATTGCGTAAGAGACACAGGAAATGATGATGTGTGTTCCAGCGGCAGTGAAACAGCAGACGTGAGAAATGTTTCTTGAATTCTTTCGTGATATATTGCATGGTAGGCGGGTAGGCGTGCCATCTTATTGCCGTTGGTGGTGTGGAAATGTTGTGACAAAAAGAGTGAGAATCTCGTAACACGTGTAAGGTATTATGGGTATGTGGTATTGCTATTCCAGCATATGTTGGCATTTACATAAAACAAACAAGAGGTTGGGATCAAAATGTACTTTTCTATATAAAGTACAATCATGTAGTAATTAAAATAAAACATGTTGAATATAAACATCACTGTAATGTAATATTTCTCCAAATTTACCCATGTTCTTGCATCAGTTACAAATACGTTTCATAACATTTATTTGGAAAAGGGAGTTAATTAATGTAAAGTACATCATTCTAATGTTGTCGTTTCTATTGAAGATGGTTTATAGTTTGTAGTTTTATTTTAAGACGTACGCTGAACAGCCTTTTAGATAAAAAAAATTAGCTTTTATATAGAATTAGTCATGTTGTATTCCAATGCCAAACATGTATATGGTGATAAAGTATCAACATACTTATTTAACGTAAATCATCCATGTATATAAAATTTACCATCAGAATTGATTAGAAATTGTTTGCCCTCAGAGCTCTGAATACAAGCCACACGTAACCATACAGGAAATGTGCATTCTTATTAACTAAAATGCTAACATTTGATATTTATCAATGCATCTCTCCCATTCTAATGAGGTCCATTTGCAAATCCCTGTATTCATTAGCTTCAATGAACTATTAGTGTCAGATCTAGCAAGTTGGCGGTGTATTTCAGAAAACACACGTGTAGTGTTTCTTTTAATTAAGCATCTTTGATGTTATGCAGTTAAAATTATTTGAAGAATCCTCCTCCTACCTGAGTAAATTGAAATTGACCAGTCAGGTGGCACCAGTGTTGAGTAGTTTGTACTCCAAATACACAAATATTGATGTCAAATAAAATGTGGACATCCACAGCGTTGACAAGACCCTGAAAGCTTCCTGGCATCAGCTACTGTGCATCGAAGCCATAAATCAGAGTAGAATGTCAGATGTCTCCATGTATGTCTTGTGACACTGGGGGAAGCAACTGAGCTCTGCCATGTCCTTGCTTCTTTGTCATTGGCTTGTGTCCTCAGGACGTGATTCCATGAGAAAGTACAAACACGTTGCATATATCAAGTATTCCCCGTTAAAATTAACAAAATTTACTGTCAGTCATCAGATGTAGGTTGCATACACCATATAAAACTATAACATTCATGTAATATTTAATTTAAAAAAATCATGTTATGTACGTGTAATGCAATTTAAATGTATCCTGACATGCTGGCCAACCTAAAATGACGTGGAACATCCCCTAGTGCATGATGCTGGGTCTGCCATATAAAATGTGAATTTAAAATACAATACACCAGAGTTGTTATCCTCAAGACCTGTTACTAAACTGATCTGTTGGGTTGTTGTAGGCACGCTCCAGAAATGATCTGGGGAGAAATTGTCGCTCCATTGCTGAGCCGGCCTTCTTCAACTGCCTGGACAGGCAGGATGGTAAGTAAATAGGTCTTCAGTGGTCATTTGAAACTGTATTCATGTGTGAAGAGTTTCACAGCCAAACATGTGACATAATAATAATTGTAATACTTTTTTAATAAAGGTAAAAGGTAAGTTCTTACATAGTGCACTATCCATCCCTCAGGACTGTTCAAAGCACTTTACACTTTACTTCCCTGGCAGACCTGTTCAATGAAACACCGTCTCAACTTCTCTGGGAAGCATCCAGCCATATGCTACAATTAATAAACAAAAGCTGCTTGTACACATATCCACCACTGTCTATAGCCAGCTACTCATTTATATAGCTGAGTGAAGTGGAGCAATGTAGAGTGAAAAAACTTGCCCAAGGTTTTAACACCGCAGCATAGGAATCGAACTCAGGTTCTCTAAGTCGAGAGTCCAAAGCTCTACCTGTGAGCCATTGCGCTCTATGCATATATATATATATATATATATATATATATATATATATATATATATATATATATATATATATATATATATACACATACATATATATACACACATACATGTATATAGCACCCCTAAAATCTTTGAAAATTCAAGCTCTGAGGCGCAACACAAAAACACTTTGTGTAATCATAAACAGGGACAGGCAGAAGTTGTCATTGGAGCACGGAACCACCAAACATTTATGGTAGAAAAGCAATTTGAAGCAAGTAGCTTTTTGAGTTTTTAGGAAAGGTGGCTATAATTTCAGAATATTTAATAGCTACAGAAAAAGCCTGCTTGCCAATAATAATAGTCTTACAATCAAAAAAGTTGTTTGGATATACAGCTGTAGATGATCTAAGGATCCATTGGATATCAGAGAATTGTGTCAGATTAACTACATACGTTGGTTGCTGAGTAGAAAAGTATATTTAACAATAGTCAATTTAAACTTAATTCAACATACATGTATAACTGGAAGGCAGAAGCCAATGCAACTGCTTAAATAGCAGTAATGATGGTGAGAAACAAATTCTCAGTCAAAGTGTAAATAGAAATGTGTACATGATATTATTATATCTTCAAAGAACAAAAACGTAGCAACTGAGGAGACCAAACACATGTCGTAATTATACATCTATTTATTGTTTTACAAACTTGATTTCATTTCCGAATTCCATTCCTTGCATGGTGCCCTTGTAACAACATCCATATATACATAAAAGCAGAACACAAGATAGAATATCCTGCCCAGATACAGAGGTCAGCAGAAATAGCTTCTCAGAATAAAACCGCAGTTTATTTATTTTGACGAGCAGGCGGTTTCCCTATCAGCAGAAGTATTTTATGATTTTGTTATCCTGCTTTTGCCTGTCTGTTTGATACTGGGAAATGTGTGGGAGTATTGGGTTTGTTTTCTTAGCCCTTCTGATAACCCTTATCTACACAGGGCGGTTTAATTTACTTCACCCACAAAACACACTTGTCTATGTATCTTGGGAATGTGACAGTTTTCAGCTTGTTTTGAATTGTCGACAATTGTGGAGATAGTGTATTATATACTCCTTTTCTTTTTATTATTACATTCCAGAAATATTCTTTAAAATAATAAAGAAGAATGTAATAGTTTAAATGCAATATTGGTATGACAAGACCAGTTTTATTAAGGTATGTGTAATTGCCATGAATGCTTTTAGTTTGAAAAAATAAGTGAAATAATCTGATTGAATAGGGACCTTTATCTTAAAATGTTCAATTAAAATTCAGCATTCACATCTTGCTGTGAACAAATGAATTCATAAGCTAATTTTGTTGTTGATTTGATCAAGGTATTTGTTGTTGATTTGATCAAGGTACCCATGTTTTTGTTAATTAGCTCTCGGGCATTAATAATGAAAATCAATTTCATTCTATTAGCCTGTTACTGTTGCACATTTTTTCAGAGAGTACATTAGTCTTTAAAACAATTCTTCACTGATAATTAGTTTATGAATAATAATTTGTTTAGGAAACATGTTTCATGATCTAATCAAACTGTTTTTGTTTTTATTGTATTTTGCATAATGAAATACGTTTAGACGTTCTAGAGCACATGCACCAGTGAGAAAGCCCTTGAACACTAGGATGAATGAAAAGCTTCAACACAATGTAATTTTACGTAAAACACCAAGATTAGACACATGCCAAATTCAGTGTTTCTGTTCATGCCAGAAATAAGTATTGCTTCAGAAAGTCCTGTTATTTTAAATTATATATTTTAATTATTACACATTATAAGCATACATTAGCTGACAAGAGTTATTATTTTACAAACCAAAATAAAAACAACAGCAATGCTTAGTAACCCTATAGCCATGGAGTGATGGAAGGTCAGACGAGATGGTCAAATCATGAAACGTTTAGTGGCCACTGTGCAGTATCCTCTCAATCCAAGGGTCTCCGACTGATTATGTCAGTACCAGCTTTCACTACCTGTAGCACATCCCTTTGAACAAATCCTTTTTTAACATCAGCCTCCTGTCATGTGATATAATTTGTGGTGATTTCAGCCACGCACTGTTCATATTACTTGCAATGTTTGGGTGTGAATGGGTTATATTGGGACACCCACCGGTCCTGAATCCCTCTTCAAATTTGGGCAGATATTTGCACTGTTATCTAGGCTGATGGAGAAACAACTGTCAAAATAAATTGCTATATTTTTAAAGTTTCACTCTGCTCAGTTCCACGGTTTGCTGAGACGATCAGCCAGGGGTACTGTAGCACAGGACAATGACCCAATGACCGGGGCTAGCCAGGATGCTGTGCAGCTCCTGACACAGCAGTTCTCAGGCTGTGAGTCTTGTTGGCCACTCTCAAAGTGCACACCAATTCTGTCAGCCCAGCCAAGGGGAAAGAAGCCAGACCTAGTAATAATGCCCCAGGTCTGGCTTCCTTCTACTTGACCAGGACATTTCCAATAAACACAGTCTTATCTGGGCTTGCTGGGACCCTGACTCAACATAAGTGGATGTTAATTGATTGAGGTCTTTTGGGGCCATATAAACTTACAGTGTCAATCATTGGGCCAAGAGTACAGTGGGATGTGGCTTACCACAGAATAAACAGAGGGGGTGTTCATTTCACTGGGTAGGATAAGGGAATGGGTCTTATTTGTATAACTAACACAATATTTGAATAGATCAATTGCAGTTGTTACATAATCGTAATAAAATATAAACAAATTCAAATCCTTAATTATTTAGTAATCTAAAATATTTATAAAAGTGGGAGTTTACAATGGGAAATGTATATTTGTAAGGGTGTTATTTGGAACCAACCAAACAGTTTTAATAATACCAACATTAAAAAAATCACATCTTCAGTGTGACACTAATCTTGGGCTTGGTCTTGCTAGCTTATGTGTGCACGTGACTTCTCTCTGATAAATGATGTGCCCACTTAGCATCTAGAACCAAATATCACGACTCAAAATTATGTCCCTCCCATGAGGGGACACCTGCAATGTAGGGACACATTTGCTTGCATGCAGGAGTGTCCCCTGAAGAGTGGGACTACTGTAGCAGTGTGCTAAGTAAATTATTGTTACCTACACTTACGAAATTAGTAGAAACATTCAAATCTTGAATAACTTAATAATAATAGTTTTTTGGAAATCTATGTTGATAACATTTAATAGGTATTATCTGCAACCAACCAACACATTTTAAATATTCCTTAATTCAGTGGTGCAGTGTGCTGTTCAAATTCAGTCAACTAAAGAAAACTTAGAAAACACGTCTGATAGAAACATCTGACTGTCTCATTGACTTGGTTAACTGCTTCGCCAGCGTTCAGACAGAAGTCTATCCCGTTAGTTTCAACAGAGAGTGATAGTCTTTCTATCCCTGTCTCTCACAAGGTGACAGCTCCCATCCAGTGTGGCTAATTTCAAAACAAATACAGTTGTTTGTGTATCTGCCTGTCTCTCTTACGATAAACACCACTTCCCCATCTGCCTGAGATTTTTTTACTGTGGGTGGTGTATTTCCATTAAGGGACCATCTCCATGTTTGACCATTACTGAGAACACAGTAAAATAACGTCTGTTGGCAGTTTTGATGCTGAAACTGTTCCGGATATATCCATTTTATCTAATCTTTCCAAGATTGTGCTACTGTAAAATTTAATCTTCATTAGTGTTGTTAAATTTAAATTGGCCACAAAGTAAACACACAATCAGTTAGTTTTGCAGTCAGGTATTTTTCAGCAGTGATCTTATAATCAATAACCATTCAAATGTATATTTTTGTTGATGAAATGTTATTGCAAATACACGTGATATTCAAGGGTAGAACTTCAGCATTTATTTTACTAGACAGCAGGACAAATAAAGAGAAAAAGTTTACTAGTCTACCAAAAGATTTACTAGTCCTGCAATTATAAAAACATTTATAACACAAATTTAAGTTGCAATGATGTTATTTAAAACTAAACAACAATGTGCTTGCAACCCTGTTCAATTAAATAACAATGTCATGTTCATAAAGATAACAAAGTAATTAATAAAAAACAACATAATTAATGAAGAACTGAAGATATGATCTGTATTAACAAATGGTACAATTGAAAATGGATGCCAATTGCACTCATTAACTGGTAACACTTTAACAGGAAAAGAAAATGTCACATTCACACTAGACACAATTATATACATCAAAGAACTGCTAATCTTATAAATAATGCTCAGATAAGTTACTGCCCAGTGGCCATGCCTAAGAAAAGTCATCATTTATCAGTAAATTAAAGCGACATGATCAGTTTGTGGTTTTTTTTATTGCAAAATCATGTTAATCAGTATAAGTTATAGCTATTGTAGCATCCTGACCACCAATAAATGTTTTATCGAAACAGAACTGACTTCGTAATGTTTAATGTCGAATGTTTATAAGAATCTCAACGCTGTCACTCAAATCGCCACGAGTGACACCGACCCTTTGACCTTTACCAACTGGGAGCCGTGCACCTGGCTGTGTGTGACGTTAGTGGTGTCAATTTGTGTTCACGTGATACTGCATCGCGTGATCATGCATTTCCTTCTGGGCTTTTAGCCACGCCTACAACGGTTTTGAAAACGCCTCATGTGTACACAGAGTTAAGCGCCCTTACTGCGTCTATTTTCAACCCCTAAATGGTAAATGAAAACATATTTTGACTATCTTTATGCTATAATAGGTATAACTTATACTGTATAACATGATTTTGCAATAAAAATAAAAGGCCACTAACGGACCATGTAGTTTTAAGCTGTCCCTGCTGCAGCCAGTTGGCTGACAACAATTTGTCAATGTCTTAATGATTTGGGATTCAGTTACACCCAGGCCTGCGAATTGGTTAGGGTCACTGTGGCTACAAAGGCATAATTGACTACTGTAGGGTGAGGATGATGACATGCTGAACTTTACTAGACAGGCCTGATTAGTTGGTAGGCAGGTTTACTAGTCCACCCTTATTTTTACTAGTGTACAGACTAGAGGACTAGTTGAGAGTTCTACCTCTGGTATTGGACGTGTCTACATACACCAAACATGGACAATCTTCTTCAAGTGCAAAAGCTTATGAGATAATACATGAATTCACAAACATTCTCCACTGAAGGCCCCCAAATCCCTGCCTTCAGGCCCTATAGGATGAATTCATTAAGTAACTGCCAACATTTAAATTTAATTAATTTTGCATGTTTTCTGACCACCTGAGACCACAAGGTAACCTAGGGGTACCAAGTCAGGTATAATTGATTGCAATGATAACATTTAATATAACATCGCTGGTTAGCAACACATACTGACGTAATTGTGTTAAAACATAATTACTGTGTTTTATTCGAATATATTCGAGCAGTCAATTTATGAAGTTTATTCAGTAGCTTTATGATAAAATCCTATCAAACGTTATGCCTTTTAATGATCTTGTAACTTCCCATCCATGGGAGTGGAGGGTTGTTGCCCTAAGGGTGTGGTTAATTACCCGTGTTTGTTGTTGTAATTACTGTGGTGCCAGACTTGTTTCCTGAGGCAGTCTTGACAATGTACACTTCCCAGAACCAAACCACCGCCTCACAACGCCCACATACTCTCACTCTGATAGCTGATAGCTTCAGTGACTCTCTCTTTAAGCGTTCTTTATGACCCCCTAGGGTCTTATGCAGGATAAAATATTTGCCAGTAACACTTTTTTTGGTGGACACATAGATGTTAGTTCCTATACGTACAAGCCAGTTGAGATGTGTTTTATGACTTAAACTATAAACACACGTTTCACCCATTTTCAAAGCATGACTGACAATATCTGTGGTTTTGGAAGACCGTTTCTATTAAGTTTTGTATTATTCTCCTTCATTTTTACCCATCCACCAATATTTCTACCAGTTCAAAATGGGTTTCACCTGTCAAATGATGGGTGGACGGGTCTTTGCATAAAGCTTTATTATACACTTGTGGGTTTAGTCTGTCCCTGCCTTTGTAGACATTCAATTTATTCACATATTACAAACTTGCACACTGTATAATCTTCAAAGACATGGTTAAGATTCTTAAAGGGGCAAACTCCACTGTGAATGCTTATGTTGTGCAGTTATGGATTTAAAAAAGGAAATTGTTACGTTAGTCATATATATATCATGTTGATCTCATATATCATAATATTATATATCATATACATCAACTTTTTTATAATTACTAGATCCCAAAGCCATCCCAAATCTGTTCTGTCCAGCTTATTTGCATTAGTAAATTGTGACTGGTCAGTGGCGTAGTTGTTGGAAAAATCTTTGCATAAATCACGTACAGCCGAATATACTGCCCGTGTTGCAACGTTGGTCAATTTTGCCATACCCTAAATATTGCCCATCCCCATCCAGTGACATTTGAACCTGTCCAAATTTTGTTTTACATGTCCAAATGACAGGTAGACCGGTCTCTACATAAAGCTAACATTTGGCACTATATTAGTATTACATCACTATTCTGACAAATGTGCCACTCTGTGCCACTCTGTGCCATTATTGGGCACTGTGCCATTGGCACAAGACAGTTCCCTTTTCTGGTGTGGATGCCTGGCAGCCAGGGTTTTTGTGAGGGGAGTTGCACTAAAGGGTAACGTGGAGTAGGTTGACCCCATGCTCCCTGTGTTTGCCCTCTTCAAAGGCCCTCTTTTTAAGTTCCCCTAATGGAGCAGTGTGTGAAGTGATGAATGGGGTGAGAAATTGGGGTTATCAGGCAGGTGCAGGATGGGTTTCTTTGTACTATATCAGGGTGTTTAGTCTAGGGGTGTCTAATGCCAGGGGTGCTAGGTGATGGGGTTGGTTGTAACTAGGGTACTAGGTTGCCTCACTGCCAGGGTGTTCTCAATCACACCCCAAGGGTTGTATGGAGATTAATAGATAAGCAGATTAATGTAAAAGGCTTATCAATTATATCTGGCACTTGAGGGCATGCAGATATGTATATATATAAAGCTGACTCATGTGTGTGGTCATAGATGTAAACAGATGCCTTGCTGTATACAAACACATTGCTACTATACATACAAATAAATTGCTGCATAAAATATTGCTTTACGTAAACCCATTGTTTTACACAAACACATTGCTGTATACAAACACATTGTTGTATACACATTGCTCTATACAAACACGCTACTGTGATCCATACAGATACGTTGCTGCAGAAAAACATTGCTGTATACAAACACTTTGCTGTAATCAAACAAACACATTATATTTTTTTGGTATACAAACACATTGTTGTGATACATAAAACATTGCTGCATATAAAGAAATGTTTGTATACAAACACTTATATACAAACACATGCTGCGACACAGTTCTTCTCGTGGGCCAATCTTTCAGAGAATAATCCATAATCTTCGAAAGAACAGTTAAGACCAGTTGGAACATGTTAAAGCCTGAAATAAAAAAAATTAAAACCCTCCAAGTGCTTTCAAGAGAGCATATTTGCAGGACATCTTAGATTAGACAACCAGTGATTTAGTGACAGTGAACATTTGAACAGAGTGCAGTGTTTCCCCTGGTACATGATGAGCGAGGTGGGCCACCTCGCTATTTTTCTAAGCCACCTCCCTCAAAATATGCCAGAATTACCACCTCATAGCTATAAAACACCCTTCAGAATGCACCATTTTTTTTTAGTCCCCAGATACACATAGTGCACATCACGCATTCGGTGCACACTCAACTCATCTTACCACCTCACCCATCATTTTACTCAGGGGAAACACTGTAGTGTAATAAACATTTTAGCACGTTTTTTAATTTACTTATGTATTTCGATATATTTGTCATTATTATTTATGTCATTTTTTTCTTCAAATATACTATGTATTCAACTTTTGTGGATGTTAGACATAAAGCCATCATCTGTAATACGTTGCACAGACACAATTTCTGACAATTTCCATGGACTGCTGATCAGTTTTTTATTTCATGTAACTTGTCAGGCTGCAAACTTCAAATTTACGTCATAGGCGACAACCGTTAGTACAGACACATTGAAAAAGCCCATCTTCTGTGTGTTGAAATAGCTGTATTGTAGTAGCTGTCTTTTGTGTGTTTTAAGTAGCTGTCTTTAAGTAGTATCTTTTGTGTATGTACGTGGCGCCATCTGGAGTGTTTCTAGAGATGCCATCACTGGACCATTTGCAGACTTTCACTCGTGAAAACCCCTGTTCAAATGCTGTGTAAGCCGTGGGCACGTGAGTTCACACCAAGTGGCTCCAGTTCACTCAGCTGTACAAGTGATAGACAGTGTAGGATGAACGTTTCTGTATAAATAGTCTTTGTGCATTAATTGCAACATGGCTAACTACTTCCATGAGATGGTGTTCGACTGAACAGGTCTGGAAAGGAGCACTATATAGCAACTTACTGGGGAGAGTGGTACCTTTCCTGTTTTGCTCTACCTAATGTTAGCTGTATGTTTGCAGTGAGTGACCGGTGTTACCTAATGTTAGCTGTATGTTTGCAGTGAGTGACCGGTGTTACCTAATGTTAGCTGTATGTTTGCAGTGAGTGACCGGTGTTACCTAATGTTAGCTGTATGTTTGCAGTGAGTGACCTGTGTTACCTAATGTTAGCTGTATGTTTGCAGTGAGTGACCGGTGTTACCTAATGTTAGCTGTATGTTTGCAGTGAGTGACCGGTGTTACCTAATGTTAGCTGTATGTTTGCAGTGAGTGACCGGTGTTACCTAATGTTAGCTGTATGTTTGCAGTGAGTGACCGGTGTTACCTAATGTTAGCTGTATGTTTGCAGTGAGTGACCGGTGTTACCTAATGTTAGCTGTATGTTTGCAGTGAGTGACCGGTGTTACCTAATGTTAGCTGTATGTTTGCAGTGAGTGACCGGTGTTACCTAATGTTAGCTGTATGTTTGCAGTGAGTGACCGGTGTTACCTAATGTTAGCTGTATGTTTGCAGTGAGTGACCGGTGTTACCTAATGTTAGCTGTATGTTTGCAGTGAGTGACCGGTGTTACCTAATGTTAGCTGTATGTTTGCAGTGAGTGACCGGTGTTACCTAATGTTAGCTGTATGTTTGCAGTGAGTGACCGGTGTTACCTAATGTTAGCTGTATGTTTGCAGTGAGTGACCGGTGTTACCTAATGTTAGCTGTATGTTTGCAGTGAGTGACCGGTGTTACCTAATGTTAGCTGTATGTTTGCAGTGAGTGACCGGTGTTACCTAATGTTAGCTGTATGTTTGCAGTGAGTGACCGGTGTTACCTAATGTTAGCTGTATGTTTGCAGTGAGTGACCGGTGTTACCTAATGTTAGCTGTGTGTTTGCAGTGAGTGACCGGTGTTACCTAATGTTAGCTGTATGTTTGCAGTGAGTGACCGGTGTTGCTCGGACACGTCGTCGTCGCGCTGTAAGGCCGTGTGTCGTGCCCTCTTCATCCAGGACTCGGTCACCGACTCTCAGCGCAGCGCCGTCGAGAACCTCTGCAACCCCAGCATCATGTCGTGCATCACTAACTCGACCAGTGCCACCCCCACTACGCACCCCACTGACGGTACGCACTGGCTATGTGCTGCAATATCAGAAGTATGCTAAACTTGGTGCTAAGTTGTCGGCTGTTGAGAACAGCCCCTCTGATAGTTGGGCTAATAAAAGATGTAAATCTGGTTTACTTTTTGTCAAAGTTCAGAAACCAGGAGTTATGTTGTAAGATGTTTAGAAGTTGTCCAAATAAGTGTTCACACTAGGTATGTCCTGTTCACTACAGTAATAGTCGCTGTCAATAGGTGTTTCATGAAAATGGATGTATTCTGCATAACTTTACTTTCCAATAATATTTTTTTTCACCTCAACAATTGCATTAAAGATCCCTCATTAAATTAATTTTGTACTTACCTTATACCAGATTAATCTCTGAAATAATAAAAAAATAATTGGGATATTTTGTAAGAAATTAACTTTGAATAATATGTTCCCTATTGTGAGATGTTTACAAATTGTTTAGGTAAATGGTAACATCAAGTTAAATTGAACTGTGCTCAAGATAAATTGAACTGTTAGAAATTGTTTAGGTAAATGGTAACATCAAGTTAAATTGAACTATGTTCAAGATAATTTGAACTGGTAATTTTTTATGTAAATGTTAACATCAAGTTAAATTGAACTGTGCTCAAGATAAATTGAACTGTTAGAAATTGTTTAGGTAAATGCTAACATCAAGTTAAACTGAACTGTGCTCAAGATAAATTGAACTGTTAGAAATTGTTTAGGTAAATGGTAACATCAAGTTAAACTGAACTGTGCTCAAGATAAATTGAACTGTTAGAAATTGTTTAGGTAAATGGTAACATCAAGTTAAACTGAACTGTGCTCAAGATAAATTGAACTGTTAGAAATTGTTTAGGTAAATGGTAACATCAAGTTAAACTGAACTGTGCTCAAGATAAATTGAACTGTTAGAAATTGTTTAGGTAAATGGTAACATCAAGTTAAACTGAACTGTGCTCAAGATAAATTGAACTGTTAGAAATTGTTTAGGTAAATGGTAACATCAAGTTAAACTGAACTGTGCTCAAGATAAATTGAACTGTTAGAAATTGTTTAGGTAAATGGTAACATCAAGTTAAACTGAACTGTGCTCAAGATAAATTGAACTGTTAGAAATTGTTTAGGTAAATGGTAACATCAAGTTAAATTGAACTGTGCTCAAGATAAATTGAACTGTTCCAGGTCTGCCGTGCTGCAGCAAGTCGTCGGACGCTGTGTGTCGGTGAGAAGTGTGAGGAGGCGCTCCACTCTCTCACCAGCGAGGAAGACATTGTCAATGAGATTGTGCGGCACTGTGGTGCTCCCAACCCTGCGGTACGCCTGCGGTGTTGTTACGATACATTTGTAATGTATCATATATTTGGATTAAGACCTGCTTACATACACTAGAAAGGCAGAGGTTACATCATCTGTGTTCTATTAATGACGTAGGCTGGGGCAGATGGAAGAGATGTATTTCATACTGGTGATTTATTCCAACAATTGAAATGTATCTACATGTCTACAAATTTGTTTACATGTATATGGGGTGAATATATTTATGAGACTGTATAGTATTTTTGCACAAAGCAAATATATGAGCCTGCCGGGTACTTGTGGCATGTAGGCAGTTGATTACTTAGTTTAGCTCAGGCAGTTTATTACTGTTGAAATAGTAACACTTGTTTTGTTGTAATAATTATTGGATGTTCCCGTTCAGTTAGTGTTCCGCAACTAACAATAATAGTAATACAGGGCTAGTTAAATTAAGCCAGTATGACAGAGAAACGAGGAATTAAGTTCACTTTTTTACACTGGGATTTCTATCAACATGAACGGATTCTTCTGTAATGATTTGCTTGATATCTAACAAGACGAGATTTGAAAATATTCTTGTTCCATTGTAAATAAAAGTTGTTGGAATAAGAAAATGTGTTTAATTAATTAGCTTGTCTTCGTACATCCCAGTTACATTTACGTTAAGTTAGAAAATAAATATAGAATATTTCAATTCGGTTGTAAAGTTACAATGTTCTATGAAGAACGACATTGAATATATTGTGAAGAAGTTCCTCCATTCACCAGATGTCGCCACTGTTGTAGACCCCGCTGTGGCGCTGCTTCCTTCGGGGTTCCACCAACAGTCTGCGCACGCAGTATCAGCGCAGTAGTAGTGTTGGGGTGACGGGGGTCGACGGGGTCAAGTTACTCTGCTGCTCGAAGGCGGCGACCCGACGCTGCCGTGACCTTTGTGTCAAGGTCAGTTGGACATTTTTCTGGGTGGTCGGTTAGTAGCAGCAAACAGTTTGTAGTTAAGTGACATTTTGCAAAATTACCAGGCTTAGTAATGTTCGTTTGGTTGCTGTGTCATTGAGCAACAGGGTTTTATTTAACATCGCACAGTGAAGTGTTCTCCAAACACATGTTTATAATTACTTATCTCAATTCGTAGTTCATGCTGACTTGGAGTGACTCTTGGCTGGTTTGCATTGTGACAGGTGAAAGTCCACCTTGAAATACGACCTTGTTTGAGTTGCTGATTTCAAGTAGCCAATCATTATCGTACACATATACTTTGAGGTAGCACCAGAACAATAATAATCAGAAGTACTGAGGTTTGCCAGTTGATAGAAAAAACGGTGCATTGTGTTCAATCAACTCTGATATGTTTCTAAATGCAGTTGATTGTACCAAATTTCAAGCAATCTCCAAAATTACATCTCTATGTTAGAAATAAACACTGCTGTAATTATTCTAACAGTTTGTGTATCTTTAGACGTATGGAAAGAGCTGGACTGCCTACTGGAATCAGTTTCACGAGAACTGTGGCTACCACCCTAGGGAGGGTGAACTGAGGACATGTCTCGTGGAAGGTAAGAACCATAGTGACAACACCCTCACTGGTAGGACAACTGGAGCACCCTTCATGAATCACTTTTGTAGATGGTGTAACTTATTATTACCTGTGAGCACCGCACTGTGGTGCCCTCTGGTGAATGAGAGATAATTGATTTATCCTTTGAAAAAGTAGTAACTGTAAGCATATTTAGGGCCTACGGTAGCTGTGTTTCCTTAAAAGGATACTCCAATCAGTGAGAGATTCACACCATTTACTTACATCTATATAATGTATTGGTTGTGTATAGTAATTGTGCACAAAGATCATCAATAAACAATTAATTGTAGAATAATTGTATCACTGTCACTGGCGCATGAACATATGTCGGTCCAATGGTATTTGATGTATCCAGTACGTCGCGGACTGCTTACGTCACAATCACAATTGTTAGGGAAGATTCCGCCAATCCTTGTCTTTTTCAACAGTGCCAGTGACGTGAACGATTTGGCTTATGTCGCTGGCGCATATGTCTCAAGATGGCAGTGCCCTGAATCTAAGTTAGCATGTTTTTGATACCATTAAACTGCAACTAATTGTTTATTAACGATCTTTGTGCACAGTTACTAGGCACAACCAATATAGTATACATATGTAAGTTAAAACTGTGAACCTCTCACTGACTGGAGTATCCCTTTAAATACCTCATCAGATGATAGACATGGCCAGTAGTCTAAGGAATCACAAATTTAGAAAGAAAGACACGGACAATGATATATCGGAAAGTAATCCAAAGTTATGCTGCTGGTTTCATGTATTTTTTATAGAATAACATTCATCTAATGATCTAATCACATCTAATAAATTACCATATGTTAGTATACTGTCAGCATGCAATAACAATTCCCACTGCACCACACCTCAGACTTTTACTTGCTTACAAATACATTGTACGTGCCTGTGTCCCAGTACCACTGCACCATGTTCGCCAATTGTTTGCCACCATTGCCTCATAACGTCTAACTCGGCTACTGTCTGTATTGAGTTATACCATTACAGTCCAACTTAAGTCACACCTGTCTATGTCTGTAGTTGAGCAGCCCTGTAAGCTTGGATGCCGCGGACTCGACTACTGTGCCAACTTCAACGATCGACCCACAGAGATGTTCCGCAGCTGTAGTGTGGAGGCGGACGCGGGGGCGAGACGTGACGTCATGCTGTGGCAAAATGGCATCATCTCACTGCCTGCCCTGCAAGAGCTACCTGTCAAAGGTACGCCAGTCATTCTATGGCTTTGTCTGTGGCAGGGTATTAAAAATGTGGTAAAATATGTTCTTTTACAGTGTGATATCAGTTCAGACAGTTACCAAGTAACACTAAAATGCATGAAATTGTTTTGGCATTGTGGCATTAACATTAACATTAATTGCACGCACGCAGGCATGCACGCATACACACACTTCCCCGTCAAGCACATGCAAACTAATCAAACTGAAACATAAAACTGTGCTACACAAGTGTAAATTTGGCAGTCAAACATCAACACACATTAGTGCAATTGTACATTCTCTCTTGCTCAAACTGCTGTGTACTACACCTGGTTGTTTGAATTCCATCTTGGTATCTGTAGTAAGTTAGCTGCAGTGATTGTGTGTTGAGTAGTCATTCCCATATCACATCCACCATTATCTAATGTCAAGTACTAAATTGGTTGATTGAGTGAACTGAGGCAGTGTCGAGTGGACAAAATCGCCCACTCATCAAGACTGCAATAACAGGATTTGGACCAAATTGTTGACCTTCATGAATTGGTTCTTCCCACTACTGTATCATGTCCAGCTCTGAGGGCGTCTCAGATGTGAGGTGACCCACCATGTGGTTTCTCTGAGGAGTCTATCGTATATGTTGCAGACATTCGCCGCTGCCACCCAGAGTTATGGAAGGCCATCGCTTGCTCCCTGCAGGTGAAACCCTGTCACACGGGCTCCCACGCCACCACCATATGCAAGTAAGTAGGGCAAGAGGACATCTTTCATCTTCCCGCACACTTTTGGCGCGTCGCTAATGTCTACAGTCATAATTGTCTTACAGCTGTTGATGCATACGTTGGTGACTGTGTTTATTCTCCTTGTTCCTTATCATACTGACGTGACGGTCAGTTCAGATCCTGCTGTATCACTCTGTCCATCCGTTCTTCCCATAGTACTATCTCAATTCCCACCTCTCTCCACCTCATGTTCACCCCTCTGTTCTTTACCCTCCTCATGCTGTCCTATCACCCCATCTGCGGGGCATCTTCTGTGTCCTTGGTGTTTTTTGTGTTTCTTTGCCAATTTAACAAGATTTAACCAGGTTGCCACCTAGACATTAACTCTAGACGACAAATGGACAAGAAAACCTTTGGTCTATCAAGAGTCCAAAATATCCATCTAAGTGCATCCCGCCCTTCTGAGGTATATGTAGATTTTATTTTTAAACATTAACACTACTAGCACTTACATAATCAGCTGATAATATGTTCCATTTATTTACTGTTCTTTGTGAAAATGAGTATTTTCTAATATCTAGTCTACTCTGCTTCTTTGCTAATGTAATTTCAAGTCCTCTAGTCCATCTGTCTTCCTTAACCGAGAAGAAGATATTTCTGTCAATATTTTCACAACCATTCAGTATTTTAAACACCTATCTTTGTATGTATTTTATACAATATCTACTTTGTCTTTTTATTTTATTATTATTTAAAAAAATACTTGTATATACATGGACTTTTGTGCCTGAAATCGAACATTATTTCCTCTCAGGGCCGACTGCCTCTACGTGCTGTCTGACTGCCTCGACACGGGCCAGCTGACAGATGGCACCACTGCAGAGTCCGTGTGTACGGCACTCTCACCAGATGACACCAAGTGTATCTCTCTTAAGAGTTACCTTGGTAAGTGGCAGTGTCTGCAGTCCTATATGTCGGCCGTGTGTGGGGGAAAACAATAGTAAACATTACCATAGCACCCGAATACACTTAAAATGAAATGGTTTGGAGCAGTTTGCATTAAGTTTCATCAGTTAAATAAAATCATTACGATAAACTATGTATATATATATATATATATATATATATATATATATATATATATATATATATATATATGTATATATATATATATATGTATATATATATGTATATATATATATATATATATATATATATACATATATGTGTTATATATATATACATATATAATGTATATCTCACACAAAAATAAAAGGTCCACCCTCAATTTGATATGTTTGTTAATCTTGTCTTTGAATGCTTTGCTAAATAACACTTGTTTGGGCAATTATTTTTACATTTAGTATTGGTGAAATCTTCAGACAAGATACAAACTGAACTTATAGAACCAATTTAGAAAGTTGTCAGGCTTTTCACAATTTGGGAATGTGCACCGGCCGATAATTTCCTAATTTTGTTAAAAATATATCTAGGTCAGTCATTTGTGGGCTCATGTTATTGGCATATAATTCATATTTGAAAATTACATTCCCTCTACAAGATATATCTATAAAGTTGTTTTTAAAACAGAAAATATGTAATAATTACAAATTGTTTTGTAACATGATTTTATTACCTATAAAAACACCTGTATGACATTACATGACAACGATGACAAACTGTCACTAATGGGACCCATCTTTCTGTGACAGTGTCGAGTCCTCACACGGAGGATGCCTCTGATGTCACACACCCCTGCAGACTCAACCCCTGCTCTGAGGGTGAATTGTGTCTCATCAATCGTCGCAAGTGTAACAACCCTGGCCAGTGCAAGAGTTACATCTGTCAGCCAGGTGAGTGGTGCAGCCACCAGGGGGCAGTCATGTCTGTCTCTACCGCACATGTTACGATACAGTCAGTTGTATAACAAAATAATACATGTCTTTGTACCTAAAGTAATTGCAACAGAAATCACTTGAGTAACATATTTACATGATTCTGACCCTACCACCCTCACTCCTTCCCTGATGACAAGTGATAAGACATGGAGATGGTATAAGCCCTATTTTGAGACAGGTCAGGGTGGAAACTGTCTTACTCACAGCAGATAACTATCCAAAAACGTGGAATACATAAACATTATGTATAGTCAATATGAGCTCAAAATATTGGAACTTATAAAAATCAGTTGTCAGAAACTACACACAAAGGAATTTGTTGTAGATTTTTAGTTCGTGTATGTACCGTCATAATAGTACATGCAGCAGCTGATGTCTTGTGATTACTGTCTCTGTGCATGCCCGTAGGTTGCCCATTGGGCGAAGTGTCATCGTTCCACGTGGTGCCCAACTCGTACGTGCGAGTGCCGACGGCGTCACCAAGTCAACTCCACTGTCACCGCGTGTGTCGGTGTGGACACCGGGGGACACTGCACAACTGTCAGGAGCCAGAGTGTGTCACCCCCTCACACTGTCTGCTGGGGTCAGGGCGCATACAGGGTCAGTAGTCACCCCACAATCTGTCTCTTGGGGTCAGGCCCCATACAGGGTCAGTAGTCATCACCACAATCTGTCTCCTGGGGTCAGGGCACATACAGGGTCAGTAATCACCCCCACAATCTGTCTTCTGGGGTCAGGCAGCATACAGGGTCAGTAATCACCCCACAATCTGTCTCCTGGGGTCAGGGCACATACAGGGTCAGTAATCACCCCACAATCTGTCTCCTGGGGTCAGGGCACATACAGGGTCAGTAATCACCCCCACAATCTGTCTCCTGGGGTCAGGGCACATACAGGGTCAGTAGTCACCCCCTCACACTGTCACCTGGGGTCAGGGTGCATACAGGTTCAGTAGTCACCCCCTCACACTGTCACCTGGGGTCAGGGCGCATACAGGGTCAGTAGTCACCCCCTCACACTGTCACCTGGGGTCAGGGTGCATACAGGGTCAGTAATCACCCCACAATCTGTCTCCTGGGGTCAGGGCGCATACAGGGTCAGTAGTCACCCCCTCACACTGTCACCTGGGGTCAGGGCGCATACAGGGTCAGTAGTCACCCCCTCACACTGTCACCTGGGGTCAGGGTGCATACAGGGTCAGTAGTCACCCCCTCACACTGTCACCTGGGGTCAGGGTGCATACAGGGTCAGTAGTCACCCCCTCACACTGTCACCTGGGGTCAGGGCGCATACAGGGTCAGTAGTCACCCCACACACTGTCACCTGGAGTCAGGGCGCATACAGGGTCAGTAGTCACCCCACAATCTGTCTCCTAGGGTCAGGGCACATACAGGGTCATTAGTCAACTCCACAATCTGTCTCCTAGGGTCAGGGCACATAAAATGTCTGTAGTAACCCTGTGCAGCATCACCAGATACTTAGTGTTAAGTGTTTACATTTGAATTATTTCATTGTGTTTATTTTACAAATATTCATTCGATAATAATATATATATCTGTAGTAACGTATGTAATGTTTACAAATGCTCATAAGCAATATATTTTATTCATAAATAAATAACTTAAACATATCATGTTGATTTTCATCAGAATGTTACCCTTTGATGGTTGGATGAGGGTGTTGCATTTGTTCCTTCTAGACCACAAGAGTCAGTTCTACATAGACTGTAACAGGTGTGTGTGCTCCGCTGGCGAAGTCGTCTGCACACGAAGGCAATGTCTGCGACCGTCTGCGTCAAAGATGGAACGTGAACAGCACACAGGTGAGTGCAGGCACCAGGCCGTGTCTCCAGGGACAGTTTCACTAAGATAAAGTGTTGTCAAGGAATACTTATCTTTAATCAAAGTATAAATTAAATTAAAAAAATTCAAAAACAAATATCCATTGCTGTATTATCAATACAAATGCAAGGTCGTGTTTAAGAGCTCTTGACAATGTTAGGGAAATAGTCCCTGATCTTCACAATTGCAGGAATTATCCCTGTCTCGATAGGATGTAACACCCTTGAATGTACAAACGTCATAGTTTACACAATTTCATAGATGTTTATTTGAACACATTGAGACTGAGGGTGTAGCTTCATCATAAACATGTCACATGACTAGCATCACGTGACAAAAGTTAGCGAAGGAGGGAACCAAACCTGCCCTGAATGAAGACGTCTGATAACTGGTGCTGCTACTAGTCTTTCTCCAGCTTGTGTCACATGATGTTGGTTATGTGACATGGTTGTAACAAAAAAGCATGCATTCTAACAAAAGTGATAATAAGATATTTGTATTTTTTCTTGCGCTACTATAAATTTATTCTGAATGATTATTCTGTTGCCAGGGTTACCGTGTAACTGCGAAGCCAAGTTTGTGCCAGTGTGCGGCAAAAATGGCAGGACGTATCCAAGTGCATGTGTTGCCAGGTTAGTGTCGTATTGTGACCAGAGGACAGAAGACAGGTGTTTGGGTTTATGCATCTATAAGTGTTAACAAAGCCTAATGATTTTCAACTACAAAAACACTGTGGCAATGCGAGAACTATACTAGAAACAAACCTTGTTGAAGAAATAAAAAATCAGTTGAATGAAAAGACATTACACATTCCTACACCAGCCACTGAACTGGGTACACTAATTCCGCTTAGACTTAACCCAGACATAGGTTGTCTGTTTGAATATGTACGCTTTATGGTTGAACCAAACAAATTCTTCTTGTTCTTCATATCTAACCAACCGTTTCTTAATATCAGCCATGACCTGTTCTGAACTGATCAGATCACGTATTACAAATATAATTATGTAATATAACACTGGTGTGTGGGAATGAAGGTGTTGATTACAAATTAGTTGACACGTGTTCCTGTAGGTGTGTGGGAGTGAAGATGTTGATTATAAACCAGTTGACACGTGTTCCTGTAGGTGTGTGGGAGTGAAGATGTTGATTATAAACCAGTTGACACATTGTGTTCCTGTAGGTGTGTGGGAGTGAAGGTGTTGATTAAAACCAAAACATTTTTTGTTCCTTTTAAAACGTGTGTGGGAATACAGAGTTTTTTGAATGATCAACCAGTATTACAAAAAATTGTAATATCCTGGTGTATGGGAATGAAGGTGTTGATTACAAACCAGTTGACACGTGTTCCTGTAGGTGTGTGGGAGTGAAGATGTTGATTATAAACCAGTTGACAGTTGTGTTCCTGTAGGTGTGTGGGAGTGAAGATGTTGATTATAAACCAGTTGACACGTGTTCCTGTAGGTGTGTGGGAGTGAAGATGTTGATTATAAACCAGTTGACACATTGTGTTCCTGTAGGTGTGTGGGAGTGAAGGTGTTGATTATAAACCAGTTGACACATTGTGTTCCTGTAGGTGTGTGGGAGTGAAGGTATTGATTATAAACCAGTTGACATGTTGTGTTCCTGTAGGTGTTTGGGAGTGAAGGTGTGGATTATAAACCAGTTGACATGTTGTGTTCCTGTAGGTGTGTGGGAGTGAAGGTGTTGATTATAAACCAGTTGACACATTGTGTTCCTGTAGGTGTGTGGGAGTGAAGGTGTTGATTATATACCAGTTGACACGTTGTGTTCCTGTAGGTGTGTGGGAGTGAAGGTGTTGATTATAAGCCAGTTAACACGTTGTGTTCCTGTAGGTGTGTGGGAGTGAAGGTGTTGATTATAAACCAGTTGACACGTTGTGTTCCTGTAGGTGTGTGGGAGTGAAGGTGTTGATTATAAACCAGTTGACACATTGTGTTCCTGTAGGTGTGTGGGAGTGAAGGTGTTGATTATAAACCAGTTGACACATTGTGTTCCTGTAGGTGTGTGGGAGTGAAGGTGTTGATTATAAACCAGTTGACACATTGTGTTCCTGTAGGTGTGTGGGAGTGAAGGTGTTGATTATAAACCAGTTGACACATTGTGTTCCTGTAGGTGTGTGGGAGTGAAGGTGTTGATTATAAACCAGTTGACACGTTGTGTTCCTGTAGGTGTGTGGGAGTGAAGGTGTTGATTATAAACCAGTTGACATGTTGTGTTCCTGTAGGTGTGTGGGAGTGAAGGTGTTGATTATAAACCAGTTGACACATTGTGTTCCTGTAGGTGTGTGGGAGTGAAGGTATTGATTATAAACCAGTTGACACGTTGTGTTCCTGTAGGTGTGTGGGAGTGAAGGTGTTGATTATAAGCCAGTTAACACGTGTTCCTGTAGGTGTGTGGGAGTGAAGGTGTTGATTATAAACCAGTTGACACGTTGTGTTCCTGTAGGTGTGTGGGAGTGAAGGACAGTCAGATGGATCTGGGTCCATGTGCGTTCAAGGATCCATGTGACACGGCCTCCTGTCCTGAGGGATCCAGGTAGATAATTTTCCATGTCTCGTGTGCACTGTGTACCTGGGTATATTATATCACTCTTGTGCTGGTTGGGTACATATGCTGTGTTTCACCACAAGCATAGGGTGCAATTATACCCTGGTTTGAAGATGCCTCTAGGTCTTGGTCACGTCACGTTATGTGTGTTAAAAAAATTACAAAGAAATCTGTCATAAGCTCATATTAAGCTGTTCGGTATTTAGTTTAGGAGAGGTTAGACAGAAACACTGGATGAGGGCTATTATTTTTATATTGAATTTCTAATGGAAATATCTCTTAAATATTTAAAGAAACAATTTTAAGAGCTGATCAACCTGATAAATATTATGAATTTATCACCATTAATGACTATTGCATGTACATGATTTTTGAAATAGTGTTATGGAGAAGGACAGCTGTGGGTAGGTCCAGGAATGATATAGTAGTTGCTTTATTAATGCTAAGAAGAACCGGTTAAAAAAACAGTTACGGAAATGTGATTGTGTCAGTGATAAAATCGACTGATGAGCTCATTAAGTTTAAGAAGTGGGCCCTGGAAATGAACATTTACACAGCAATCTGTCAGTTATAATTGGAGTCTTGACACTAATTCTTCCTAAGAAAAATGTGGATTAATCAGTCATATGTGATGTGAGATTATGGAAGGTGTGGTCGATGGCTCCAGTGTTCAATTAGCATGAAATAAGCTTACTTTGGACCCTGTGTTGAAACATGCAGTGTTTGCTATAAACCATGTCACTTGTCACCAGTTTGTGAATAAGATCTCATGTAGATTGGTCCAAACGTTGCATGTTTCAAATTTAGCTCGGATGTAATTTGATTTATTGCCAATGTTGAGTTGTTATGAAAGAGGCAAATCTATGTTAGACCCCATGGAAACAAGTGTGTTAATTGTGTTAGGTGTGTCACCAGGATAGAAGTGTGTATGTTGGTGTAGATGTGTCATCACTAAGCAAGCATGTTGGTTGATTTAGATGGGAAAATGTGTTGGTTGTTTATAGGTGTTACTATTAGAAAAGTGTCTTGGTTGTTTTAGATGGGACAGTGTGTTGGTTTTTATATGTGCTACCATTAGAGAACTGTGTTGGTTGCTTTAGATGTGTCATCCGAAGACAAGTGTGTTTGACTCCAGCAAAGACTCGATGCAAGCAATACAGATGCAGTGAGTAACAACATGACTTACCATGCTTGTTAATACAAATGCAGTGAATAACAACATGGCTGGCCACTCTTGTTAATACAGATGCAGTGAATAACAACATGACTGGCCACTCTTGTTAATACAGATGCAGTGAGTAACAACATGACTGGCCACTCTTGTTAATACAGATGCAGTGAGTAACAACATGACTGACCACTCTTGTTAATACAGATGCAGTGAATAACAACATGACTGGCCACTCTTGTTAATACAGATGCAGTGAATAACAACATGACTGGCCACTCTTGTTAATACAGATGCAGTGAGTAACAACATGACTGGCCACTCTTGTTAATACAGATGCAGTGAGTAACAACATGACTGGCCACTCTTGTTAATACATATGCAGGGGAATAACAACATGACTGGCCACCCTTGTTAATACAGATGCAGTGACGTTAATGGTAATTTTGATTGGTTTTTATTTTACATAGTAGAATATATTTTAGTGTGACTCTTATGCACATTTTAGAGTTTTGTCTATGATAAATACCAGGAAAATATGCTACTTTTTCATATGGTGCAGAGAGGAAGTAATCCATTGATGAAACAGTTAGGGCAGCTGTCTTTCCATAAAGTTCTCGTGCTACAACATTGATGGCGTTGCAGTGAGCCTTGAGGACAGCTGCAGTCACCACCGCGACCCAGTTTGTGACACAACTGGACAAGAGTTCTCCAATGCGTGTCTGCTGCTGGCATCAGGGCGACAGATTGCCTACAGGGGGCACTGCTTGGTGAGTTGGACGAATAAACCCACTAACTTTATTTCTGCTACTGTGCAACAAATAGTAGCCCTGCCTAGATATATTATTATGCTAACGTTTGAGTAGAGCTGACTTTTTAGTGTCAGTGCATCTTTTATGAGGCTCACTTCTTTGCATGTTCATTCACCTCTCTAGACTTTTATTAATACTAATGCCTTTTTATTCGTCAATATCCTCAAAAACAAAGTTCATTCATGTCACTTATATATATATATATATATATATATATATATATATATATATATATATATAAAAAATTTATATATGAAAATTATATGGTACTGTCTCAGGCTGACCTTAATTGTGAGGTGACCACATTATTTGTGGTGTTAGAGTGAGGTGTCACTGCCTTTGTCAAGGACACTTTATGATGCAAAACTGCAACTAAATTAATCCTGCTAATTGCTGTGCCACAATAACCAGCTAATAAAACTCATTGGACCAATAATGGCTGCAGAACCACGATTGAGCAAACGATGGTTTGTCAGTGGTTTACCATCACTGGTTTGCCATTGAAAACACACTCGCAATTCCTAGTAAACTCTAGGCCAGGGATAATTTGGCACTTGTTTGCCTTCATTTGATATTTTCCAGTGGGTGACATCTCCTGCTGTTGTCACCACAATTTACCCTGTTTTGTGTTTCCTCTAGTCGGGGTGCAGCAGCGTGGGCACAGTGTGCGGGGTGAATGGAGAGACGTACCCCAGTGAGTGCACGGCCTGGGCTGACCACGTCCCTGTAGACTACTGGTCAACATGCCATGCTGTCGGTCAGCTTGTCAACAGAGGTAAGTAGTCCACTTCTACACAACGATCAGCCGATTGGATATTTGTCTATCCATGGAAACGAGTGGTCGAGGCAGCTCAAACATGTATTTGTATGTATATTTATGTATCAATTTAAATATATAAAAAATGTATCTGTGTAGTTAGAAATAAAAATCAATTAAATTATTTTAAATATGACATAAGCACAGCTTTCATTTCACTGAGTAATACCATTGAAAACACCTCACCAGCAGTCCACCTTTGACTTGAACACAACTGAACAATTGTTTGGCTCACATTCTGTAGTTTTATTATGGGTAATTTGGAGGTGTTATTAAATGTTGTACTTACACATTTTCCTGTGTATGTCAATGTAACACTAATTCCTACCATCTTAAAAATTTGACACCTAATCATAGACTTTTGAGAAGGCACAATAATTCTGGAAGCAACCAACTGATGATTTTGCCGTACGTTGCAGCGGGGTCTGTGTTTGAGACGGAGTGTGCTGACGTCCAGTGTCCCAGTCTCTCCACGAGTTCTTTCTGTGCTCCCATCACGCCACCTGGTGCCTGTTGTCCCCTCTGTGGTACGTAGTGGTATTTCATTGCGGAGAGAATTTTTTATTTTCACTCAGTAGCATTCCTAGTGTACACTGTTTTCAACAGGGATGGTTTAGAAAATGATGGGATATTTTAAGTTTGTGTGTGTAATTAACAAATGTGTGTATCTAATCCAGTTTGTGGGTGCTGTAAACTGTAACAGTTCAAAGGACCCACTGAAAAGAGAAACCGTTATTTCATTTCTGAAAGATAGTTTTTCTTTTCACTCCTAAAATAGACTGTTTTCAGTCTGGATGCTTTATAAACGATGCGATATAAGTTTGTGTATCACACAACAGTATGTAATTTTAAAATGTATGTATCCAATTTGTGGATGCTGTAAAAGATCCAACGAAGCAACTGAGAGAAGAAACAGGCAATATATTGTCACTCCAAATTGGTTTGAGTAAATTTACAATGTTTTATAAAATTACTTTTGTTTTGATTCCCGAACATTTCTCATCAAGCTGTTTTGGTGTTCAGTGATTTACCTCAGTGAATCTAAATATTCCCATTAGAGCGATTTTTATTTTGTCGCTTGTCATCGAGATTTACCATTGTTGTGAACTATTTGCCGTCGTTTTCAGTTGCCTCAGCTGAGACTTGGTCGCTCTGGACAGTCCTTCTAAACGAATGACCTGCCTTCCCTCTCTCCCAATGCATGTCTGGCCACTGTTATTGCTCGCACTGGAGTCCCTTAGATATGAAATAATTATGAACTGCTTTTATTATTTATTTATATTTTTTCCCCTGTGATATATAAATTATATTCCTTTTAAGCCATATATAATTCTTAGAACTTGTACAATATATTTTATTTATTTCACAAAGGAAAATTCCCCATGAAGGATAAATAAAGATATATTGATTTCAACTAGGTATGACATGTCCTTGCAGTGGGAGAGATCAGAGTTCTGTACAGCCTGTCTCGCATGAAGAGAGTCTCACGACAGGCCAAGGTTGGCCCCATCGCTGTACGCAATGTGACGGCCATCTTGTCACGTCACATGACCACGGCCCAGTGTGACGTGTTCGGCTACCTGAGCATCGAGAACGACCTTGTCCTTCTCATCATGCCTGTGGTGGAGCACTCGACAGCACTCCAGGTGGGGCCACCAGTCTCTGTACTTTGTCTCACTGTCGCACACAGGTAGCGTATGTGTGGGGTTGGTGACGTTACCTCTTACATAGCATGCACATTCAGCACCAAGGTTTGGGGATTAGTGTACGACTCAGAAGAAAAGTTTAAATTATCTTCGAAAAATAAATTGCATTTAAAAAAAAGTATTTTAGGATTTGTATTGCTCACTAGAGCAATTGAATGATAATATAACTTTCTGAAGAAATATCATAATTGTTTTTAAATTCCTCATTAGCTGTGGGATTTCATAGTGATATTAGGATTTGTACAGAATTATGCAACATTTTATAGGTGTTAAACCTCTGCTTTCTCTTTTTGTACAATAATTTATGCGTATTATTAAAATAGTAAATTCATGTATGTATTATTATATTATGTTATTGGGGAAATAAATAATTCTATAATTCTATAACTCTCCTGGGGTGACCTTGATTGTGAGGTGGCTGTAATACCAAGGTGACTGTAATAGCCAGATAAACAGTTCCAGTCATGACATTGCCATGTGTACTCCTGCTTGCAGGCCCAGGCATGCATGATGGAGACAGAGAGGGTGGCCACCCTCATCCGCACAGACAGCCCTGTCCTCATGTCACATCTCGCCCTCTCACCTTTCCTCACCGCAACAGTGCGTACCTCACACATCATCGTGTCTAGTTCCGCAGCGACCACCAGGTGGCAGTCAAGTCGGCGAGCAATTAACGTCGTTGTTTTGTCAGTTTTATACCTCGCGCTGCTAGCAAGGTAGCAGGTAGCGGCGGTGAGTAGGAGGTAGCGGCAGTGAGTGGCAGGTAGCGGCAGTGAGTGGCAGTGAGTGGCAGGTAGCGGCGGTGAGTGGCAGGTAGCGGCAGTGAGTGGCAGGTAGCGGCAGTGAGTGGCAGGTAGCGGCAGTGAGTGGCAGGTAGCGGCAGTGAGTGGCAGGTAGCGGCAGTGAGTGGCAGGTAACGGCAGTGAGTGGCAGGTAGTGGCGGTGAGTGGCAGGTAGCGGCAGTGAGTGGCAGGTAGCGGCAGTGAGTGGCAGGTAGCGACGGTGAGTGGCAGGTAGCGGCGGTGAGTGGCAGGTAGCGGTGATGTGACATCATGGACGGCGCCTGCAGCTGCTTGTCTGTTCATGCGTGATGATCAAGTTTGAAGATGTACATTGAAATCGTAAAATGTTTCTCGAATGTGTGTTACCGAAACATTTAATAAGGTTGGATTATACAGCCAGTGACATGTAAATGTCTTTCCGCCATGAGAGATTGACCTGGTAATATTTGCAAGCCTGTATGTGTTAGCGTGCGTGCGTGCGTGCGTGCGTGCGTGCGTGCGTGCGTGCGTGCGTGCGTGCGTGCGTGCGTGCGTAGGGTAACTGTCCCAATTTACGGACAGTTAGATTCAATCAGCTCTGTGACATCATCAATATGTCAATATTACTTGCCTGGTGGTGACAACAACATGTATACTTAAAACGTTATGCTAAGTTTACTACTGAAAATTGGCCCAACTCATTACTATATCATTTTATTAATTTTTTTAAGACAAAGTTTCCAATATATGGTACTGTTCGATAACCGGGACATTTACTATTGTTTTATTCTCAGGAAGCTCAGTTTCCATGTATTTTATGTTAATAGATTACTGTGTTTTATTTGGCAAACCAACCTAAGAAATACTAACTCTTGTGACAGTATTATAAGGACAAAAGGTGAGATCGTGAGATGAGATGTAATACGCTGTAATTTATTATGTGGCTGAGAAACCACTGCACGTAGATTGTGTGGTATCTGCAGGATAGACTATTTTAAAGTCAATGTGCTTAAGTCATTAGATGTGTGATATAATAAAAGTTATGCAGATAAAGTCAGAAGTTAAGGATGAAGAATCTGTTGCACCATTATTGAAATGTGCAGCCAAAGTATTCAGACTAACCTTTCATAAATGTCATAGTCAGAAACTAAGCCTTTAATGTTAGTGACATGCTGTATTCGTGTAAAATTACATACTGTAAATGTTTCCAACTGTTGTATACAGGTGTGTGTTTGATTTAAGGAAGTGTGTTTCTTCTACACTTGGGGCTACACCGTATGTGTCATATGGTAAAAAGTGTGTAATCATTATCTCGTACAGGTGTGTAAAGAACTGGAGTTTGCCTTGTTATATGCAATACGGCAATGGACATGTCAGGTGTCTATATGTATAATACTTAATAAGTTAAATAATATTAATTACACACTCTAGAATATGGTGCAATAAAGATGGATTTTATTAAGCTGACAGCTATGACAGACAGACTGAACAGATTGAGTCATGAATGTGTTAATACATTATTATATTTGTGTGTGTGTTTATAGTCTGATTAGCTATTTTCCGTTCAGTTTATCATACAAGTTGTGAGACTCGAACAAACTTCTGTCTGCCAGGATGGCACGTGTATTTATGTATGTAGAGTATAAATTGCCCTGGTATTGATCGTGTGGTGCTATTGTTGACATGTATTATATTTCTATGGACAATCTATATTTTGTACAGAAACTATGACTGCTTGCAGAAAACGAGTGACAATCAAAACAGCTGAACAATTTGTTTATGTAGATAGGATGTACTTGTGACATTTAGCAAGGTATTTCTATTAATTATAATATTATACCTAATGTGAAGATAATTTAGCAAACTACAGGTAAAGTAAGTTATGGACTAGGAAACTTGGTGTGGTGACTTTAGAAGGATTCCGTTTGAAGAAATCTCAATTAATGAGTACCACCGTATATGCTATATACATGTGTATATTGTAGATCACAATCTTTTTGATGGATGACTTTTTATTGAAAATGCCATTGAAAACATTGTGTCTAAAAACATCAGTGCCTATTTACCATAGTGTAAGATTTACTGGCGGATACATTTGCATGAACGTGAAATTATGGCAA
Organism: Ridgeia piscesae; assembly: GCA_025642075.2. Taxonomy (NCBI): domain Eukaryota; kingdom Metazoa; phylum Annelida; class Polychaeta; order Sabellida; family Siboglinidae; genus Ridgeia; species Ridgeia piscesae. The sequence continues at coordinate 204,581 of JAODUO010000679.1, read as the reverse complement.
CAGAAATGATGTGACCTTGTGTTTTACATACTCGTGATGTAAATAGCAAAATAAAGAGGAGTTTATATATCGCATGTGCATGGCTGTGATATTTCCATCACACGTCCTTGGGAATGCTCCCTTACACAAACATGCACACATACACGCACGCAGGATGCACACACATGCGCACGCACACACAACTATACACGTGTACAGCATAGCATACACATATTTTACACAGATACCATCAACATCAACATGCCTGTTTCAGTAAACAATGTGTACATTTTTCAAACCTTTGTACTTCCGGCATATTCTACATATTTTATCCACGCAAATGTAAAGGTGTCTTAGAAGGAAATGTGATTCAATACTGAAAATAAAACAAAGTAAAGAGGAGATGACAGCGCCTGTTGTGTCCTGAACACCACTGTGTTAACATGGTCATATGAACACCATTTTGTGTTAACATGGTCACATGAACACCACTTTGTGTTAACATGGTCACATGAACACCACTTTGTGTTAACATGGTCATATGAACACCACTTTGTGTTAACATGGTCACATGAACACCACTTTGTGTTAACATGGTCATATGAACACCACTTTGTGTTAACATGGTCATATGAACACCACTTTGTGTTAACATGGTCACATGAACACCACTTTGTGTTAACATGGTCATATGAACACCACTTTGTGTTAACATGGTCATATGAACACCACTTTGTGTTAACATGGTCACATGAACACCACTTTGTGTTAACATGGTCATATGAACACCACTTTGTGTTAACATGGTCATATGAACACCACTTTGTGTTAATATGTTCAATGAACACCACTTTGTGTTAACATGGTCACATGAACACCACTTTGTGTTAACATGGTCATATGAACACCACTTTGTGTTAACATGGTCACATGAACACCACTTTGTGTTAACATGGTCATATGAACACCACTTTGTGTTAACATGGTCATATGAACACCACTTTGTGTTAACATGGTCATATGAACACCACTTTGTGTTAACATGGTCACATGAACACCACTTTGTGTTAACATGGTCATATGAACACCACTTTGTGTTAACATGGTCATATGAACACCACTTTGTGTTAACATGGTCACATGAACACCACTTTGTGTTAACATGGTCATATGAACACCACTTTGTGTTAACATGGTCACATGAACACCACTTTGTGTTAACATGGTCATATGAACACCACTTTGTGTTAATGTGTTCACATGAACACCACTTTGTGTTAATGTGTTCACATGAACACCACTTTGTGTTAACATGGTCACATGAACACCACTTTGTGTTAACATGGTCACATGAACACCACTTTGTGTTAACATGGTCATATGAACACCACTTTGTGTTAACATGGTCACATGAACACCACTTTGTGTTAACATGGTCACATGAACACCACTTTGTGTTAACATGGTCATATGAACACCACTTTGTGTTAATATGGTCACATGGACACCACTTTGTGTTAGTGTGTTCACATGAACACCACTTTGTGTTAACATGGTCATATGAACACCACTTTGTGTTAACATGGTCATATGAACACCACTGTGTTAATATGGTCACATGAGCACCACTTTGTGTTAATATGGTCACATGGACACCACTTTGTGTTAACATGTTCACATGAACACCACTTTGTGTTAATATCTTCACATGAACACCACTTTGTGTTAATGTGTTCACATGAACACCACTTTGTGTTAATGTGTTCACATGAACACCACTTTGTGTTAACATGTTCATAGCGGCATACACTGATGATATGACAACGATACGTGACATGAGACGGAAGGGAATGCACGAGCCACAAAAGCTGCACGTCACTCGCACAACCTGACAGATCCCAAGAGTGGCACAATGAAGCAGTTTATTTCCTTGTTACGGTTCACTTTATGACGTTACACGACTCCCTTACTAAATATAACTGGATGTTGATACCTTAGGGTGGGAAAGCTCTTGTTCACATTGGTTCTGCTGTTCTGTTTTAGGGATGAAATGTGTGGTAGTTTTGTCATTTTCAATAACAAAGTTGCGTAGCTCTGAGGATGTCACATTTATTTCTACCACTTCCACTAAAACAATTACACTGACTGGTTGATGCTGTTTTGTGCTATCATCTTGTAAAATAACAAAATACTGTTGTCATTTCACAGTAGAACCCAATACCACCAATACAACTCCATGCAAATACTTTCATCATTTTTAAGACACTGTCAAGCCAATGAACCTGTCAGATTTTAGCTACAAACTAGCCACTCACTTTCACTAATTAAACATTTTGTTATTACTTTATTGTGAATTGCCAAAAAGTTTGAAATCATAAGGTGACTAAAAACTGGCAGTAGCCAGGGCGTTTTATTGAAGAAACGGTCATTTAAGTTCACAAACATGGACCTGGTGAGACACATAACGTAATGCAACAAATTCACTGATCAATATTTATTAAACACCATACACGCATATCAGTTCTGCTATAGAAAAATAATGGCACCAAAGCTCATTCATAAGAATCATATTTGAGTAGATCCATTACATACAATTACACAAATGAGTAACGTCAGTTTTCTGGGTTTATTTAGCGGCTGCAATCGTAATCATAAACCAGTTGCATAAATTATTTGCTATGATACTTCATATTATTTTAGTCAATGGGTTTATTTAGCTGCTGCAATCATAAACAAGTTACATAAATTATTATCTATGATACTTCAGATTATTATTAGTCAATGGGTTTATTTAGCTGCTGCAATCATAAACAAATTACATAAATTATTATATATGATACTTCATATTATTATTAGTCAATGGGTTTATTTAGCTGCTGCAATCATAAACAAGTTTCATAAATTATTATCTATGATACTTCAGATTATTATTAGTAAATTAATGCAACCCAAGGGGAAACCTACAGAACTAATCAACCAGGTGGCGCTGTTACACCAATCAGGCTTCGTGCCGTCAACCACCAGCGTCCCAATACTGTGTTGCACCACATTCATTCACCATTTCCAGCACTTGTTCAAACACATTGTAGATATGCCATACATTAATAACAGTTGGAGTGTAAAAGAATTCAAAGATGAACTGAAAAATCAGCACACACACGTAAAGAGCACAATTATAGCACAGGCCCACGTTGTGTATCACCGCCCGCTAGTGATCATGTAGGTTCCCCATTGCTTGTAGATTTTGTTACAACAATAACTCATTTAAACCCCTGAGGAGATGCATTCCTGTTCTCAGTGTTCTTACACGGTCCATGAGATGTTTTTGAAAAGGCACACAAACCGTACCACAAATACCCGCAGTGTACAGCAAATACCAGCCATCATTGGTGGAATTTGGTATAGCATAAATAATCTGCTGCTATTTCTGAAATTTAACAGGTCAGAAAATACTTGCATCTCAAGATAATACTGCTATGACAAGGTAGTCATCTGATATGTGTACATAAATTGTCTTCAAATAATTCTCTACAATGTACATTCATGAAATAATTTAACCATTGCCTTGTGCATCACAGTATAACTCCTGATTAGTGTTATAAATGTAGCATCTTGTAAACTCACTGCCACACATGAACGCAGACTTAAAAACATCTGCTAAAAATATATCTGGCCACAAAGAACACGTAAATATGCTGACCTCTGTTGATAAATATGATTGTCATATAGCAGTATTATTCATCTATAAATATGAAGAAAAATATCAAAATATAACTGTCACTGTAGTACTGTAAAATGAACACAATCAATTAATCTCGGCAATGCCAGTTCAGTACATGAATAATCTGTCAAACATTATCGAGCAGCAACACCTACCAAACTTTCTGAACACAAACAACATGTGTTACTAATACTTGTACAGCTGGGAACAAAATGATGTCCTAGACACATTAACTATCACCAAACATCCACATGGGTATGTAGGTCTGTTGTCACTTTCTTCCTAGATGGTGTTCTTATGCATACATTTTCAGGGATTGACTTATAAAAAATACATCTTTTTTCAAATATTTCCTATTCGCTAATGCCATTCTTACCAGTTTTACACCCACCAGATGTCAGACAAACAAATCAACTGTCCATACCACTGCGCAAAGACAGTGAAAACTACTCAAATTTATGTCATAACAAATGTCTGGTGTAAATGGTCCGGACATCAACATCACATTTGTGTGTGTCGGTGCATGTGTGTGTCTCTCATTACCCAAAAGTAGGGAATATTTGCTAGTAAAAATAATAAGCCAATCAAGTGAATTAAACTGTTATCATGACTAAAATTTAACTTTGCCAAACAAGAACCATGACATATTACTTGGAAGTGCTGGTGTCTTCACGCAACACAACCCTTGTCTTTCAGTTGCTTGATCTTGTCTTCATCGTAATTAAGCAGCGAGGACAGAACGTCGTCTGTGTGCTGCCCGAGCAACGGTGGTGCCCTCTGCAGGACAGTGTCGAGTTCACTGTACTTGACAGCCGGACCTGTGACAGATTACCATTGATTCATCAATTCACTCCGGTCTCTAAGAGTAGAAGTTTAACATTTTGAAAGCTATAGAATTACCTTGCAGCATTTAGATTTCATGTTTAACAGGGGTTTCACCATGAACACCATGATCCAGTGTCCCTGTTGACAGCTGACCATCAAGGACATGTATTACAATCTTTCTGTCACCTTAGAACTGCTGTCATGTGATGATCGCCAACAAGGTCACATGACTACTATGAGTGGCACATTACAATGCTGATAAAGTCAGTGAAAGTGACAAAATCTCTATTGAGCAAACAGAAGACTCTGACAGGCCACCAGGCAACCTTATTAAAAATACATTTAGCTGAACCTGTTGTAACATACTGATGTATAAATGTATGTGCCATTTTAAGCAAGAGTTCAAACAGCTAAAAACATTTTGGTAAACAAATGTGTCAGTAGAAACAACAAAACACTAAACAAATAAGTAAGAGTCGACTGTCACAAGAAATGGATCTCAGCAACCACTAGAAAGAATAGTGGACAGTCTTGGCTTATGTGCCGAGAATGACATGATGCTTTATGTGGCACCTACTAACGGAGAAAATGTAAAGATAACACACAAGAGAGGGGAAAGTTTAAGTGTGAAACTATAGATAACACACAAGAGAGGGGAAAGTTTAAGTGTGAAACTATAGATAACACACAAGAGAGGGGAAGTTTAAGTGTGAAACTATAGATAACACACAAGAGAGGGGAAAGTTTAAGTGTGAAACTATAGATAACACACAAGAGAGGGGAAAGTTTAAGTGTGAAACTATAGATAACACGGCTGCTGTGGTTAGGGAGAGCGACATGTAGAGTGGGGCAGTTCTCACGCCGAGAGAATTAGGGGAATGACAGGCCAAGAGGAGATGGGCAACTGACCGGGGACTTTGATTGTGCCCTCAGTGGGGTGTTCAATCACTTGTATCATCTCATTGTGTACAACCTACAACATCAAACAACAGTTCCTGTCTCACGTCTCACACCACGCAGGCCTCACAAACACAGCTAAGGCGTGTGTGTACTTCTACCTACACATAAGTGCACAATCCAATCTGGTGCACCGTGGCACTGTTATGATTATATACATATCGAATGTTGTTGGTGATTCTGACATACAGCTTGAATGTAGTGCAGGTTGCACTGATTAACACTGGTTAACAAAAACAGTGCTACAGTGCTGCTGGGTAAAACAGATCACACAATCATGTGTAAACTTTAGGTAAAATACAAAGTACAGTGCTCTTATGTAAGAGTCAATGTTCTCCTGCAAACTATTTGTGCACCAATTTTACATCAATTTGTATGTTTTAAATGTACTGCGGGGGCATTTGGTTTTTCACCAATGTATAAATGCAATATGACTTATGTTAACATACAAATACAAATGCAGTAACTTTCAATAGAATATTCGTATTTTGTGGGCAAGTTGCAAAATTATTATTTCACACCACACTACAATATGCAACATGCATGATTATATTATAATTTTAATAATATGTAGGTGTGTACACATGCATGCATGCATGCATGTGTGCATGCGTGCGTGTTTGTGATTTTAGTGTTTAGTCTGGATAGCCGCTGTAATCATTTGCATTCTACAACAGCAACCGGCAATGATCTGAATAAACAAAGGATATTTCTAGCTACAATACTAAACAAATATTTACACAGCAGAGCTGTTATGCAACATCGACTTTGGAATGTACTGATTTAGAAATAAATGCTCGCTTGTCAATTATCCCTGCAGAAGTGTATAAACTTGAAATGTGTGTGTTTAGTGACTGTTTACATAACAATTGGGACAGAGAATGTATCATTGTGTTACCTGAGGGTCACTGAATGTATCATTGTTGTTAGCTGAGGGTCACTGAATGTATCATTGTTGTTACCTGAGGGTCACTGAATGTATCATTGTTGTTACCTGAGGGTCACTGAATGTGTCATTGTTGTTACCCGAGGGTCACTGAATGTATCATTGTTGTTACCTGAGGGTCACTGAATGTATCATTGTTGTTACCTGAGGGTCACTGAATGTATCATTGTTGTTACCTGTGGGTCACTGAATGTATCATTGTTGTTACCTGAGGGTCACTGAATGTATCATTGTTGTTACCTGAGGGTCACTGAATGTATCATTGTTGTTACCTGTGGGTCACTGAATGTATCATTGTTGTTACCTGTGGGTCACTGAATGTATCATTGTGTTACCTGAGGGTCACTGAATGTATCACTGTTGTTACCTGTGGGTCACTGAATGTATCATTGTTGTTACCTGAGGGTCACTGAATGTATCACTGTTGTTACCTGAGGGTCACTGAATGTATCATTGATGTTACCTGTGGGTCACTGAATGTATCATTGTTGTTACCTGAGGGTCACTGAATGTATCATTGTTGTTACCTGAGGGTCACTGAATGTATCATTGTTGTTACCTGAGGGTCACTGAATGTATCATTGTTGTTACCTGAGGGTCACTGAATGTATCATTGTTGTTACCTGAGGGTCACTGAATGTATCATTGTTGTTACCTGAGGGTCACTGAATGTATCATTGTTGTTACCTGAGGGTCACTGAATGTATCATTGTTGTTACCTGAGGGTCACTGAATGTATCATTGTTGTTACCTGTGGGTCACTGAATGTATCATTGTTGTTACCTGAGGGTCACTGAATGTATCATTGTTGTTACCTGAGGGTCACTGAATGTATCATTGTTGTTACCTGTGGGTCACTGAATGTATCATTGTTGTTACCTGTGGGTCACTGAATGTATCATTGTGTTACCTGAGGGTCACTGAATGTATCACTGTTGTTACCTGTGGGTCACTGAATGTATCATTGTTGTTACCTGAGGGTCACTGAATGTATCACTGTTGTTACCTGAGGGTCACTGAATGTATCATTGATGTTACCTGTGGGTCACTGAATGTATCATTGTTGTTACCTGAGGGTCACTGAATGTATCATTGTTGTTACCTGAGGGTCACTGAATGTATCATTGTTGTTACCTGAGGGTCACTGAATGTATCATTGTTGTTACCTGAGGGTCACTGAATGTATCATTGTTGTTACCTGAGGGTCACTGAATGCCTGCTGGATGTTGTTGACCGGTCCGTAGGGAAACGAAGCACCCTCCAACACCTCCATCCACTCACACACAGTCTTCTGTGCAAACCTACAAGATACCGTCATTACAGTGGGACGAAATGGTTCCATGCATAGTAGCAGTGTATCACACCAATGGTGGCTAGGTAGTTTGTTTAAAACAGAAAGATAACTTCACTTTCTTCAATACTATTGTCATCCCAAACTATTTATTATCACCATAACTTGCACTACCAGTAGTAATATAAATTTAATAACAGCAAACTGTTCGATTTAAGGACTATGTGAATTTTTTATTATTCCCAATCCAAAAGTAAGTATTACGGTAATAGTAAAGTATTCAGTCTTCTGGACTGTTCAAAGTACTTTACACTTTTCTCCCTGCCAGATCTGCTGAACTAAACAATCAACTGTTTCTCTGGGAAGCACCCTGCCACACAGCAATTAACTTATAAAGAGTATTAGTACACAAATACTCATCACTGTCAGGTCAAATATACCTCATATATTTTCATGCTATTACAATATTTGGTTAACCCTCTCAATCAACCTTTTCAAGGCAGTGTTTTTATGTGTAGCTTACTGTTACACCTAGAAACCTATGACAACATCATTCAAGATTTAACAAGATTGCCACCCAGATAATCAACTCTAGATGGCCGCTGGTCAAAGAAGCTTTGGCTTATCGAGAGTCCAACCTATCTATCTAAGTGTACCCTGCCCATCTTAGGTATATGTTGATTTTATTTTTAAACATATTAACACTACTAGCACCTACACAATGAGCTGATAATATGTTCCATTCATTTACTGTTCTTTGTATAAATGAGAATATTTTAATATCTAGTCTACACTGCTTCTTTGCTAATGTAACACCATGTCCTCTAGTCCTCTCTTCCTTAACCAAAACAAAATATTTCTGTCAATATTTTCATACCCATTCAATATTTTAAACACTTCTATCTTATCTCCTCTCAATCTCCTTGTTTCTAATGTTGTTAAACCACAAGTAGATTTATCTTACAAAAATTACTATTTTGTGAAACGCAAATGAACATGTTTGAGTGAACTTACTAACATGACTGCAAATAACAGACTTTATATTTATCAAAATGCCTGACTAAGCTTACTCACTGACTCCATTAAAAAAAGTTTAATAAGAAATTGACAAGTTAATTTCTCTTAGCCTTTAACCATTGGGACCCATGGAAACGACACGATGCAAAGGTAGACCTGCTCACCTTTCTGACATGGCTGATATCATAGACTTTCTGTTTTCGACCCTCAGGGCATTGGTTATGTACCTTTCGTCAGTGGCCATCTCCGGCAGACCAATTCTCTACCGAAGGCAACAAGACGACACAACAACATGGTCAGGTCAGATGTGAGTTTCCTTTGTGGACACGGATAAGAATACGTTGTAACCAAGGCATGTCAAGAAAGTTGGTATGTTGTCGACAGCAACTGTGATAGGAGCATTATAAGTAGAACATAGCAGGCATCATAACAGCACCAGATGGTAGTGACCAGGTGGAATTATTAACCAGCATTGGTAGGAGTTGAACCAAATGTTCTGTCATCTTTGCTCTTCTGCTAGGCTAGCGATGGGCCTAGAACCTGTTTAGCCAATTTGCCTAAAGGTCAGAAATTTCTTTAGCCAAATGAGACTTTCTTTAGCCATTTTTTAGATAAATTACATTGCCCGATATAAAATGCCAAACATGCCAATATCATAGTTAACTATAATAGTCTGTAGATTGACTGTAATCCTAGCCCTGGGTGATGCAGGCTATAAATGGTATACAATATCTTTGACACGCACATTTCTATCTGTAATGTGGTCTGTTGATGAGACTTGTAAAATATACATGAATTAAATCACCTATATTGGCATTTGGTTGAATATTTACCAGACAGCACATCAGTTGTTTACCCTGGTTGGAACGACACACCAACTGGTTATTTGGGTTGGTTTGGTGTGCGATCGTTTTAGGCAACTTCAACAGAGCCGGGCGGTGAATGGTGCCATCATGTACTGCTGATAATGTCAACAACTAGCAAACTGTTTTGCCGACGGCGCAATTGGCGGTCGACAGTGCTAGCCTAGTTCTGTAATTATTCACAACTTGGCACTGCAAAATCTGTATTTACTGCCTAACAGGTTCTTAGCCTGGGTCCATCGATGCACAAAGAGCAATACAGTTGGTAGTGCCAAAGTTGCTCATCAAAATCAATGAACAATTTAAATGTGACCAAACTCTGAAACTCCTACAACACCCATCATTGAGATATGTATAATAATAATAATACACTTTATTTATACACTAAAAATCCAGAGTACAATATCTGTTCAGTAGTGTTCACATTGTAAGAAGTAAATATAATATAATACAAGTAAAAAAGGTTGAATACGTATATCTAAATCTAAAACCAATTAATAAATAATTTAAATTATATGCTAGCTGAGTTACTTAAAACATTAATATCAATCTAAAAGGTATAGAGGAACTAGACATTAAAAGCAATTTTAAAATACAATGTCTTAAGGTGTGCTTTAAATTTGTTCATGCACTCTGCGGAACGTAAATCCTCAGGAAGTGCATTCCACAGAGTTGGTCCTGCACGGGAGAATGAGCGGCGTCCATAACGTTCGAGGTTGTGCCGAGGAACCACTTAGCAACGCGCGGTCTGCAGATCGCAGGGCGCAATGCGGAACGTACAGCGATGATGAGAGAGGCGATGTACATTGGCATCGAATCATGTAATGCACGAAACACAATAACGAGTATCTTGTACTCGATGCGATACTTTACGGACAGCCAGTGCAGTTGTTGTAATGCGGCCGTCATGCTTTGCCCGGTATGCTACTTGATATAGTCTGATTTTTAACAATGTTAGCTATGGCAAGTGACTGACCTTACAGATTTCAATGAAGAGTTGGTCGTTACCAGCTCCAATCATCAAGTAGCGGTCATCCTTCGTGGGGAATGCCTGAAACCAACAGTCAGTGACACGACATTGTCACCTGGTCAGTTGGTCTTTGACACAGGCTCCCAATCTTCTTGTATAAGTCTTGGACCTAACTTTTTAAACTCTCCCCAGTCACATGTGTCACACAGCTGCTTGTCTTCACAGAGGATTAATTCCAAACGTAACTTCACTAACTCTTACCAAAGTACCTTCGTTCAATAACGTATCCATACTTAATATCTACATAACATGGGCTGTTTTCTAAATTTTTATCTTCTATAAGTGTAAGTGTTCACATTCACAGTTGGAAGACCGATGTGAAATTAGTAAAATGTGACATGCCTCTCTAAGTAAAGGTAAGTTCTTATATAGCGCTGTACCAAACCCTTAATGTGCATACATTACTGTCTGGCAGACCTGTTCAAACACTATCACAACCTTTCTGGGAAGCATTCAACCATGTTGTTATTAATGCACAAAAATTACTCACATGCAAATATCCTCCACTGTTTATAGCCAGATACTCATTCATACAGTTGAGTGCCCTGGAGTGACTCAGAGTGAACAAACTTGCCCAAGTTTTGATATGACAGCGCATAATTTGAACCTGCTGTAGTCACTGAGCTACGGTGTTCTACAGTAAGCTGGTGACCTTGACAAGTGACCCTCACCCTCCACCCTCACTCACTCTCACCCTCCCGGACTCACCTGCAGTGGGGCAACACTAGGGTGACCCGTGCCATACCGCTGGGCCTCCACCCCACAGTTGAGGTAGTTTGATCCAATGTGGGTGAGTGCTGCGATCTGAAACACCACCGCGACAGTTCTGGTTAGTTAACGTAAAACATACTATGCGGGCGGAAGGAAGTCTGACATCAGGAGATCATTTAACTAAGATAAAAAGCTCTTACGGAAAATTCATCTTTAGCAAAATTCGCTGTTAAATTAAATTAGTTTTTTCAAAAAATTTCAAAATGCAAATATCCACTACCACATTACTGAAGACTTTATTTCCACGACACACCAGTGACAATGTCCCATTAACGCATCAAAGTGTTTTATATTTCTGCCTTGCTATCAATAGGTATAAGAATGTTTCATAAAAAGTAATCTATATTTTACGGTGACATTTTATTTCCTATAAAACACCACAAATGATCAAGGATCCATGTAATGTTACCACAAAATGACACAGTTGCCGTGAGAATTGTACCAGAGGGTGACATGCAGCGAGACGTCACCTGGGTGTTGATCAGGTTACAGTCAATGTGCTGTCCTAGGCCAGTCTTCTGTCGGTACAGCAAGGCCGCCATGATGGCCCCAGTGGCGTACAGGCCACAGGACAGGTCAGTCATGGCCACTCCCGTGCGACATGGCTCCCCTCCCTACAAGGACAGTCTGCATCTTACACAACACTTCAGAAGATAACAGTTTTGCCAGTACAAAAATAACAAGGTCATGTTTTTATACACCGCAGTATCCAATCAACAGGTTTGCTCAAGGCGTTTTACACTTTAAACCCTGGCAGACCTGTTCAATTGAAGATCACCTAGACTTCCCTGGGAAGCAATCAAGCACTAATTAATTAATTAATTAATGCGGGAAGACTATTCGTTCATAAATAATCCTCACTGTCTATATCCAGGTACTCATTCATACACCTGAGTGAACTGGAGTAACTGGAGTTAGCCTGAAACTCTAGACATCGAGTCGCTGTCCACAAATAGAAGCCATTCTAAGCACGTACAATGTCCAGAAATACCTAATAATCTATGCCTACACAAGTATGATACTGATTTACGAAGTTTGACGACTATTTTACACTGAGCAGACAGAAGTGTTTCTTGATGACAGGTGAACTGTCAACAAGTGTGTGTCACTACTTATTGTTGTGTGACAATAAACACATTACCTCGGGTCCTGTGATGTGCAGCAATCCTCCCAATGCTGCAGCGATAGGGTCGTACCCTCCACGCTTTGAGTACGGGCCAGTCTGACCAAATCCTACATCAGGTTAAAGCACACTGTTGTGGAATTTTTTTTGTCAACTGGTGTGTGATATGTGACAACACACGTACAAATATATCGTGTCACAGGCCACTCTTGGTGCCATGTAAAACACACAAGGGAAGTGAGGTGAGTTACACGGATGGCTGCAAAGTTTAAAAGGTATTGGTTCATTTCTCGTTTATCCCCCTCCTCTGCTTGCCCCATCTCCCCACCAACACATTGGTTTAACCACCCCCAGCTATCCCATCTCCCACCAACACATTGGGTTTATCCACCCCCAGCTACCCCATCTCCCCACCAACACATTGGGTTTATCCACCCCCAGTTACCCCATCTCCCCACCAACACATTGGGTTTATCCACCCCAGCTACCCCATCTCCCCACCAACACATTGGGTTTATCCATGCCCAGCTACCCCATCTCCCCACCAACACATTGGGTTTATCCACCCCAGCTATCCCATCTCCCCACCAACACATTGGGTTTATCCACCCCAGCTACCCCATCTCCCCACCAACACATTGGGTTTATCCACCCCCAGCTATCCCATCTCCCCACCAACACATTGGGTTTATCCACCCCAGCTACCCCATCTCCCCACCAACACATTGGGTTTATCCCCCCCAGCTACCCCATCTCCCCACCAACACATTGGGTTTATCCCCCCCAGCTACCCCATCAACACATTGGGTTTATCCCCCCCCCCAGCTACCCCATCTCCCCACCAACACATTGGGTTTATCCCCCCCAGTTACCCCATCTCCCCACCAACACATTGGGTTTATCCCCCCCAGCTACCCCATCAACACATTGGGTTTACCCCCCCCAGCTACCCCATCAACACATTGGGTTTATCCCCCCAGCTACCCCATCAACACATTGGGTTTATCCCCCCCAGCTATCCCACCAACACATTGGGTTTATCCCCCAGCTACCCCATCTCCCCACCAACACATTGGGTTTATCCCCCCAGCTACCCCATCTCCCCACCAACACATTGGGTTTATCCCCCCCAGCTACCCCATCAACACATTGGGTTTATCCCCCCCCAGCTACCCCATCTCCCCACCAACACATTGGGTTTATCCCCCCAGCTACCCCATCTCCCCACCAACACATTGGGTTTATCCCCCCAGCTACCCCATCTCCCCACCAACACATTGGGTTTATCCCCCCCAGCTACCCCATCTCCCCACCAACACATTGGGTTTATCCCCCCCAGCTACCCCATCTCCCCACCAACACATTGGGTTTATCCCCCCCAGCTACCCCATCTCCCCACCAACACATTGGGTTTATCCCCCCCAGCTACCCCATCTCCCCACCAACACATTGGGTTTATCCCCCCCAGCTACCCCATCAACACATTGGGTTTATCCCCCAGCTACCCCATCTCCCCACCAACACATTGGGTTTATCCCCCCAGCTACCCCATCTCCCCACCAACACATTGGGTTTATCCCCCCAGCTACCCCATCTCCCCCAACACATTGGGTTTATCCCCCCCATCTCCCCACCAACACATTGGGTTTATCCCCCCCAGCTACCCCATCTCCCCACCAACACATTGGGTTTATCCCCCCCAGCTACCCCATCTCCCCACCAACCCATTGGGTTTATCCCCCCCAGCTACCCCACCCCCAAACACATTGGGTTTATCCCCCCCAGCTACCCCATCTCCCCACCAACACATTGGGTTTATCCCCCCCCAGCTACCCCATCTCCCCACCAACACATTGGGTTTATCCCCCCAGCTACCCCATCCCCCCACCAACACATTGGGTTTATCCCCCCCAGCTACCCCATCTCCCCACCAACACATTGGGTTTATCCCCCCCCAGCTACCCCATGCAGACAAAGGTAACATCCAGAAAAACTACAACAAATATAAATTTGAACCATACAACTGCAAGTAGTTTTAAAAGATACAAAACAGTATTCCATAATAAAAGTTCAACCTTACAGCAGTCGATAACTCTCAAAATGTATGAATAATCCATGTCCAGTTGAATGTAAGACAGAGAGTTACAAACAGGTAAACGTGATTAGACACAAACCTGTAATGGAAGTGTAAATCAGTTGAGGCGCTACCTTCTTCAGCTGTTCATATCCCAGCCCAAGTTTTGAGAGGGTCCCCGGCACACTAAGGGGTTCTTGCAATGGAGTAACCCCCTCAAAATTTACTGCCAGCTTGGATAAAACCCCCCGAACACAGTACCGTCAGTAGCAATGGTGTGACACCCACATCAACTAATGGTGTACTGTAGCAATGGTGTGACACCCCCATCAACTAGTGGTGTACTGTAGCAATGGTGTGACACCCACATCAACTAATGGTGTACTGTAGCAATGGTGTGACACCCACATCAACTAATGGTGTACTGTAGCAATGGTGTGACACCCCATCAACTAATGGTGTACTGTAGCAATGGTGTGACACCCACATCAACTAGTGGTGTACTGTAGCAATGGTGTGACACCCCATCAACTAATGGTGTACTGTAGCAATGGTGTGACACCCACATCAACTAATGGTGTACTGTAGCAATGGTGTGACACCCCATCAACTAATGGTGTACTGTAGCAATGGTGTGACACCCCATCAACTAATGGTGTACTGTAGCAATGGTGTGACACCCCATCAACTAATGGTGTACTGTAGCAATGGTGTGACACCCCCATCAGCTAATGGTGTACTGTAGCAATGGTGTGACACCCCATCAACTAATGGTGTACTGTAGCAATGGTGTGACACCCCATCAACTAATGGTGTACTGTAGCAATGGTGTGACACCCCATCAACTAATGGTGTACTGTAGCAATGGTGTGACACCCCCATCAGCTAATGGTGTACTGTAGCAATGGTGTGACACCCCATCAGCTAATGGTGTACTGTAACAATGGTGTGACACCCCCATCAGCTAATGGTGTACTGTAGCACTGGTGTGACACCCCATCAGCTAATGGTGTACTGTAGCAATGGTGTGACACCCACATCAACTAATGGTGTACTGTAGCAATGGTGTGACAACCCCATTCAGCTATTTAGCATTCAAGCCAGTCTCAACAGCATAGTTTTGCACCTGTAGTCCAAGAGATGCTTCGGTAAATAATGAGATAATCCTCACCTTGCGCACCACTTCTGCACCATCTTCTGACTTCAGATTGACAGCTACGCTCTGACAAACAGTCAACAGAAACCTTTATAGGACATGTGATGCTCAAGTGGAATTTCATTATTTACAAACAACACTCACACAGACAGACATGCCACACAGTATTTGTGGAAATCTACAATTTGTACATGAATTATTTCTGTGTTAGCTGTTCTACTGGTTAGCTCAATCTCCATTACATGAATTTCTGTTCTGCTCAAGCTTTGTGTTTCTTGTCTGAACACAAAGTTCTACCAAAATTAAGTTCACTCTCCATGAATACCTTTTTATTTCTGTTAACGGAGACAAAATAAGCCGAGGCTTCCTTCATCCAAGGAGGTCCCCAAGATCGTGAGTCATCGCCTCTGCCTGCAGTCATAAATATCCAGTTATAACATAGCTGTTTAGCAAGGAAGAAGGCAGATAGAATTGTATGTTTTAAATGTACAATTAAGATTAATGTCACAGGTTTCATAGTATAAATGCAAAATAATAATAATACAATAAACCCACACTTCGTATTAACCAAATAAATTTCAAATATTGGAAAACATCCATAGAGAATGTAATAATTTTATATTACAGGTCTTGTTTTGTATACATGCATGTGTAGTGTATACGCTAATAAGACCAGGACCAAGGAAAGATACCTGTGCAACTACAAAGTCCAAATGAAATGTATTTAGAGGAAGAGCGTGAACCATATATGTATGACATAAATACATATCTGTATAATATGCATATAATATTATAATATATATATATATATATATATATATATATATATATATATTATATATAATTATATCTGAATAATTACATATTTGTTTTTTGGCATAAGATTGCCTATCTAACAGGGTGTGCATTTGGCAATTGGCATTGTTTTTTTTAACTGTCTACCTTCGTTGAGTTTCTGGCTCCTGTTTTCACATTTTCGTTAATAAAAAGGGGCAAATATCTCTATGAAGTATTGATTTAAATACATCGCCTCAATACCATACATACCTGGTCGTTCAACCTTTATGACTTCAGCTCCAAGATCACCAAGGATCATTGTACAATACGGGCCAGCCAAAACCCTAAAATGGAAGAACAACCACATTCAGGGATTCCCGCGGGATGAATAAATCCAATAACACCAAGTTGGTTTCATGCCAACTAGAACCATGAAACTGTGTACTGAATCAGATTATAAAAAAATTCCATACAGGTATATAGAACAGCCACGCCAGGCCCTGACATTAAGGTTTAACCATAAAATAAGTCTTAAACATTCAGTTTGTAATTGAAGCTGATATGTTGATTGTAACATATTTTATTAATAAATACAAGAAACCTTTCTCAAGATATCAATAAAATAGCAATTACTGTATTTGTTAATACTTGCTGTTCAACATATTGACATAAATTAAGTCGACTTACCTTGTCATGTCAAGCACTCGTACGCCATGTAGTGGCGTATTCTTTGTTGACACTTGTGCCCCTGATGCTGTAGCAAAATGTGTTGATTTATGTTGCATTAATTAGCTCTAGTGAAATATGTCCTAGAAATTCAAATCTATCCCAGGGCAGTTAGTAAGAGTGACAAAATGACTAGGGGCACTGATAGTGCACGTATGTGCATGCGGTTTATTTCTTGTTTTAGTTCATCTTTGCATTCTTGTAAGATTAAGACAAGTGTTATTAACATAAGGCATATTTTGGGTGTTAACAATTATTATAACAAACATTATTATTGTTATTATTATTAAAACAATGCCAAAGACTGAGAGCAGCTAGTCCATTATTGTACTATGATAATGATAGACATAGATCTGCACATCCAAAACTTGTAACCAGCATAACATGCATGGCAGAAATGGAGAATATGTATTTTAGACTATTACCATAAGACTTCTGCATATCAAAGGACATTGTATTCAATACTTCATGATAGGTTATGTAATGTATATTTTAAAGACAAAGCATAACACTTTACTTTCAACAATGTACAGAAAGTCAATGAAACGTATTAGAAATTTTATATATATATATTATATATATATATATAAAATATATATATATATATATATATATATATATAATACATTTTGAATACATTATTATATACAATTTATTATATATATATATTATATATATATATATATAATATATATATATATATATATATATTTAACATTTTGATATGTACAATTGTATTATCTATTATTATTACATTCAGGTAGTGTGACATTCAATTAGTGTAGCATTCAGGCACCGGGGCATTCCGACTGTAAACCCACTGAGGTGTGACCTCGTTTAAGGGCAAATACTATTCACAACTGCACGTGCTCTACCCACGAGTGTCAATACTCAAGTGGGGTCGAGCCGCATGTTATGTTCAGAACTAAGGCAAATAACGTCTTATTTTATTAAATCACCACAGCTAATGGTTTGTAATGAATCCGTGTTACTTTACCTGTCGAGTAGGTTTTACATTTTTGTTGAAATAATGTTTAGCACACGGCCTTCTTTGATGGCTTGTTTGAGCATCAGCTGAGCCGACGACAGGCGACAAGCTGCCATGTTTCGCTTTATAATCGCTAGATGGCGGTACCACTTTGGTGCAGAAGAACGACATTTGAGTCAGTAGATGGCGCCACTATGATTACACTGTCGCAATCTGTTTTTGTGTAGATAAAATAGCACAGTGCAGCGCTGTCTTAATAAAATGACAATATTTATTTCTCTGTAAATAATTGTGTATATTACAATTTACAAAAATTACTTTGCATGCATCTGATATATCTACGCGAATTGTAAGGGTCCCGATTGTAATAGCCTTAATCACCAATATTCACAAAATTAGCGTTGCAAACTGTATGATGCGTTTAGATGGACCCGGGTAACTTAGGCTACGACACGCCAAATCAAATTTAATGCGGGACTGTTGTGGCGGCGTCACTCGTTGTTTTGAACTTCCGCTTGTGTGTCAAACCGAAAAGATGCTGAAGGATTAACATAGTGTGAATAACGCGTCTTTTCCGAGAATTCAGCAACCATACGCGAAGCATAAGTTTGGTGCGGTAAGTGAGTACATATCTGATGTGTTTGCGAAGTTAATTGCGAATTCAAAGAAGGAGCTTGTCATTTCTGGCACCTCGCTTCGTTTCGCTAGCGTTCCTCCGACTGACTTGGCTGTCGGCGTTGTCAGTCAATCGGCAAACGTGTCACTTCCTGTATTGTTTCGCTGTGTCAACAGGAGATAGATCGGGTGATTCAAAGGTTATCGATGTGCGTTTGATGTGACGGAAGCCTGTTTGCCACCGGGGTTACTTAATCCACGGACTTAATCAACATGGTCGTACAGCTAAGCTAGCGACAGTCACAGTGAGTGACTGTCAGTGTCTCACTGACTGTCAGTGATACTGACTGAACTGAGCGTCTGAGTCAACGACAACGTGCCGCCAGTTTACGAGTTACTGTGCGTGTAACTATGGGTATAACTTCACTCATTGTGCATAACTAAGTCATTATTGTAACTTTTATGCTATGCGAAAACGACCAAGCCCAAGTAATACAGAATAGACATATAACTACCTAAAAAGAAACCTATATTTTAGTCGTATTAACACCAGTACATGTCTTCACTCCAGATACACAAATGAAACAATTTTATAAAAAGTATGGTGACTCACTAACAGTAAAGTAACTAAATAATTAATCTAAAAGTACATGTTTTAATTTGTGTATGTTGTTTATCTAGTATAAGTGTACACATTTGTAAATCAAGATAAGGAGCTGCAAAGTTTGAGCTGAAATAATAGTACAGAAGAAAGTTACATGGTTACAGTTTGTCATCTTGAGTAGTGTAAAGTTCATATATATATTAATTTTGTGTATTTCAAACTGACCTAAAAATACTTCAACGATGATCAATGTTGATTTTTTTTATCAATTTCTCATGACAGCTCAGCTTTCAAGACACACAATTCATTTTCAATTTGAAATTGTATTGCCATCCCTATAATGATCAAATTGTGTACTTTTTTATAATTGAGCCAATAAGCAATTTTTTTATTGAAATAGTAATTTTTGGACGGTTTATTATACAAATGTGAATAAACCTGTTTCACAACAAACATGTGAATCAGAACTTTGAGCACCAAGTTTTAAAAAGTCAGACGCTTATTTTGTGCACGCCGACCTATACATTATTGAACATGCTGGTGGAGTCTTGATGGTGTTCTATTTCGGAGGTGCAAAAGCCTCATTTCACGGTTTCAACTTGGACTCGCACAGTACGCTAAGAGTTAGTCTGAGTACTGTGTCAGTCATCTATTATTTAGACAAGCCAAAGCGTGGAGGATATGAAGAGTAAACCTATCTTATTCAGTTCCACATACTCCTGCCTGCTGTTTACAATACTAATGCATGGAGACGGATTCGATAATACCAGATGTTGTTATTCAGATCCATCATTTTGACATGTTGCATACAATCAACACATTCATTACGATGCGAGGTCCTGTGGGGAGGATTTAGATGGCTTTCTTCTGTTCAGGCTAGAAAGCTCAATATTTATAGAGGCAATGCATTACATGCAATAACACTCTGTCCCAGCAGAATGATTACTGGAAGTACTAACACTGATGTCACTGCAGGAACAAAACAGCGTGGTCCCTATGTCAATCAAGGGGAAGACTCGGAGACAATAGGACATTTATAAAACGTCGCTGATCTGTTAAAATTGTGTGTATCCAAATACTATCCATAATCTGGAATCAACTCCCTATGACAATTAAATTTTCTCAAACTACAGCGATTTTGTAAACAAATTCATAACAGATTAATTACTTTTGTTTGATGTTGCTTTTCCACCATAAATGTCCAGTGGTGCCATGCTATAATAATGACTCTTGCCTGTCCCTCTTTATGATTACATGAAGTGATTTTGTTTGTTGTGCGCCTCTAAGCTTTTTAAATTTTGATGGATATAGGCTAAATAGGTTAGAATTATTATTATTATAATTTGGTGGAAATTTGAGTTCTGAAGATCTGTGGCATACCTGTGTAAAAAGGTCTCAAAATGTTGTAATCACATTAATTAGTTTGAATATTCATTGTAGTGGTTTAGTGGATCTGTTTAGATGTGCATCATAATAGGTAAAAAGACAATAATTTAAACAATCTAGACATCTTTGCATTCCTACAGGACAAGAATAGTACTTGGATCTGAGTCGAATTGACTTCGAACTATAGGTATACTCAACTATATAAGGTAACTAAGGTATTTGAATTAATTGGGACTATTTATGTGGAATGCATCATGTATCAGAAAAAAGACTGCTAGGCTGGACAGTAGACATAACCTGTACTAGAGGACTAAGAGAGTGTACATAGTCACAATTATATTATAAAAATATAGTGAACAACAGAGAACAAACAGAGAGCAACAGTCAATATGATATGATCACCAGTAGGTATGTAGATGTCGACAGTGTGAATAAGCTCAAGAATTCACATGTCTACCGGTAGTTATTTTTAGACACATGAAAGATTGATAAGTCGATTCGTGTGTTGTCTGCCCACCATCTGGAGCCATATGTGTGTGTGTTAGATTCCTCCCCAGCGGGCTGCCGTGGTGTTAGTTGCACCACTGGTCACTGGGGGTGCACTGTGGAGAGTGCATCCTGTAGGTTTAGCAGGAACTAGCAGTGAAGATACACTAGACTGAACTGATGAGGCCAAGAAGCTTCAGTGCCCCTGGAATGACAGCGGGTGTTTGTTGACAGGAGTCTCTAGGTGTTGTCTGGGTCTTTATGCAGGATCAAATTGTTGCCAGTCAACGTTTTGTGGTTGGCATTTGTGTGTGTGTCAGCTAACATACATGGAAGACAGTCCAGATATGTTGGTATGTACACCATAATCCATGCATATATACATGTGACAACTGTTTTCAATGAATAGTTGACAATATAGATGATTTGTGAAGACCTTCCTTGGTCTTTACTTTTTACCTGTTCACTGACATTTTCTGCACCTCTAAAATGGACTTTACCTAGGTCCTTCTCTGGATAGACAGTTTGACTTTGATACAATTGAATGAATAGCACATGGGACAGGACTTTTTTGGTCATTGATGCCTCAATCTTATATATGCGAAGTTGAGATCTATTGATCGGTTGACAAGTAAGGCATAAAAAACACATTGAAAGTAGTCTGGATACCAATGGAACATAAGATCTTGCCTTTACTTTTACTGCATACATGATTCATCACGTTTATGGCAGTAAATAAATTGTGAATGCATGCAATGTGAAAACACTGCCACAAGAACCATTAATGTTATTTGATCATACAGGAACTATTCGTTTGAACAGGAATTAAGTCATTCGGACAGTTTTCTAATTTTTCACAGGAATAAAAATACAGAACTTTGTTCAGTGAACTGGTATTTTTGGTAAAGAAATTACCCTGGTAGTGCAGCAACATTTATGTAAACAAATTCAGTCTAATGCAAAAAGTGATTTCCTGTTTGGTTTTTTGTTTGTATGTTTGTTTGTTTAGCCCAGACTTTAGTCACACCACAGATGCTAACTTATAGTGACAGTTGTTCACTGGTGTAATTCCGTGTTAAATCAACCAATAGTCAACAAGTTGTTGCCACATTTACTTGTGTAATTCACTTAAATGTGTTTCATGTACAGTAGCACTCGAAGAGGTCCAGATAATGTATGTTGTCAATACTTATTCAGTACCCAGTAGGTATCTAGTTACAGTACATTCAGAATAATTCAGTCTTATAACTGAAAATGTTAGGTACCATATTTCAGGAATTTTAGTTCCAAATTAAGAATACAGCAAGGACTGGTCTTTAAATATGATCACAATATTTGTCCATAATTGCTTCAAATGCACAATATCATGAAACATAGAATACAGTGTTCATGGCTCCTAGATAATTATGGTTATGTTGTAAGAAATTAACTTTAGAGCACATCTTTTGAAACGTACTTGTAATGTTTCGACATGTCAGCCAACACATGTGAGACCAGTACATGAGCAAGACCTATTGCTGATGTTTCAAAACATTATACTTTCCAAAAGGTATGCTCCAAAGTAAGTTAATTTCTTACAAGATAATCATAAAAAAGACATGTGTTGAACTTGGTTGGATAATGGGTTGTGTATTTATGTTATGATACAGCACTTGTTAAATAAATTTTCTGTTCTTGTTACTCTCCGCTATTCCACTTACAGCTGGTCATTAATTATCATTTAAATAATGGTATTGCAGAAATTGTACAAT
Organism: Ridgeia piscesae; assembly: GCA_025642075.2. Lineage (NCBI taxonomy): Eukaryota > Metazoa > Annelida > Polychaeta > Sabellida > Siboglinidae > Ridgeia > Ridgeia piscesae. The sequence continues at coordinate 181,495 of JAODUO010000679.1, read as the reverse complement.
TACTAAGGCAACTGAAAAAGCATGATGCATCATGATTTGATGTGGATTGACACCTTCTGATCGTAGAAAGTTTGTTCTGTCATGAAACAAGTCCCTCATGGGGAGTTTGTGCGTGATGTCATTACCAGTGCACAGCGTGTAAAAACTTGTCCAGTGTGATTGAACTTGAAATGACTGCAGCAAAAACAGTCTACGCTGATTAAGCACACGTCTTCATGTTTTGAATAATTAAAATATTTTCTTTATCAATTTTGTTTAATGTATGCAATTCTGAGTTTCCGACAAAGTGAATATGTTGTTTTTAGATACTCATACATTCATTATGGAAATGTTTGAGGGAAGAATGTTTTTTTTTTTTAAATTTACAACTAATAATTTGCACGTGTATTGGGTATGTTAGAAATTTCCAGTACAATCTAGCAGATGTGTTTTGATTGATATTTCTGTCTATTCTGTGGCGGATTCGCAATTTAAATTTCAGTTCAGAATTACAAGTAAAACATAAAAACCTTTACATCCTTTTAGTTCTAGGTCCAAGCTTAGAGGGCCAAACTGACTCATAAATGTGTCAAACTGGTGGGTTAGGACTTAGAATGGGGAAACCCTTTATATAAATTGTGTGAGTTTTTACGAAGGTAACTAGTTTTGAAAATTCAATGTCACATTGCCAAATGTATTCCTAATTTTAGATACTGCTGGGAAGTAGTGGAAGAAAGCCTGGGGTGATTTATATTTGTTTAACACAAAATTGTTATCTAGACCTGCACAGGAAATCCTAGCTGCTTGCATGTTCAGTTGAACAGTCAGTGCACAATGATTGCAGCTCCACTGAACATTTCTAGGCGAAGTAAAATTTTTATTTCTCTGACTAAATCAACCTTTCGGTGAAGTGGCGTGTAAAAACACTTGTGGTTGTCGATTGGTTGGTTCACTGCGGGGTGATGAGCCATTCACCGTGGTGGGAGGGTGGGGTGTCAATAAGTACTCCAGTCTCCAGAATGTCGCAGCATGCATGTCTGCATTTCTTAAGTGTTTGCGTACCTGTAGCATGTATGATTTAACATGTTTAAAAAAATTACAGTGGTTTACATTATTCGGTGCTCTGGTTTTTCTTTCCTGTTAAGTTACTACTAAGTACGACTGCTGTCATGGAACAGTTTTCCTGGTTATGTTTTTTGTTGTTCTTCAACTTCAAGATAAATTTATATATATGTATGTATTGTTGTTGTATAATCTTAACTTACTGGTTTTGGCAACTTATACTTTATAGAAAAGATTAATCACTGGTGGGCTACAGTGCTGCAACGGCAGGATCCAATTTTGCCAAATGTGCAAGTAGACATGTACGTCTGCACTAGTATTTATAAGTAGAAGCCAGTCATATATATTTGTGTGCATAAATACACAATTTATGTAGACCCAAGTGTGACAGTGATACCATTTTTAAAGCATAAATGACAATATATGAAATAAGATTTTTTGCCGCTCCAATTTTTACGCCGTCCAAAAATGGACTTTTATCGTCCAATTGACAGGTGGACGAGTCTCTGAATAAAGCTATGCTTAGTGGCTTAGACTGAAAGCCTTGTAAATATGACCATAAAATGTCAAGACCATTTCCTGGACTTTTGCCGAGGTCTGTTCCATACAATTCTCATTATGTCTGGCTCGCAATTGATGACAATCCATCAGTACCAGAATACTGCTTGTCAGCTTCGCGGAGAGCAGGCTTCACAAATGCATCTCATTCAAATGTTGCAACTCGTCACTTTGCCTATTTGTTTGATTTAATTCCGCATTTAAAAAGAAGCGAGAACAACAATGCGTATCTACTTTGATTTGCATAATTGTTTATAATTTTCACAGAAATAAAGTGAAAACCTATCCCCACATGAATTAATTCTGTGAATATGGCAGTCTGAAAATTGCTGCCACTAGGCAGTAAATTGCATGGTGGCTAATGACCACAGTTCCTTGGTAGCTTGCTATTTTTCTCAGAAATTAAACACTCGCTCACAGCCAAAGAAGCCAGACCTTATTTTACACTAGTGACAATGCCACTTAGAGGTTGCATCCTAGAAATTTTTAAATTGTTAACACAACGTACAGATACTAAACGGTATCCATTGATTAATTGGTACTCACGGCTATAGCCAGACACCTGTCCATCCAACCTTTGGACATGCCAAGTTCATTTTTGAATGGGTAAAAATGTAGTGGATATGTAAAGGATGGAGGGACATTTCAGGAGCACAGACTTTATATTTCACACTGGACAGGGTTGTGTACATGCATGATTGAACGAACACACTTACCTTGCCGGTACATTATGGAATTGTAAAGCTTAATCCTGGCTTTAAGGCCTGTTGGAACTCTGCATTTCTAAACATACCCATAACAAATTTTCAGACGTCAAGGCCAAGTGACATTTACATGAAGTACTATTGTTTTAGTTCTAACACTGTCTATGCTGAACAGCGTCTGTTTAAATAAAATAATACAAGTAAAGTGTTGTATTACTTCCACCAGGTCTGGTCGTTGCCGCGGCTTTGGATACTTTCCTTCAGGAGATCATTTAGTACACGGATAAAATACTACACAACAATGTGTGACTAGAAAATTGATAGTTTAAACCAAACACAACTAAATGTGCTAACAAAAAGCACCTACTGTCGTATCAAGTAATACGGTGATGTGAATCAAAGTATATTTATTTCCCAGAGAGCTTAAATGGACATAAATTTGAGCAAACTAAAGTGGCACTTAAGACTGTAAGCTCCTTAGCCTGACTCTCAGGTTCCTTTTTATTGGCTCTGGTATGTTGATGTGTGCCCAGAGGGCAGCACAAGTCACCTCTTATCAGCAGCCCCAGTCAGGTGGTGATAGCTGGGAAGGGCTGTGGGGTGTCTGAGTAGATAAGGAACACTTGATCCCCCTCATTAGAAATGGCTTACACCCTTTAGAGTGCATGCTATCAAATGTTACATTTGGAGAACACTGCCAACTGTTTTTGTCAATGCTGATAATCAGCAGTTTAGATTTATCTATGTAGTTGTTAATTACCTAGTGTTATAATCTACTGTTTTATGATTTATTACAATATATTGATTTTTCATATAATGTATTTTCATTTGAAAAGTTTGAAAACATTAGCGTGTTCCTATTCTTAGCTACATTATGATAATATATATATATATATATATATGCATAGCAGATAATTTAATTAAAATTATAAACAAAACAAACTGTCTTAGAAACATTATTAAAGTGCCTTGTTTTATTTTTCAACTCTACCAGAGCCTTGCTATTTTGTCAATATTTTCAGGTGCTGTCATTTAGGATATTGTCAAACTGCTTTAAGCATGTGTTGGGAAAAAGTGAGAAATAAAAATAGCTATAACTTTTAGCATTAGCTGCTAGAATTGAGTAAATCATTGAGCAAGACATAAGACGAGGCAGAAATAGCCCTAATAGTTTACCATTCTCTGCGTTTGATGGGTAAATCAATGAAGGAATCGCAACACGCTGATGTAAAATTAGACATGATAGTTTACCATACGCCACCAAATTGACTAAATTGGCAGTTAGATTATCTATGATTAGCCATCTTTTAGTTTAAAATAAGCTGCCAAGATGTGAATATATCACAATCTGTAATTAATTGATTGAATCTGTCTTTGTTGATACATGCTTGCGTGTACATGATTGACATTAATCAGTGTGATGGTTGAAGCTTGCATGCGTGTGCATCTTGTGTATGTGTGAGACTGAGACAGGCCTAGTGTTATGGTCTCTATAACCTGTATGTAAACACTTGTCTTAGCATCCTTTCTTGCCATGTATAGGTAGGGGTTCCTTTAGCAGGACATTCTCTTTGCATAGACCTCAAAGACGTCACCCTTAAGGAGGGATTTCTCTCATCTCTAGTCTAATAATAATGAGCGCCTTTTATGAATGATTAGGTACAATCTCAAAACACCAGTGTCCCATATCAGATGAAATTGCTTCATTTGGGGAAGAGGAAGTATTATCTGATGTCGACTGTCGATATTATAAGATTCGGAATGCCACAGTTTTATATTGGTACCATTATATCAATGTGTATCAAACAAGAAACGTTTCCCAGATCATGTGAAAGAATTTTTTAACATTGGGCATAAACTTTCTGAGATGATCCATTATGACTTCGGAATGAGAATGCTTTATGAAGGTTAAAATTATTGCCAGTTACACATGTTTTGGTGGACACATGGATGTTAACTATCAGTTTACAAACATTTAAACGTGTCTGATGACCTGAAATGGACTACAAACACATGTGAAACAATTTTCAGTCACTTTGAAGGCATAACCAACACTATCTATGGTTTTGGAAAACCTATTTCTTTTTGCTCCTTCATTTTTTTATCCGTCCACCCACATTTCTACCCGTCCATATTATGATGAGAATGGAAAGCAGCAATGCATCCGTGGTCTGTCTCAATCCAACATGTACCACAGAACACACTGCTGTGGTCAGTGACGGTGTGTAGCCGTGTGGTGCTGTTGGTTGCACTGTTCAGTTGTGTCAGTTCCTCCAATGTTTCCCAGTTGTTTTCATCATCTGGTGATGTCAGTCAGGAGTTTCATTCTCATATCCATCTGAAACAGCTAAAACAAGTGTTTATTTACATCTTTTTGTTTATGTCGTCATAGGGGCAATTTCTCCGCAAAATCTCTACATAAAAGGTGGCTTTAGTGATGTGATGATCGCCCTGATGGTATATGGAGTGACATGGACAATGTGCAAGAACTCTGTGGCGCTAAGCCTAACGACACAGTGTTATTGCAGATGTGTTTTCGATGTCACAGGCAAAAGTCACGGAACTAAAATCACAGAAATAAAACCACAGTTTGGGCTGGGAAAATAGGTCACTGGAAATAAAATGTCAGTGTTTATGATGTTTCCCATACTGTCCGCAGCAGGTGACAAAACAGGCAGCTCATCAGCATTTAGATATTGACTGAGCGTCAATAAAGAGCAATGTTGTGAAGAGAGTGTATGAGACAACAGTGACCTTGTTAGTGAGATATTGTGAAATCAATGGACGGGTCAAGGGGAGATGACAGTGAAGACTGATTAGTTGGCATCCTTTATTCGCACGATGCAACCTTAATTAACACACCTGTAATCTAGTTGCGTGGCTGAATCGCCAATGAATCTCATTCAGGTACGGTGCTCCCAGCGTCCCACCGGCCAAGAGCAGTGCTTGGAAGATCTGTACGATCATTGTCGTGTTTGTCACGAGTATGAGACGGCCGATGGACTAGCTACGTGTCCATGCATGTCTGAGACGTGTCGCGTTTAGAGTGTGTGTGCATATCTGTGTTTGACAGAGTTATTAAGGTGGTTGTGTACATATCGTGTGACTATTGACTGCATAAATCAAGGTTCTTGGAATTTAAATGTGAGCTAAAATATACGTAAATTAGTATAAGTCATCAAGAGTTTGGTCATCATTGATTAGAATAGCTTATAACAAAAGATAACATGTTTTACAAAAATGTCTGTTCTCTTTATCAAGTGTAGCTTTCATCTTTCTAATTGAGCTAACATCTGGTTAATTTAGTGAAATATTTAGTAAAACATTTCCCCTAGTGTGGTTAAGATTACTGTACAGCATAGCGTTATATTTCTTTTTATGTTCTGTTATTAGTATGAGTTAGATGGTTCAGAGTACAGTAGATGCGTGGTGTTCATTATGATATTGTTCGAACTTAGTATTCCATTTTTTTAAATATTGCACTACATTAATTAATACAAGTTCATTAATGATCATTACTATATGTTGGAAATATATCATTCCCATTGATGTATAAACTCTGAATAATTGACAGCATCAGCAAAGTTGTGTCGGTGTGGAATAGAGATAAAATTTACCACCAGAATTTCGTGTACTTATTAATAATGGAAACGTGTACACAAAGTCAGCAACAATGTTTTTGAAGCCAACTTTTGTCATCATTCTGTAGTTCATGCATGATGTACAATGATATTCATTGCCTTATTCCATCCAACTCTAAGATCTGTCGGTCCAACTAAACTGCTATTTCACTGACTACAGAAGTCCAAGCAAACACCACCTGTGATCCAATGCCAGCCAAATTCATGTGGACAGCATGCCACAAATACACCCGTTTTACAACATTAGGTGTCTTTTATGCCGACTTTGCCATCATTCTTTCATTCTGCAGTTCACTTAGGGTGTTCAATGATATTTACTCGGGTACTCATTGGCTTTTTCCTTCCTGCTCCATGATCGATCGGTCCAATTTAGCTGCTATTACACTGGCCACGGAAGTCCAAACAAACACCATCTGTGATCCAACGCTGGACAAATTCATCTGGACGGCATGCCACAAACCCGGCAGTTTTACCGACTGTTTGATCGAATCAGCGCGAGTGTTTTTGTTAGGTGGTCTGCCAAATGACATTTGTCATCTCCTGCGCTGTAGTTGCTCTGTAAGGCTTCTATTGATCATGAAATCCCATGAGTCTGAACGCTGTGGTCTCATGTAATCTGCACTAGCTTGGGACATCTCCCTGTCAGTCGTTGTTTCCTAATGGCCAGCCTTACAGCTCAAGTGGTGTTCAATGCAGCTTTATGTTCGCAGCATTTGGTGTCGCTTTACGAAGCACGTGTCCGCTGCGCTTTCACGTGTTAAATCTGCGTGTGAGTGTGAGTCTGCCGTGTGTGTGTGTGTCACTCCAATTGGGATAACGCGTGGCGACTTGACTGGTCACAGGACACGTGGTGACAATGCCAACTTGGTGACGGCTCTTGCAGATCTGTCGCACTGGATTGTTATGCCTGTTTCAGTGGGATATTTTATTCGTCGTCAAGATGGCACAAATGGTTTGTATTGTGGTCATGGTGATGTTTATATCTGTGAAATGAGATGTTTTGATGGGATTCTTACACATTAAATATACATGTTATTTTAGTTATGGGCACACTGTCATGGGTTGTCTTTTATAACATTGTTAGTGAATATTATTTTACAGTATATTGTAATGTCTGGCTGGCCAGGCCGCCTGGCTTGCTGTATGTGTGGCCGCCAGGCCGTATGTGTTGCTGTCCCGTCCGTCCGTCCGTCCATCCATTTCTGTGTACATGTGCATGCAGAGATATATCTCTGCTTGCACCAGACATGGTGTTTACAAAGACTAGTCATAACATGCTAACAATGATATAGCACATGTTGAAACCAGATTCTTATTTTTGTATTGATATGTAATATAAGTTACATTTAAGTATGTATCGTCTAAAACTATTAATAATAAACTCCTATAATGTGCACACTTGCTAACTGCCCTCTGTGCGGTGAAAAACAAAAGTCGACAAGTGAAACTATTGTCATAGATTATTCCATTGTATTCATCATTAATGCATGTGAAATATACCTGCAACTAATGATAAGTTGATGACATCATCAGGTAATGAAGCAGTAGGTGTACAGAGCTCTTGCCCTGGTGGACAAGTTAGCAGAGATGTCGTTGATGTGTGTAACCTCTTTCATTTATTGGCACACAAACTAATTCTGCCTATTGAACATACTTGCTTGCATTTTTCAAGCAGGACCCACAATTGGTGAAGAGTTGCGACAGCCCCAGTAGAGATGTGGGTCAGTGCTTTGAGAACATAAACGCTAGGGTGGGGCTGTTACAGACATTTAGATGATCCTGCACCAAGACAGCCCCACCTTGTTCAGTAAATAGTTTGTCTGCTCAGACCTCAGACTTGTTTCTGGTCCATAGAGTCGCCTTATTTATGAGTGCCACCAGTAACATTTATAACCAAGTGTCATTATTATGTCATAATTGCAGTGTTGTTTATTGGTAGTTGCTGGTTGTTAGTGTTACTCCTGGTGACATAATGTGGTATTCAGTTAGATTATTGATTATAACGGGTAATTACGATGATTTTTCATGTGATTTCTAGGTTATAGTAAAGCCTATTGTTACAGTTACTGGTTACCTGCACCGTGCTATTGTTTCTCTGTGTTGTGTTTTATTGTGAAACAGTAGTTATACTGAACATTGTTATCCTAACCAGGCTAGTAAAACATGTTCCTTCTTCAGCATGATGCAGTACAACCTGCAGAAGTCAGTTTCCCAAGATATGTGTAAATCATGTTTATTATGAAATAAATTTTGAAACCTTTTTACACGTTAATAAATGCATTATTTCTAATCTGAAGGGCGGGACGTAATATGCATGCAAACACAAACACACAAACACACACACACACACACACACACACACACACACACACACACACACACACACACACACACACACACACAACACACACACACACACACACACAACACATGAACACACACACACACACACACACACACGAACACACACGAACACACACACACGAACACACATGCATGCACACACACGTGTGCACACACACACACGCACACACGCACACACGCACGCACACTACCAGGGCTTTATGCAGGATAAAATTATTGCCAGTCACACGTTTTGGTGGATACCTGGATGTGAACTGTTAAGCCAGTGTACAAACTTTTAAATGTGTCTGATGGCGGCATGAAATGGACTACAAACACACGTGACACAATTTACACTCACTTTCAAGGCATAACTAACAATATCTAGGGTTTTGGGAGACATTTTTGCTCCTTCAGTTTTTTACCCGTCCACCATCTGTCCACCCATATTTCTACCCGTCCATATTCGTTTTTACCCGTCCAAATGACGGGTGGACGTGTCTCTACATAAAGCTATGACACTCACACACTGACACTAGGTAGATAAACCTCCTATGATGCCAACTAAAACGGTGCAATAAAACACGACCAAGAGTAACTCGGGGCTGTGACTATTAGTAGTTACAAATCACCAGCACTTTTCAAAATCCAGGGCACTACTGCAGTAAAATAGTTGGCATGTGCTAGTGGACATTGTAGGTGTAACCTCTGTCAAGTGTGCACACTGACTAGAACAAAAACAGAAACATCATACCTCATGTAGGTCTACCAGCCGACCTACTGTTGCAGAAACAGTAATGAAATAGCATCGTCAAGCTTGTTATGTTTCTAAATGTGTGACATTGTCATGTTGCGAGTCCATAGCGTCCGTGTAAAAGTAACCAGCGTATAAACTCTCTGTAGCCTGCAGGCTCGCTGGTACATTAGGGGCATGTAATAAGAAATATCACAAAAATAACTCGCATTAAGGTGTCAGATAATTTGCTTTCTCACGTTGCGTGACATGCGCATTGCAAGAAAATAAATTTTATACCTAGTGTTTGGATTGGAGGGGGTAACATATTAATTTTGTGATATGGTGTACTTCTGAAAGTAATATTATTTTTTAATGTTTTAAATGCTTTATGTTTTACTTGTCTTGTTGCAGGTGACTCAGGATGAGGCCAACTTGTGATGTCATCAGTGTCTGATTAAGTACCAATTGTGGCCTGAAAAGGTTGGTGTCTTCTTTCTTGCTGGAGGCTGGGTACTTCTCTGACCAATATAGATAAAATGTATGTGTTACATAGGAGTCAAGTTATTTATCATGGCCGGAATGTATTAAACATAACATGGGTCTTCATCCATCTATCTATATTGCTTGGTGTATGACCAATACTCCATTGAATCAATACCATCTCTCCACAACTTGCAGAATCACTTGTCTCCATCTTTCTTCCCCTTCTGTCCTCTTTCCCCACCACACGGCTGCCTTTTCATTGTATCTTTCCACTTGTGTATGACTACCCATTAGTTTGCCTCCCCTACCTAAGTCTGTCGCTGGCATCAGGCAGTTCCCCTAATCCATCCTTGAACAAGTCCTTGCTGCAGTCCCTTCCCTGAGACATCCTAGTTTACCTGTCTCAATCCAATATAGGTGATTCTGAAATATTAACCCCTGTGGGCTCAGTGATTTGATACAGTGTATACTGTTTACTCTACCTGCTCAGTGTCTCTCAGGTGACCAGTCAGGAAGCACTCTCACTGCTGGGAGCAAGATAGAGAGAGAGAGGGGGGGAGAGACAGAGAGAGAGAGAGAGAGAGAGAGAGGGAGGAGGGAGAGAGAGAGAGACCACAATGCTATGAATCGACACCCGATTACACATTTATACATATGGGATCTTTTTTATATGGGAGCACCAGATCTGATAGAGGGTGATAAGGTTGAGGTTTTAGTTTCTGTTCCGTATGACACAGACAATGTGATGCACACAAAATCGCCACAGTTTCGAAATGGTAGCAGGAGTTGAACCTTGACTGACAGTCTGGCGCTGTGCCGCGTCACCACCGCTGTCCACTTCCAATTTAGTTTAAACACATTGTTGTGCAGTGTTGTCATTGAAGTGCAATATAAACTGATACGAGGACAGTTGTAACATTTTGTTTCTAAATAAAAATTGAACATTATTTTACATTACAGAAACCTTATGCACAACGGTTGATTTTGTGATGTACCAGAAGTCTAACTAGAAGATACAATACTTTTATTTTTCTAAGCAGCATCAGAATGACAGTTTGCAGCAATCGGGGTGAAATGTAACAGCTGACTGTGATTCTAACACTAGTTTCAGTGGTATATGTGATGTGGGAAATGAACTGAAATAATGCCATGAATATGGTCATCTGGTACTGGTCAGTGTCGTGGACAGGGAGGAGATGACCACACCAGTCGGAATTTGAGTTCTATGCAGTTCAGCAGTGACCATTAGTAGTGTCCACAGCGTGGTCTAATTACAGTTAATTAATTCAATTATATATGTAATTGATCATAATGAAAACTGGTAATGTTGTACTTGTAATTGAAATTGATTCTGGTTTTGAAAATGTCAGACATTTTTCACTGAATTTCAACTGAGCCCCTCTCGAAAATAACATATCAGTTTGCTTGATGGGTGCATCAAAAAGAAGGCACAGTTGCATCAATAAGACAACATGTCATATCTGATACCTTATGTTAAATGTGTTTTCCATGAAACCAGACAAAGGAAAATATTATTGAGACAGAACAAAACCTGAGAACCTGGGCTTTGTTGGCATTATTAGAAACAATGTGATGAACATATTTGTTTAGTTTACTGTAGGGGCTACATAATTCTGTAGGGTCTTGCATTGCAGTATATGAATATATTATAATACTTCACGCATGACTAAACATATTCTGTCTGATAGAAAGCACTGTATAAATTTATTTTATGAAGCGAAATATAAATGTTTCATGACATAGGACAGTGCATGTAGCAATGGTCATTGACCGGCAAAGACATCATTTGTCCATAGGTCAAAAGAGGAATGATCGCGAGAGAGTTATTACTGTTCATTAATCCTCTGTTAATTAAGAAGACAAATATATGTTTCCGAATGAATCCGTGTCCCTGTGTTGATTGAATCGTGTCTAGTCAAGATCACTTCATCGACTAACCTATCAACCAAATCAACGGAACAATGTAATCTCGCTGTGACTGAAGTATCACTCCACAGAGACTCGTCTCGTGATGACGTAGATACAGAGGCAGGGCTTTATGCACAACCAAATTATTGCCAGTCACACATGTTTTGGTGGACACAAGGATGTTAACTGTTAAACCAGTTTACAAACATTAAAATGTGTCTGATGACCTGAAATGGACTACAAACATACGTGTGACACCATTTACACTTACTTCTAAAGCATAACTGACAATATCTATGGGATTTGGAAGACCTTTTTGGCTCCTTCATTTTGTTACCTGTCCACCCACATTTCTACCCATCCACAATGGTTTTTACCCATCCAAAAGACAGGTGGACAGGTCTCTGCATAAAGCTGTGTATAAAGGAAGAAAGAATTCATTGCATTTGACATTGTGAGAACCAGAACATTTTACATCAAACACATATTATGTAATGCATTTTTTTCTGACAAATGATGTATAGTATAATACATTATTATGACTGCTAAAGATCTACACAATCGACATATTTCAATACAATAATTTGTCATTAATTCTACCCAATTGGCAGTTATTGCTTCGAAATTAATGGTAACCAAAGGTCAAACACTCTCATTTCCACTAGTCTATAGCACATGTAGTTAGAAGTATAATTGTCATTTTGGTAGACCTATGATTGAATAAAGCTTTAGTTTGGTATTTAACTGGTACTTATTATATGTCAGATGAAATATTTTCATATAATTTAATCACTTTTAACAGGAATTCAACAAGCTGCAAACGACAAGTGGAAAAAGAAATTGCATGATGGACCCTTGTCAAAAAACTCAGTGTACTCTAAATTAGGTGAATGTAGACGGTGTGTGTGATAAGACTAGATGAAGATGTGTCACTGGCATCCTAATATTTGTATAACAATTAAACTATGGAAGCATTAAACTTTGCTACACAGGAATGCCATTTATAGCCTGTGATCATGAAGTCATATTTTTTATTAGCTATGTGTTATTCCATAGCATGAGAACAATGTAATGTAGCTAGACTGCTCACAACCAAATGGGGCCACACTAGTATAATGGTCATGTGTGGCCGAACTCAGACATGCATGGCTGATTTTGTGTCTTCTTTTTACCAAACAGTGGCTGGCGGTCTCCAAGCACCACACACGACGTGAAATATTAACTGTGGCCGTGGACACTCACAACCATGGTGAGTCGGATACGTCTTCAGTACTGCAAGATCATCATTGCAACCTCCCTCGTGTGGTTTCTCATTGATGTCCTCGTCCTCATGTACTTCACCGACTGTTCGATGATGTCACAACAGCCATGTACAAAACCTAATGTGGCAGGGGGCGCTGATATTCAAGCGCCACGGTCTGGCGGACTTCTCGGTCGAATTATACCAAAAGGTTGGTTGAAATCTGATTCGTTGTACGACATTTCGGTAAAGCTGTTTCGTTGTTGCTGTACATTGTGCAACAATTTACTTGTTTACCCATTTATTTCCTGTGCTTCAGGCTGGTTATATGCAGGGGTGAGATTCATTTTGGATATGTGGTTTGTGTTGTTTTATCATTTGTAGTTGATGTACCATTAGTTTGCGACACGTAAGCGAGAGCTTGCTCCATGATAGTGAGTCGTATTCTCTTCCTTCAACGGGTATCTAGCTTAAGGTTTTTTGTGTAATTCCCATTTGTTGTCGTGCAGATTAAACAGTTATAAATATTTGTTAAACATTGTATTACAATTATTACAATATTAATTTTCGTGTACTATGAAATGGAAAAGTAAAAAATATCAAAGTATTTTTTTATTATGCAAAAGTTCCAACTAGTATCAAAACAAGAATATAATATTATGGATGTAATTACATAACTTATTCTGACCATTTGATACGACATGTTGTAATTTTCCACTAGATGTGTCTTGTACCCGTATCTCATCTTGCCATCTGTATTCTGACAAGACAGTCTGACAAGACTATAGTACCAAGGCATGACAGTGGCAGATAAAAATTGAACATCTAGGATTGGTAATTGCATAAACTTAATGTTATCAGACAGTGCAAGGAAGCCAAAAATTTGACGAAAACATCATTTGTACTAGAAATTTCTTGAAATGCATTTGCACAGATACTGTATATTATAGTAATGGACTTCTACGAAGCACTGATGCTGGCCGTTGCTGGGTTATAATCATATTGTCTTTGCAGACAATGGCATTGAACATGATCTCCATGTTGGATTGTTTCCCTATGTTTAGCATTTCCATCTAGGAAAGGAAATATGTTTGTGCAAAAAAACTTTTTTCCAGAAATCCCAAAGAATACTGGAGAGGATATGTTATGTGAGCACCTGAGACACTACAGTGCATAATGGAAAGTAAAAAGTTTAGATTTCTAGGAAATATGGTGACAGGAATAAGCAACAGACAGAGAGAAAATATCAGAGAGGAAGTAACTTGAGTTAAATAACACATTTAAAGGGAACAAATTGAATGTACTGAATTTCAGCATCTTAATGTTATGCTTCGTGTCATGCAATTCATGAATGCATGTTTTTTTAACACTGGTGAGCCTGTCTCTGGTCTAAGCAGTTTTCAGTGTTTCATAATATTTTGGTTCCTGTAAAATAGAAATATTAATTCAGCTAAGCTGCTAATTGTTGTCCAAGTATCCGGCTTTTTGTCTGTTAACTTGATTCTCAAGAGAGAGGTTTGCGAACAAGTGCGCACGAAAACACAGATTTCCTTAATTTAGTTGCTATGTAACACAATGTCACATGTCCATGGATGACTAGATCTTGTGCAAACACCAACATATTGGTGATTATATATTTGTGACGTGTGCAATTCCACATAACTAAACAGATTTTACTAATCTTTTATCAAGCACAACTTTTCACTGATGTAGTTGAACAATGTGTGATTATACCGGACATACCTGGTAGTTTCGCATGATATAATGCCAAAACTCATTTGTAAGCATTGTATAATAGTGTCTTTAAGTAATTATTTTATGTATCATATCATTGAACATCTAAGAGTTATATTTTTTTAAACTTGTCTCAATACACAATATATACTTTCTGGTATTACCTGGTACTATTCAATTGTGGAGTTCCCTTCTTTGATAGATTGGAACCCCCTGGTGGTCTAACAGCCTGGATAGTCTTAACAACGGCATCCAGCTGGTCAGGCATTCAGCCATTGCGGTATCAAAGACGCCAGACAACACAAGTTCTTGTACACGTACTTTTGTGGATTTGCACATCTTGTTTCACGTGTTATTTGTGTTAGTATATGTTATTTGTGTAACATTTGTGTATTGCTCTCTGGAAAACAGATAGTTCCAGTTCTCTTGCCAGTGTCTTAGCACTTGAAGCTACACTAAAGACAGGTGAGAGCTCCCTGGTGTGTAGAAGACTCTCATAAGTGTATTGACAGGATTATATTGCTATTTTTTATAATGTATTGCTAGTGAACCATCCATCTAGAGTGACAGATGTCTGTCACCCACTAGAAAGAACTAAACTTACCCAGGACTGTCTTTTTATGTCTGCATCTAGGTCCACTTAACATGTATCATGGGAAATATTAATTCCATCCTTCTAAGTGATATTTTATGCAGTGTTTGAGATGGTCCCTGTTTTTGAAATTGTTTTTCGATCTCGTCTCAGATCCAGGGTTTGCGTGAGATCGTGTAGGAATATTATAAAAGGTGAGCAAGTCGTCGATCTGAGAGATATCGGACTAGATATCTGGGATGTAAATTGGTCTGATGAGCAGTGTCAGTTTGGTTTCATTTGTTCCTGACGGTTCTGTCTTGGCATGATGTTTCTGCCGCTCTCGTCATTAGTGTGTTTTGCTGATGGATTAATACAGATTGCTTCTAGGGCCTGCTTCAGTTGAGAGAAGTGAGCGTTGGTGAATTGATGCATTACGCATCAGCCGGTGAATTGATGCATTACACATCGGCCGTTGTCGCATAGTGGAAGCATTAGCTTAATGGAGTGTGGGAGAAAATCAAATAAAATGTTCACCTTCCGCAAAGGTAGTGTCGTTTATCAGTCCACTTTATTCATTCAGACAACCTCTTTTGTGGGTAACTGATACACAGTATTACACACGCACACAGCCAGTAGCCATTGTGTTGATAAGTGAACATTGGGGGATTATGTAACAGTGATGTCATCAGGGTTCAGATGCACATGGGATTATGTGACTGGAGGATGTCGTCAGGGTTCAGATGTCGTTGTCATATAGGGAAGTTGTGGCGTGTTATTTATAACATGCAGGAGACAACTACCAGCCAGTGACGAACTGATCAACAACATTTGCAGACGAGGTGAAATGTAAGATCTAGAATGAGATGCTGCCTGAAGTGTTCAACGTGACATGACACCTTGTTTGAAGTATTGTGTCATTGTTTCATAGTCACATGTCACACATATGTACATGCATGCACACACGCACGCACGCACGCACGCACGCACGCACGCACGCACGCACGCACACACCTCAACAAATATTGGTTACAATTCTGACCTAGATAAAGGTACTATATGTAGAGGTCAAGGTAACACATCTAACATATAATTGTCTTGAGAGGTCAAGGCCACAGGAACAGTGATATACATTTGGTAATTGCAGGCACTATACAACTTTAAATTTCAGTTTTTTCAATGCTTCTTTGTAGCCAGTGGCAGTTTAGACCGAGAGAACACCGCAGTGGTATTTATGCCAATGGTATTGCCTTGTGGATCCATACATCACATCAGATCCCAGTTGTTTTGACAGATTGTCTGTCCCATGGGAGCCTTCTGGGAAAGTCAATGACATGTGCATTACTTGCTGTCATCAGTATAGAGACAGCAGACAGTGGGTGAATGTGTGCCACTTCAGTTGCAGTCAGACTGGGAGTCAGTCACAGCACTGGCTCAGGACTGGCTGTCAGGAACAGGAGAGATTTATGGTATGCTAAAGTCACCTACTGTATTCAGTCTAGTTACTGTGTAGTGTGTTTAGAAAGTATCCCAAGACAAGAAAATTTGTCAAATTATGCACTCTTATAAGTGTACACTGTACACACACATGTACTGTGGTTCCCAGAATGATTTAACAGTCTTGGGCCAGATGGGGGTACTTTTATTTGTATTCACCAGGTGATGCAATGGTTATACAAAACAAACATGACGTTTGGTCTACATTTAAAAGCAACTCATGAGTGAAACATTGGAGATAGTTAGTAATAATAAAAGAAGTAGAGCTGTATTGTATGTAGTCTACACTATGGATGACATTTGGAATACACTTCCAAACAATAGCAGAGCCAGTGCAACAATCAGTATCTTCAAGACAGCACTGGAAACACATCTTTTCAAAGCTTACTTTGAGTAATGCATGTGGACTTTTCCTGGACATGTTCTGGACGAATTAACTGTATACATTTAATAAAACTAATTTTAAAACTATTTTCCTATAATACAAGCAGCTGTTTTTTTATTGTATATACATTTTTAGAAACTACTTGATACACTGATAATAATGTCATCATTTGTATTAATACTATAATGAATGGTAATTATAATATATATTTTTTTTAAATCTAAACTGTCGCTTTATTAACATTAATAGTATTGTTTTAGCATGATGTTTTATGTTTGATGAACACCATAAAAGCACCATGAGCTCCACCACGTGGCGGATACTGGCGCCATAAAAATTGACATTATTATATGCTAGCTAGCCAGGTGCATACAGTGCAATTCAGTCAGGCGTGACACCGCATTAGTCACATGACAGACCAACAATTTATGCATCCACACTTAGGCAAAAGCTTACAAGAACACTGTAATGGCCTGAACTTTGAAACTACTGTGACTGTAATAGAAATTAAATTACAGTAAATCTACATACAGTTTCAGCAGGCAAGGCACAGTGTGTCAAGTGAAGTCTTGGGGATTGCTGTCTCAGTGTCCCAAGCTGACACTGGGGGTCTGTGTTTGATAAGACATGTATGTTTAATGTAATGAATACGGTGTGTGTAACATATCTGGAAAAAATTAAGTGCTCTGGGTGGTTGATCAATGTGTATGCTGGGCGTCTCATGACACCAGAGTTGTACAAGGTGGATGCATAATGCAGTCAGTAAAAAGGTTACTATAGTTTATGCTCTTTAACCCAGCTAGACAGGGGTGTGTCGTGTAAATAAACCAACATGTTAAATTCATCAATGTTTCGTCTGTCTACACAAAGGTGAAGGTGTACTATTGTTTGTCTGGATCTTGTCATCAGTTAGGCACACAACATAGTTGATGATATTTCAAATGTTTTCTTTTGGTGAAACGTATTAGATTCTGTGTGATGTACAGTGTATACGTGGCAACACTCAGTCAGATAATATATGTCCATATTCTCACTACCTTCAAAAGTAGACGGCAGAAATAAGAAGTGTGAAGCCCATTGAATTGAATGCCAGTTTATAACATTAGCTTTTGTTGCAAACCGAAGTGACACCCTTACAACCGGATGCTGTTAAAGTAGGGCAGCCACTGCTGTGTCAAGATCACAATACAGAACGCAGATATGTTGTAAAACAGTGAGAAAGATCAATGAGAAAGATTTGCTGATATGAAAGAGGAAGGGTAAACCCAGTTAAATTCAATATAACATTCTACTTTGTCCAAATCAGCCAATGTGACATCCTTTAGAAAGTGCTATGTTGAGCGAAGGTCGTTAGTGAATAGTGCTACGGGCGGAAAATGCATTTCACAGCAAGAAGACATCAGAGAATAAACGAGGATCTATGAAGAGGACGGGATGAAGGGAAGACCCAGGCTGTCTTTCTTCCGTACAGAGAAACAGAGAGTGCCTGGTGAACACACCCACGGGCTCATTCTAATAACACCACTAATTACAACATTCGATACTGATTTCCAGTGAGATGCCAGCATATTTCCTGGTCTGCTGCCATGCTGGCCTTCTGTGACCCTGGATGCTGATTTGTATGGCTTTCCCTGGTGACTGTCATTTCCAGTCCATGTGGCACAGACACTCGTGATTTGTGGCCAGCTTTGTCTTGGTCTGTCGACTCAAGGCAACTGCAGGATATGGCAATTAGGTATTGGGAGCAGACTGCTATTTTTTCCCATTGACTCTCGTATTATTGCATGGTGTCTTGCTCAAAACTGCATGAGTAATATTTTTTGAAACCCTGATATGTTTGTAATTATTGTGTAACATGGGAATGTTTTTCCTGAGATTCTGTTGTTTTTGCCAATGTGAAGTTACATCATTTCGAGGTTGACACTTGACAGAGCGGTGATAGTGACGGACAACAGTGTGTCAGTGCAGGAGTTGTTTGCACGCGTTACTTTGCAATAATCTGTCGTAAGCCATTGTCAAATAAACACAATTTCATCTACATCGATCAGCTATAATTGCAACTCGCATTAGCAGGCAGTCCACACATGTGACTTTGTGCTGATGGTTAGTTGGTTGTCATTATTCTACGAGGGCATCTGACAGTCAATGTACCAGCTTATGACCCATTTTCAGTCTTCTGTGACACTTTGGGGACATATCACAGGACATAATGTGCACGTGAAGTAATGTTGAGGTGTTACCCCACTTTGTGTGTTATAAATCTTACCATGTTACCCCCAAAACACACACTTACTTCCCAATTGCCAAGGCTTGGGTGCATGTAGATCTATTAATTGGTTATAACAAGCATACGTTTGATAGTGGTCGGCAACTGCAAAAATTGCATGCAAGTTATGCATGTACAACTGTAGATAGCAACATGTTGCAAAGTGAGCTTTAACACGTCTATCAAAACATCCAACTCGGTTGACAGACAGCTTGACAGACAGCTACTGACAGCTACATTACCATTTGTGGTTGTATAATTCCAGACGAATACCAGATATATTATTTAAACTGTTAAACGGAAATTTGTCACATTTGCCATGAGACATTGAACATTATAGGGCATCCTCTGACTAGGCAGACTCAGCATTCTGATCATCCAAACATGCATGCTTTGTCTGTGAGGCAACTGGGCAACATCAGCTTCAAATACAGTCTTAGTGGTTCTCGAAGATGTCACTTGGAAACCAGAGGGCTCTTCATTGTTTTGATTTTCCTTGTGAATATCACATCTGACTTCAACCTTAAAATAAAAGCATCACAAACGAGAACTGTGTTGTTGGCATATGGACAAAAGTACAGTTAATTGTTATCGAGAAAGTATCCAAAAAATTGATGCCAGCTGCTATATGATCATATGTAGCAGTTCAAAAGTGCATAATTAATTATTGGAAATTTGTTTTCGTGTGTGGTTTCACAGCTGTAAGAGGATGCACACATTGACTCCACTGTAGGCATGTATTGGAGATGATGTGGTATGAGATTATGCCTGTACACCAACCAAACATTCGTGGGGGATGGATGATGAATGTCTTTGACTGTAGTGGCCCTTGCACATGAAATCGTATGTAGTTACCTGGGGTATTTTGGACAATATTTTTTGGGAAGCATCATGTGTATGGGTTGATTTTGCAGACAAAAAAATTACCTTTCGTTTAGTAGGTGTTTGTCACATTTTAGAACGTATCAAGAATGCTGGGTCATGTTAATGTAGTTTTAAAAGTGTGTTTCTCCTGTTTGATGTTGACAGGTGACAACTTTGCCCTAAACAAGTCACTTCTTAACATGACACCGGGCTGCCAGTCGTTCTACAAGTGCGTGAGCATACTGAGCCCATACTCTACTTGTTTCTTCCCACTCAGCAGGGCCTGTCAGAGCATTTGTTTTAACAGCAAGTAATTGTCAATTCCCAGGCCCATGTCTCTGCTTAAATTGGCCATAATTCCTCAGCCGGCAAGAGTCATAAGTCTCAATCTCCCCATCACCCATCCAACACAACGTTTGCAATGGTAAATGTCGAATCGGCTCATGGTTCGACTATGTCACTTAGTGATCTATTACCCTTTAAAAAGATAGATATTCTTGTTGTCATGGAAACCTGGCTCGGTGTCACTGATGAATGTATTACTGAAATTTTCCCACCGTGTTCCAGGGTCTGTTATTGTTCAGTTGCAGGAGATGGATGGGTTGAACATTCGTCTATATTTGCATCATTTGTCTTTAGTTGCCTCATTTTGTTGTCGCAGACTTTATTAAATGCAATTCTGTGTGTCATAGTATTGTTCATGATTCAACTTCGCAAAATTCTAATGGTTCAAAATTGTTTAGCAAAGGTAGTTACCACCTTGGTAGTTGTGTTGCTGGGTTTTTTCTGATATTGTGTTATTTAGAAGTTCTGTACAAAGACCATTCAAAAACGTTCATGTAAACAAGCAGCATGCATGGCTATACTTTTGTTTACAATTCACACATTTGTCATCAAGCACACTCATGCAAAGAAGAACAAGTTTTGATCCTCAAGTTTTGATCTGCGATCCTAGAATTTAACCAGAATATTGGAAATCATATTTACAATAAAAGCTATGTGATGTCAAGGCAATTGACTCTGCATGCAACTGTCATGGAGACCAGAATAAGCCATTTAGTGGAATCAGATGTAATGATTGGGAAAACGATTTCTGTGTTCATTGCGTTATCTGTGTCACCTTGGGTCTTGTAGAAGTCAGATAAATACTGATGTATCTTTGTACATTTTGATGAGGCTGTATATCGGGATCTAAATTTGTAGAAACCATGAACATGAGGAATTATCACATGATCTATTGAGTCGTACCATTGCTATTCCACAGAGTGCAGCGTTATCAACGAGCGAATGACCCCGATCAATTTTCCATCAGATCCCTCGTAAAACATTGCCAAATGATAGGATGACAACACCAATGCGATACTGGCATTCATTAATATTCATTAAAGATCCCCGCGGTGCTTTGTAAATCAAATAAAAACCATATCTGGATCGATCGAGACGCATTCAGATTCGTTGGTGAAATTCGGCAAATGCTAAAGCATGCACCCGGAACGGCATAACGTAATACAAACGCATTCATTGTCGGACTTTAGAAGTCGCGTTTTACGCTCGACCGGTGTCTCCTTATCATTTTGCAGCCACTTAAACAGCGTTGAGTGAGCACGTATTACGTTGATCTCAATTACCTCTGATTCATCATTATCCAATCGACTCGTGCCGTTTGCACAGGCGTAATTGGCACAGGAAGTCTTCCCACTGGCACGTGTGTGCTCGACCTCAGCATCGGTAATAAGTCATTATCCGTTATGAAATATGCATGCTTCGTTGCATCCGAGAGTTTGCGTTCAGGATGGGGACAATGGTGAGTCGTTGCAGTCATTTCAGTTCCTCTTGTAATCTGCCACGGAAAAGGGTTCAATGTCCGCATCTCTACCACAGTTACTGGTGTGTTTGCTGTGAATATTATATCTCTACCACAGTTACTGGTGTGTTTGCTGTGAATATTATATCTCTACCACAGTTACTGGTGTGTTTGCTGTGAATGTTATATCTCTACCACAGTTACTGGTGTGTTTGCTGTGAATGTTATATCTCTACCACAGTTACTGGTGTGTTTGCTGTGAATGTTATATCTCTGCCACAGTTACTGGTGTGTTTGCTGTGAATGTTATATCTCTACCACAGTTACTGGTGTGTTTGCTGTGAATGTTATATCTCTGCCACAGTTACTGGTGTGTTTGCTGTGAATGTTATATCTCTGCCACAGTTACTGGTGTGTTTGCTGTGAATGTTATATCTCTGCCACAGTTACTGGTGTGTTTGCTGTGAATGTTATATCTCTGCCACAGTTACTGGTGTGTTTGCTGTGAATATCATATCTCTGCCACAGTTACTGGTGTGTTTGCTGTGAATATCATATCTCTGCCACAGTTACTGGTGTGTTTGCTGTGAATATTATATCTCTGCCACAGTTACTGGTGTGTTTGCTGTGAATATCATATCTCTGCCACAGTTACTGGTGTGTTTGCTGTGAATATCATATCTCTGCCACAGTTGCTGGTGTGTTTGCTGTGAATATTATATCTCTGCCACAGTTACTGGTGTGTTTGCTGCGAATATCATATCTCTCCCACAGTTACTGGTGTGTTTGCTGTGAATATCATATCTCTGCCACAGTTACTGGTGTGTTTGCTGCAAATATCATATCTCTCCCACAGTTACTGGTGTGTTTGCTGTGAATATCATATCTCTGCCACAGTTACTGGTGTGTTTGCTGTGAATATTATATCTCTGCCACAGTTACTGGTGTGTTTGCTGTGAATATTATATCTCTGCCACAGTTACTGGTGTGTTTGCTGTGAATATCATATCTCTGCCACAGTTACTGGTGTGTTTGCTGTGAATATTATATCTCTGCCACAGTTACTGGTGTGTTTGCTGCAAATATCATATCTCTCCCACAGTTACTGGTGTGTTTGCTGTGAATATCATATCTCTGCCACAGTTACTGGTGTGTTTGCTGCAAATATCATATCTCTCCCACAGTTACTGGTGTGTTTGCTGTGAATATCATATCTCTCCCACAGTTACTGGTGTGTTTGCTGTGAATATTATATCTCTGCCACAGTTACTGGTGTGTTTGCTGTGAATATTATATCTCTGCCACAGTTACTGGTGTGTTTGCTGTGAATATCATATCTCTGCCACAGTTACTGGTGTGTTTGCTGTGAATATTATATCTCTGCCACAGTTACTGGTGTGTTTGCTGTGAATATCATATCTCTGCCACAGTTACTGGTGTGTTTGCTGTGAATATTATATCTCTGCCACAGTTACTGGTGTGTTTGCTGTGAATATTATATCTCTGCCACAGTTACTGGTGTGTTTGCTGCGAATATCATATCTCTCCCACAGTTACTGGTGTGTTTGCTGTGAATATCATATCTCTGCCACAGTTACTGGTGTGTTTGCTGCAAATATCATATCTCTCCCACAGTTACTGGTGTGTTTGCTGCGAATATCATATCTCTGCCACAGTTACTGGTGTGTTTGCTGTGAATATCATATCTCTGCCACAGTTACTGGTGTGTTTGCTGTGAATATCATATCTCTGCCACAGTTACTGGTGTGTTTGCTGTGAATATTATATCTCTGCCACAGTTACTGGTGTGTTTGCTGTGAATATCATATCTCTGCCACAGTTACTGGTGTGTTTGCTGTGAATATCATATCTCTGCCACAGTTACTGGTGTGTTTGCTGTGAATATTATATCTCTGCCACAGTTACTGGTGTGTTTGCTGTGAATATCATATCTCTGCCACAGTTACTGGTGTGTTTGCTGTGAATATTATATCTCTGCCACAGTTACTGGTGTGTTTGCTGTGAATATTATATCTCTGCCACAGTTACTGGTGTGTTTGCTGTGAATGTTATATATCTGCCACAGTTACTGGTGTGTTTGCTGTGAATATTATATCTCTGCCACAGTTACTGGTGTGTTTGCTGTGAATATTATATCTCTGCCACAGTTACTGGTGTGTTTGCTGTGAATGTTATATCTCTGCCACAGTTACTGGTTTGTTGCTGTGAATGTTATATCTCTGCCACAGTTACTGGTGTGTTTGCTGTGAATATTATATCTCTACCACAGTTACTGGTGTGTTTGCTGTGAATGTTATATCTCTACCACAGTTACTGGTGTGTTTGCTGTGAATATTATATCTCTGCCACAGTTACTGGTTTGTTGCTGTGAATATTATATCTCTGCCACAGTTACTGGTGTGTTTGCTGTGAATATTATATCTCTGCCACAGTTACTGGTTTGTTTGCTGTGAATGTTATATCTCTGCCACAGTTACTGGTGTGTTTGCTGTGAATATCATATCTCTGCCACAGTTACTGGTGTGTTTGCTGTGAATATTCATACATGTTAAGTCTCCCGCATTCAGCGGGAGACTCCCGCAATTACAAGGAAATCTCTCGATCTCCCGCACGGGAGAAACAATCTCCCGCAATTTCATCGAAACATAAATGAAAAAAATTGCGGGAGCATCCGGCTCTTTCCGGTTTTCAGTCCACCAAAAACAAACAAATTGTACGTAATTTACTTTACTGGGTGCGGATAATTGGTTTATTTCTGGCTGGGCATTGTCTCAAGTGTTTTTCAGAGTCGCCTCACAATGAATAGCAATGCCAGTTAACTAATTGCAATCGAGTCTGAGACTGAGCTAATCGCTCACAGACACCGCCGGGCGCGGACAACGATTTGAACAATGACCTGAATTGGAATTATTTAAATCACGTCTTACTGTGATCACTGAACATTAAAAACAGTCTAATAAATACCTAAGTACAAGACCTACACCTTGCCTGTCGCTGACATTGTTTATCAGCTTTATAGAAATACCGCGAGCCGCTTCGATACCATATTATCGCCCACTGTGTACGTTCCAGTCTTGTAGAACAAACTGCAATCCGTTTACATCTATACAAATAATGTCCATCCATACATCTACATTACATGTGCATGTTTGTAAATGTATGTACCTTTGCTAAGCGCTTTATTATTTGAGTACATTTGACATGTAAATGAAAAACATCCTTAACAGACGAAAACATGCTTATTTAAATATCTCCAGTCGGGCCTGTGTCACCATGGCTCAGTCCAGCTCATGAAAATGAATTCCATATTCAAGTTTTACATGTAAAGATTATGTTAGTTGTGTAACAAAATATGTAGATGCTGCTGCTTTTCATGCAAGGGATTCTTTGCAACCTATGATACATATCAGAAGCTGAACAAATATGCCAATGTTAGGCTTATACCTAGAACACAAGAAGTAAATTACTGAACATTATAATATTTATTGTTCTATCACCAAGGCTAAGCCTTCTTTTTAATTCACGAGGGCCAAACAGCAACACATCATTTTTATATGAGATTACCAGGGAATTTATTATATTTGTGGTATTATAAAATGATAATAAAACATATATGTTAATATTGAATATTGTTCATGGCTACAAGAATGGTTTCGCTCCAGAGTAAGTTAATTCATATAACAATATCTATGTCAATATCTTAATCAGTGGAATTTATTCCTTTTTGTATTATATTCTTTGCATTTATGGTTAAAAATCTAATTTACATATAATAGCCCCATTTTCCAAGAGCCTCCGATTTACGTATAAAATACCGTTTTCCCCCCCAAGACCCTCTGATTTACGTATAAATCTCCCACATTGGCATTTCCAAAACTTAACATGTATGAATATTATATCTCTGCCACAGTTACTGGTGTGTTTGCTGTGAATATTATATCTCTGCCACAGTTACTGGTGTGTTTGCTG
Source organism: Ridgeia piscesae (assembly GCA_025642075.2). NCBI lineage: Eukaryota > Metazoa > Annelida > Polychaeta > Sabellida > Siboglinidae > Ridgeia > Ridgeia piscesae. The sequence goes on along the minus strand of JAODUO010000679.1, from coordinate 155,709 downwards.
TGAATGTTATATCTCAGCCACAGTTACTGGTGTGTTTGCTGTGAATATTATATCTCTGCCACAGTTACTGGTGTGTTTGCTGTGAATGTTATATCTCTGCCACAGTTACTGGTGTGTTTGCTGTGAATATTATATCTCTGCCACAGTTACTGGTGTGTTTGCTGTGAATGTTATATCTCTGCCACAGTTACTGGTTTGTTGCTGTGAATATCATATCTCTGCCACAGTTACTGGTATGTTTGCTGTGAATATCATATCTCTGCCACAGTTACTGGTATGTTTGCTGTGAATATCATATCTCTGCCACAGTTACTGGTATGTTTGCTGTGAATATTATATCTCTGCCACAGTTACTGGTGTGTTTGCTGTGAATATTATATCTCAGCCACAGTTACTGGTGTGTTTGCTGTGAATATTATATCTCAGCCACAGTTACTGGTGTGTTTGCTGTGAATGTTATATCTCTGCCACAGTTACTGGTATGTTTGCTGTGAATATTATATCTCTGCCACAGTTACTGGTGTGTTTGCTGTGAATATTATATCTCAGCCACAGTTACTGGTGTGTTTGCTGTGAATATTATATCTCTGCCACAGTTACTGGTATGTTTGCTGTGAATATCATATCTCTGCCACAGTTACTGGTGTGTTTGCTGTGAATGTTATATCTCTGCCACAGTTACTGGTATGTTTGCTGTGAATATTATATCTCTGCCACAGTTACTGGTGTGTTTGCTGTGAATATTATATCTCAGCCACAGTTACTGGTGTGTTTGCTGTGAATATTATATCTCAGCCACAGTTACTGGTATGTTTGCTGTGAATATTATATCTCTGCCACAGTTACTGGTGTGTTTGCTGTGAATATTATATCTCAGCCACAGTTACTGGTGTGTTTGCTGTGAATGTTATATCTCTGCCACAGTTACTGGTTTGTTGCTGTGAATATTATATCTCTGCCACAGTTACTGGTGTGTTTGCTGTGAATATTATATCTCTGCCACAGTTACTGGTGTGTTTGCTGTGAATGTTATATCTCTGCCACAGTTACTGGTTTGTTGCTGTGAATGTTATATCTCTGCCACAGTTACTGGTGTGTTTGCTGTGAATATCATATCTCTGCCACAGTTACTGGTGTGTTTGCTGCGAATATCATATCTCTGCCACAGTTACTGGTGTGTTTGCTGTGAATATTATATCTCTGCCACAGTTACTGGTATGTTTGCTGTGAATATCATATCTCTGCCACAGTTACTGGTGTGTTTGCTGCGAATATCATATCTCTGCCACAGTTACTGGTATGTTTGCTGTGAATATCATATCTCTGCCACAGTTACTGGTGTGTTTGCTGTGAATATCATATCTCTGCCACAGTTACTGGTATGTTTGCTGTGAATATCATATCTCTGCCACAGTTACTGGTGTGTTTGCTGTGAATATCATATCTCTGCCACAGTTACTGGTATGTTTGCTGTGAATATCATATCTCTGCCACAGTTACTGGTGTGTTTGCTGTGAATGTTATATCTCTGCCACAGTTACTGGTATGTTTGCTGTGAATATTATATCTCTGCCACAGTTACTGGTATGTTTGCTGTGAATATCATATCTCTGCCACAGTTACTGGTGTGTTTGCTGTGAATGTTATATCTCTGCCACAGTTACTGGTGTGTTTGCTGCGAATATCATATCTCTGCCACAGTTACTGGTGTGTTTGCTGCGAATATCATATCTCTGCCACAGTTACTGGTGTGTTTGCTGTGAATATCATATCTCTGCCACAGTTACTGGTGTGTTTGCTGCGAATATCATATCTCTGCCACAGTTACTGGTATGTTTGCTGTGAATATCATATCTCTGCCACAGTTACTGGTGTGTTTGCTGTGAATATCATATCTCTGCCACAGTTACTGGTATGTTTGCTGTGAATATCATATCTCTGCCACAGTTACTGGTGTGTTTGCTGTGAATATCATATCTCTGCCACAGTTACTGGTATGTTTGCTGTGAATATCATATCTCTGCCACAGTTACTGGTGTGTTTGCTGTGAATGTTATATCTCTGCCACAGTTACTGGTATGTTTGCTGTGAATATTATATCCACTTATGTTGTTCCTAGTGCGGTTGTTGTTCTTTGGTGCCTAGTTACTTATGTGTAATGTCAAAGCTACCTATTCAGCGTCGCACACTTCAGAGAGAAGACCACGACTACTCGGATACTGATGAGAGAGCTGCTATTCGCAGATTACAGTGCACTTGTTGCCCACTCTGCTGAAGAGATGCAGAAAATAGTGGATGCTTTCTCCGATGGGTCAAAGAAGTTCGGCCTGAAGATTAACATCAAGAAGACCGAGGTGCAGTACCAACCCAACTCTACAAGAACCCGAGAGGAGGATATCATGGTTGATGGAAACAAGCTGAACTCTTCTGGAATTCACTTACCTCGGAATCACTATATCAAGTAATGGATGCATTGACGATGAAATACAGAGGAGGATGGCCAAGGCTAGTGCATCTTTCGGCCGACTACGCCAGAGACTCTGGAACAACTACCATGTGTCCATGCGGGTTAAAGGCAATATATACTATGCAATCCTGCTGTCCACCCTCCTACACGGAGCCGAGGCTTGGACAGTGTACAGACGACAGGTGAAAAAGCTGCATGCCTTCATGATGCAACATCTGCGTTCGATCATGAGGATAACCTGGATGGACAAAGTGACAAACAAGCACATACTCGTATAGACAGGGCTGCCATCTATGGAAGATCTTCTGATCAGAAAGAATCTCTGGTGGACTGGACACCTGATGAGGATGTCACCAGACAGGCTACCAAAGCAGATTCTCTACTCTCAACTGTCTTCTGGTCACAGACAGAGAGGGCACCCTCATCTCCTGTTCAAGGATACCATCAAGAGAAACCTGAAGCTGAGAGACATGAAGACCGACTCATGGACACCACTCGTACAGCAGAGAGATAAATGGAGAGCAATAGTCAAGTGATTGGAAGCAGTTTTTGTCGTATCGCGACCGACAGCATGGTGATGACGATGATTTATGTGTGATAATTACACAGCGACAAGAGCAACATTAGTAGGAAGAATGTAATGGGTATCATTTATCTAAATTGCACTGATGATAAATAATATAGTACGTATTTATTTCTTCATATGTGTATTTCCAATAAAGAATTGTGTGATTTCAGTTGTAAGTTTGTTTCAGAAAAATGCCAGTTTTAATATTGGTAGAGACATTTGTATTTCTTGATATCATATATCCATTTAATGTAACTGATAAGATTTTACACAAAAACGTGCTTTGCACGGTAATTATATGTTCTAAATATATACTTTTAGACTAGTTATAGAACAGGACCATCAACCTTATTGTAAACTGAATCAAAGTCAAAGTTTATAGCAGAATATTTAACTTCTATTCATTCTCTCCCTCAGCAAATACATCCAGTTAAATGACTCGATTACAAAAGAGAAAGTCTAGCCACAAGGCATTTCCTGGCAGCTTTAATAGATAATAACTTCAGAGAATGTGTCAAATTGTCGCCGGCCATATATGTCGGAGGTATTTCATAAATGGGCTGCGTCTAGGTAATTGGTCATTTTTCAGACGTCACAGTACGGCACCCACAGTACCAATGATGCCGTTGGTTACGAAATGCCTAATGTGACAGGGGCATTCAGTAATAATTGATCACCATTAGAGTCTAACAACGCACTCTAGCAGCTGCACTATTTGAATTTGTCTCCTGTGGGGGTGGGGGGTGGAGTGTCTCATGTCACTCAAACCAGGCATACATATGTAAATATATATACACATACGTAGTTTGGTGATTTGGTTGATCTCTGAGGTTATTTACCTCCTTCATCTCATATTGGAGTGATCCTACATATGCTGATTTTATTATTAGAATTTTATGTATGGATGTATGTTTCGATGTTTGTTTCTAGTTGTTATTCCGGGCCAGAATAATAACTAATGACCTTTTGTACAGTGGTTCGGTTTTATGCTGTGTGCAAGAATCCTTCTTTAATGGTCTGTTGATAATAACAAATTAAAATTAGTTGGCTAGGTTACTTGTCAGTTTGATGTTTTGTTTTGTTTTGTGAATATTTCACACAAATATGAACTAAAGTAGTACCACTAGACATAAGTTAACTTGTGTTAGGTAAGCACTTAGTTTCAGGGAAAACGATTGGGCAAACTATTACATTGGACCTAGTCAGAATTCACAAATTGATAAAATGATCCAGTGACTATGAACACATGTATACATCAACAAACATGGCGGTATCGATTGCAGGATCTTGTTTATTTGAGAATTGTTGCTCAATAAATAAAATTCTTCAAGTTACTGTTCTCCTATGTTCTTAGCTTCCGTACCTCAGAGTTGGCCAGATTTAGGGCAAAAAGCCAGAACTTTGGCCAGCACTGTTATTGATTGTTTTCCTTTGCCCTAATAATAACATGGCCAACTTGGCTGTGAGCCATTGTTTATAAATGAAGGTATCTTGGCCAGTGGCCCACCACCACAGAGCAGCATGTAGCTACTTTGTCACATTGTTTTAAAACAATATGATTCTGTGTGCCATGTACTTACTACACTGCTGACAGTGACAGTATTTGTGTTGGCAGTGGCTACCAGCTGCACCAGTAGCTACCACAAACACCAGGTTTATTTCTGCAGGAACCGTTCCATCTGTAGATCCTGCGTAATCAGCAGTGCAAATTTAGTTGACATGTCTGAGGCTAGTGGCACTCGGACAACAGACAGCCATATACTGTCTCAATGGCTGCCTTGTCTTCCCAGTGGATGGTGTGTTTACAAGGAATACACCATTCATAAGAGGGTCTGGCCTTTCTTGTGCCGTAGCATGGTGGAGTATGTGAGTAGGAACGTGAATTTGGCGTGCGTGCGTGCGTGCGTGCATGCGTGCATGCGTGTGCCTTCGTGTGTATGTAAAATATATCCAAATATATTATTGTGTTGTTGTAGATGCTGATAATCTGTCAAACTTGAGAGAGAGATAAACAGAGACAGAGAATAAATACACATATGTATGCATGCACATGCAGCAACAACAACACCAACACACACACACACACACACACACACACACACACACACACACACACACACACCCCACACACACACACACACACACACACACACACACACACACACACACACACACACACACACACAATATATGCATAGTTTATAGTTTTATTTATTTTATAAATTAACGTATAGCTAATTTATATATATATATATGTGTAATATATTACCTGGTACACCCTTTATCATACTAAGTATGATCTTTCTACATTAAGGATGCACTGATTAACCATTCCATAAATATTGCACAGCAAAAGGACCATTATTATTATTACACCCGTGCTTGTTATTCTGACTGGGCCCTGTTTCATCCCACGACTTGTTGGAACACACGACACGTTCTCCCCGGTGCCGTGCACCACAAGAACATCCACAAATCTTCCCTCGCAGTTATACGTACTCAAATGTCATAGGATGTTGTTAGAGTGCCGCACGGAATACTTCGCTTCAGAACAGAGCAGTTATGCCAGGTATCTCTGGCAGGCATCTGCTGGTCGACTGACAATTGTTGCCCAGGTCTGTGGGCACGTTGGTGATCACTCACTGCTGTGTCTGTGGGGAGACTGTCACACGGAGCCCACCAGTGTGGGTGCAGGCACACGGGATTACTGGTAGAACTGGGAAGCAGACACTGGTCGTTGTAGTTATAGACACCGCATTACAACCAGTGATATCGATGTGATGGTGCACAATGGTTTTACCACACATTCATGCAGGCTAACAGCCATTGTTGGTTAAAATGCACAGTAAAGATATTTTCCTTTATACATATATATGATTGTCAGTCATTAAGCAAGACAATGTTGTCTGGGCGATGGGCTGTATAGAGTTAGTGTTAGAGGGGACAGCTTCCATTGACAGGCCAAGGAAACCTGACAGGACTCTGTGTCTACAGACTTGAGTCTGATGGGCATCAACCCCTGACATGCTCAGAGCCATCCCAGTTGGAGAAAGGCAATTGGGAGGATGGTGAACCCAACAGAGCCGGGAAAGACTGCTGTAACATGACAATGATGATGATGAAACAGATAGTACACAGGGTAAAGAGTGACATACACAATTTTACACATACTAGGACTTCATACAGTGTTTCATACAAGATGTAGATGTCGGAACGAAACCGCCAACAAAGAGTGCAGGGAGTTCACTTAAGTGTGACACCGCAGTGTCCTGTGTTGATGAAGCTGTGAGGTGCAAGTGGCCATCAAGTGACAACTGCTTCCCACTGACACCTGCACCTCCTATCAGTGGCTGTCCTTACGCATACACATTTATTATTTAGTCGTCATGTTTGATGTCTCTCGCCACAGACAACTCAGTGACATCTGAGGCCAGGCAGCTGGAGATTGTCCACCCGAACATTGGACTACACACTTGTCTGGTCAATTGACCACAAAACAAGCAGAAAAGCAGGAATAAACAGTGATGGTTTCATCACCACTGTCTCATCACCATCAGAAGGCATTGTTGTGTAAGCACCTTGAAATAAGTTGCTACAGTAGTGCCATCTAATGAGTAAAGCATCATCGTGTTAATGCGACTTGATGATGACAACAGTGTTAGATCATCAAAGTCACAAAACTCTTCAGCACTCTGTGTTATTGTTGAGGTCGTTAAATGAAAGCAAACTTGTAACGTTTTTGCCAACTAAATCTTCTTCGTCTTCTTACAACCAACATCAGTGTGTTGATGGTTGACTTCTTTCCAGCCTCCGTGTCACTGTTGTCAGCGGCTGTGGTCCTTCTTTCTAGCCTCCGTGTCACTGTTGTCAGCGGCTGTGGTCCTTCTTTCTAGCCTCCATGTCACTGTTGTCAGCGGCTGTGGTCCTTCTTTCTAGCCTCCGTGTCACTGTTGTCAGCGGCTGTGGTCCTTCTTTCTAGCCTCCGTGTCACTGTTGTCAGCGGCTGTGGTCCTTCTTTCTAGCCTCTGTGTCACTGTTGTCAGCGGCTGTGGTCCTTCTTTCTAGCCTCCGTGTCGCTGTGGTCCTTCTTTCTAGCCTCCGTGTCACTGTTGTCAGCGGCTGTGGTCCTTCTTTCTAGCCTCCGTGTCACTGTTGTCAGCGGCTGTGGTCCTTCTTTCTAGCCTCCGTGTCACTGTTGTCAGCGGCTGTGGTCCGTCTTTCTCAGCACTCGCTCTGTCCAATTCCACGGTCTTCTTTGTACTTCTATACCAATCTTCACATAAGCAGTGTTTTCTAAACCATGCAGGAATGTTTGAGATGTGAATGACATGAATGTCATTAATGAAGTGTTTAGGTTTATAAACTAGTTATTCTTATCAGCTAGTTGTGTATTATTAACTTTAAACAGCCACAAGCCGACAACATGTGCTTATGCAGTGTCTGTTTCATCAGTCAGATATTAATTAAACAGCCCTATCTAAGACTCGTTCATCCCAACATGTAATATCAACGAAGTCTTGCAGGTGTCAACACGGCAAGATTTGTTCGTATCGATGTCCACTTTTTAACAGCAGCTTAACCGATCACTTCACCCAGCCACGAGCAGATTCATTATGTATTTATGCTGCTTTCTGTCCTCTGCCAAATCTCCGACATGTCTGTGCGGAATCAGCGTGTGATTTTGCATAAGTTCAGAGAACCACTGTTTGCTCCAAGCAAGTCTGTCCACCAGGGAGCACTGGCGAGCAGAGGCGGGCGTAACCTAGCCGCAGCGACGAGGGGATCACTCCGTCGGGGTCACTTCGCTCTCCGCTGGACCCAGGTGTGAAAAAGGAAGTGCTGATTGGCACTTGATCCTCCTGGTGCGACCGCTGTGAGAGAGGTGGCGCTAGTAGACGTCTGAGTGCATCCGTGTGGTCGATATAATCGTAACAATGCCGCTGTTTTGTTGTTGTGCGAACTGAAAAGACGTCGTCGCCGCGGCTGTGTTAGTCACAGCTGCCAGCACTGGCTGATGAGGACGCTGCTGGGAAGACTTGTTGAAAAACATGACAGAGATTATCATTTGTGTGGTCTCTTATGCAATCATTTTAACATCTTCTGTGGTGACAGTTCCGGTGTTGTCACAGTGTCAAACCAGTGTCATGTGACAGATCTGATGTACATACACACTTTACATACTACATACACAGTTATTCGTTTGAGATATTTCACAATACTGAGGAATGAAATGTTACAAGAAAAAGATAAATTGACCGTGACATATGTAAAATGAACTACAGTTGGAACTATCCTGCCTTATGTATCTTACCATATAATACTAATTACTGTAGGCATGTGGAAGTGGTTTTTGTCAAGTTCTGTAATTGTAAATTCTGTATTTGAGAAAATGCATGTACATTGGTGGATGTTCCCCGATATGAGATAGCCCCCAAATGATGTCGTTTTGACACCCCACGTGTCTATGTTCCGATCAACAGTTGTTTTCCACAAGCAACAAGGCAGCTACAATTGTATATTAGGTTTCAAGTCTATTTCACATCATATGTTGTCATGATCGCAAAAATCATTTGTTTGGATTGTCTTAATCAAGCTCGATGCTTCTGCGAGTAATTAGCAGCAAGTATGTGACATGTTATATTAGTTATGAAATGCGTCTAAAAGAATGTGGTTTAACAACACTAGAAACCAGGAGATTGAAAGGAGATCAGATTGAGGTGTTTAAAATATTGAATGGGTATGAAAATATTGACAGAAGTATTTTTTTCACAGTCAAGGAAGAGAGAAGGACTAGAGGACATGGAGTTACATTAGCAAAGATGTAATACTGGATCCAGTCCATACTGGATCCAGACTGGATATTAAATTTTTTTCATTTTCACAAAGAACAGTAAACGAATGGAACAGATTATCAGCTGATTGTGTAGGTGCTAGTAGTGTTAAGATATTTAAAAATAAAATCGACATATACCTAAGAAGGGCGGGGTATACTTAGATAGATAGGTTGGACTCTCGATAAGCCAAATGGCTTCCTAGTCCACCTGCCATCTAGAGTTGAATCTCTAGGTGGCAATCTTGTTAAATCTTGTTAAATGTCTACACATTGCCACAGACTGCGCAGACAGATGTCATGTGACATGTCTACACATTGTCACAGACTGTGCAGACAGATGTCATGTGACATGTCTACACATTGCCACAGACTGCGCAGACAGATGTCATGTGACATGTCTACACATTGCCACAGACTGTGCAGACAGATGTCATGTGACATGTCTACACATTGCCACAGACTGCACAGACAGATGTTATGTGACATGTCTACACATTGCCACAGACTGTGCAGACAGATGTCATGTGACATGTCTACACATTGCCACAGACTGTGCAGACAGATGTCATGTGACATGTCTACACATTGCCACAGACTGCGCAGACAGATGTCATGTGACATGTCTACACATTGCCACAGACTGTGCAGACAGATGTCATGTGACATGTCTACACATTGCCACAGACTGCACAGACAGATGTCATGTGACATGTCTACACATTGCCACAGACTGTGCAGACAGATGTCATGTGACATGTCTACACATTGCCACAGACTGCACAGACAGATGTCATGTGACATGTCTACACATTGCCACAGACTGCGCAGACAGATGTCATGTGACATGTCTACACATTGCCACAGACTGTGCAGACAGATGTCATGTGACATGTCTACACATTGCCACAGACTGTGCAGACAGATGTCATGTGACATGTCTACACATTGCCACAGACTGTGCAGACAGATGTCATGTGACATGTCTACACATTGCCACAGACTGTGCAGACAGATGTCATGTGACATGTCTACACATTGCCACAGACTGTGCAGACAGATGTCATGTGACATGTCTACACATTGCCACAGACTGCACAGACAGATGTCATGTGACATGTCTACACATTGCCACAGACTGTGCAGACAGATGTCATGTGACATGTCTACACATTGCCACAGACTGCGCAGACAGATGTCATGTGACATGTCTACACATTGCCACAGACTGCACAGACAGATGTCATGTGACATGTCTACACATTGCCACAGACTGTGCAGACAGATGTCATGTGACATGTCTACACATTGCCACAGACTGCACAGACAGATGTCATGTGACATGTCTACACATTGCCACAGACTGTGCAGACAGATGTCATGTGACATGTCTACACATTGCCACAGACTTGCAACTATGTCGTACATGTCAATGCCACAGATGTGCACTGTATGGACATGTTACACATTGCCACAGATGCGCAGACAGATGTCATGGACATGTCTACACATTGCCACAGACTGCGCACACAGATGTCATGTGACATGTCTACACATTGCCACAGACTGCACAAAAGATGTATTGTGTCTACACATTGCCACAGACTGCGCACACAGATGTCATGTGACATGTCTACACATTGCCACAGACTGCGCAGACAGATGTCATGTGACATGTCTACACATTGCCACAGACTGCGCAGACAGATGTGATGTGACATGTCTACACATTGCCACAGACTGCGCAGACAGATGTGATGTGACATGTCTACACATTGCCACAGACTGCGCAGACAGATGTCATGTGACATGTCTACACATTGCCACAGACTGCGCAGACAGATGTCATGTGACATGTCTACACATTGCCACAGACTGCGCAGACAGATGTTATGTGACATGTCTACACATTGCCACAGACTGCGCAGACAGATGTCATGTGACATGTCTACACATTGCCACAGACTGGGCAGAGAGATGTCATGTGACATGTCTACACATTGCCACAGACTGGGCAGAGAGATGTCATGTGACATGTCTACACATTGCCACAGACTGGGCAGACAGATGTCATGTGACATGTCTACACATTGCCACAGACTGGGCAGAGAGATGTCATGTGACATGTCTACACATTGCCACAGACTGGGCAGACAGATGTCATGTGACATGTCTACACATTGCCACAGACTGGGCAGAGAGATGTCATGTGACATGTCTACACATTGCCACAGACTGCGCAGACAGATGTCATGTGACATGTCTACACATTGCCACAGACTGGGCAGAGAGATGTCATGTGACATGTCTACACATTGCCACAGACTGTGCAGACAGATGTCATGTGACATGTCTACACATTGCCACAGACTGTGCAGACAGATGTCATGTGACATGTATACACATTGCCACAGACTGTACAGACAGATGTCATATGCAGACTGCAAGCAGTTGATTCACGGCACAGTGTCTGCATGTTCCAAGTAGCCACATTATAACCTGTACTCTGCCACAGGGAAGATTTGCTTCAGCTAGACTGATGAATGAGTATTGTTCCCTCTGAATAAATGAAGACGTTTGCGGTCGTGAATACTTCAATAGAATCTTGTCAAAAAACAGCAGCAAGAACATGTCTATTTATTGTCTACCTCCCAAACCACAAATCTGGTTTCCTGGCAGACACGAAACTCCCTCGTTAATTTAAATCTCCCACTGCAGAGTCTGTTGACTGATATTTACATGTATTGATTGTTTGAGCAGTATGTACAATTTGATTTTTCAACCGTTTGAAATATTCCTAGTTAGAATTTTTTATTGCAGATTTGTCTTCATCTGTCAAAATATGTTATGATTACACACGCACAAATGCATGCACGCATGCATGCACGCATGCACGCACACCAGTAGATGACTGACCAAAAACATGTTACATAAAGGTGACATAAAAAGCACGGCTAAATGTAAATGCATTACAACCCAGCAGGTGACGCTACCAGCAATGTAATGTGGTTTGATGGATGAGCAAGAAACCAGTAGATGAATGCTATGTGACATATGCAGCCCGCAAAACGTGCAGTGTAGATCTGTGTCGAGATGACAGACTACAGAGTGCACGTGCACATGCACATGCACGTGTATGTGCACGTGCACGTACAGAAGAAGACGTTTTAATAAAATGTAATCTTGTTAGGGTGCCTTCTCAGTTTCTGACATGTTGACGACCCTCCCAATGACAGGCACTTCATAATCGCCGACAGGGCTCAGTTTTTTAAAGTATGCACATGCATCACTAATAATGTTGACAGTCTGACAAAACCATTTCAGATTAGATGATCTAACACGTGTTTAATAATTAAACCCCCTCCAAGTGTGGGTGTTTTTGTCGAGTAAGATGGATTACCGTACTTGTGTGTAGTGTTTCTTCTCACGTTCACCTTGGCAGCAGTGTTCTTTAACTGGCGCTCTGTCTCAAGAATAAGGATGCTATACTTCAATTCACTTATTCATCTACCAATGTGCCAACTTTGGGGGGGTGTGGTTCATTCTGACCCAGGTGCCTGGAACCATTTGCCTATTTCCATGTTTATTCGCCATCGTTGAATGTTTGACCTACCATAGCAATGGAAACTTGGTCAATTACCGGGTAAATTGATCACCCAAATATTTGCTTCATGCCGACATGCAGTGTCAGGTTAGGTATCCTTTGAGGATTATAGATGCAGCCAGTGCTAGATCAGTAGCACTGTTTGGCAGTAAGCATGACACTCACCAGGTGGCAGCACACATACCACAAAATGGCACACTTTATCCAGTGCTCATTGTTTCAGCTGATATATGGCCGAGTGTAACGAGTCGAGGTTTCTGCGTTGCTGGTAGATCTATTTCAGTGCAGTATGATGATTTTAGAAATTCACATTCGGAACAGTTTTATCACGTCACGACTTTTAACAGGTAAATGTCAGTGCGCAAAAGTGTTTATGCCACAAATGGTGCAGCCAGCGATGTACTCCATCTGTGTCACACGACTGATTGGATGCTTATTGCGTTAACCGAACTAACCAGATTGTTTATTCGCATTATGTCATTAGTGGTGACGTCATTTTCAGTTCGACTAAAGCCACGTCGAAGGAAGCTGACTCTACGTCGCAGACGCGGTAAATGTTAGTGCCACTTTCAGCTGCCTCGGTTAAATTAGACATGTGCAAATTAACCAGGCCTGGGGTCAATTACATTACATGTATTACTGTCGTTTTGTTTACTTTGTAATGGTGTTGCATGCAGAAGTCAGTGTAATTGATTACATCTGAAGTCATTACTGGTACTTTCATTAGAACGTTTACTGTTGCATTTTTAAATTGAGGCTTATGTAAAGTCCGTTTTTGAGGTTGACATTTACACACAACAACCTCACTAAATTAAAAGCTGTTATGGTTTAAATGTTCAATTGTAATAAGAAAAGTAATGGAACAATTACTGCCAACATTCCCTGCTTCCAATTGCAATTGTCATTATGGTATGGTTGATCCTGTTAATGGTTCCAAGATTTGGATAGACTGCAAGAGTTTTCATTTACTTTGGAGCACTGTTATTCGAAACTTGCAGTGTATAATGAACGCCCACAGTGGGTCACCGAAATCATTGCAAGTTTTGAATAACAATGCTACAATGTAAATAAAAAATTCTTGCATTCTTCATTTCATTGTTTTTGTTATATTTATTAATATTGTATACATTTAGTATTATTTAGATGTTTGTAATCATTGCAGTTATAAATTACTGTTACCCCAGGTCTGTAATTAACGCTTTCGGTGTACGGCTTTATATACTAAGACTGGCTAATTAGTTTAAACACATGTAATGTGACAAACACTTGCTTATGCTGATGTGAATGACATTTATCAAATTAGGTGTGTTAACGCACTGCATGCTTCACATGTGTTAAATCTATTTTGTTAGATATACCGGCATGTGGACCAAGATAGAACAGTGTTATTGGATGTTTTCCCCTGTAACAATCATTTAGTTTCATCTTTATTTAAATTTATATTTAAAATCCACTTTGTATTATGGACCATTCATATGATACTGAAAAAAAATTTTTTTAATGGATATTGTCCAGATTTGTTGTCGTAGAATATCTTGTCATAGAGATATTGTCATTACTGCATGCAAACATGGTGGAAGTTTGGTAGAATGCTCGCTATCGATCATTTTCATGAAGATCCACAACATTGTTGACAATAAGCGTATATCAGAATATATTTTTATTATGCAAAGAAAAATGTTTGAAAACATGAAAAGAAAAGAAAAAATAAATCCCCAAAATACTGAAGCTTACCAGAGCTGTTTACTATGTACCGGGTATGTTAATTAATATTAGTTCTGTGTATAGAATGTTATGGTAATTTTTAATAAAATGCACCACCTGCAAAACTTGTTAGATTTTAAGATTTTTTAAATACAAATTGCCTGTCTAACATTGCTGTACAGTATTAAATTGCTTTGGGTTGAAGACTTCATTGAAGCCATGAATGGTGCATGGCATTGTGGCTGCTTACAGGGACAGTCTACTCTAGTTTCTACATTGAAACCAAAACCAAAAGTGGGTGAATTAATCCCACAACCTGCTGCCAAAGTAACACTTTCATATCTGTGATGGTGTAATTTATTTGTCACCTGCAGTAGATTTTAAAATAAATTGTACAGGTTTTTTTCAGCTTGAAAGATGCTCTGTCATTCTTTGCCTAAAAGCAGGCCGGACTTCTGCATGAAGTATCAGTATTCCGCCATTGACACGCATGCTACACTGCTGGCCAGCAATGGGAAATTTCAGCCAGCACATGTGTGGTAGAGGTATAATTTGCGAATGTGCCCTTTTGCTGCAAAGGTGCAATAATGCCTGGAACATGGGAATTGTTTAAAAATCATTCACTTTTATGTCTATGACAAAGTGAAATAATTATCTATCCCCAGATCGACTCGGCAAAGAAGAAGGGAAACCATGGAAGGAGACCCCTCGTAGCAACAAAGGTTGAGTGCTAGTTTTAGGGTGTCTTACTGAGGTCCTCTGGGTGTAGGGTTTCTTGGGCCTCATCATTCTGGTATGCATGGTATGAAACGTGTTCTCTTGGGCATGTGGTGGCATTGTTGGCATCAATGACATGGTTAGAATAACACGGCTTTGAGAAATGTTTTCTGTCAGCAGCTAATGAAATACGTAATAGGTTTCATGTTTGCAACTGATGAAATAAGAAAATGCATCTATATTTGATAGACCGTGGTCTTCAGATGTCAGCCAGTTCAGCTTAAAATTGCTAATGATAGACAGTATTGACACGCAGAATAATACCAAAGTAAATAGCGCATTTCTAAACAACGTGTCTAACATTAGCAGCAAATATGTCGAATTTCTGTATATAAATTATTTAAACTCATGTCAAAAGGTTTAGCTGGCAGTCAATTTCTCCTATGTGATAGACAATTTAGATAATGTATTCTACCGTTATGAATATTATTTTGTTGTTAATTTCTTGTGATCAACTTGATGGCAATATCTTGATATCAATTGGATGTTGCTTCACAGCTCTTTCTTAGCCAGAAATTGCAGCGCTGTCGTGTACTGAGTGACATGCCCCTAGTATTGGTGTCTTGTGGCTGTATTTATTTGTTTGCATTCTTGAAAATATGTTAGTGTGCATGGAATATACAGTATCCTGTGTTTCCGCCTTGAAACAGGTATTTTGTTAATGATTGAGTGTGTGGCAGCATGTTTTGGTTGCATGGCAGCTGGCCATCTTTGTTACCATGGTGATGAGAGGATGCTGGCTGGGAACTGTCTTGTGCATTGCTGTGTTATTTACCAATACTAAGCATTCATTTCAGTGACGACCTATTATGTGCTATTGCGATGTTGCTGCCTTTCTTACTTCTTATGTGGAATATGCCTGGAAACATCCATGTTTTAGTTAGCTTCAGCTCAAATTATTTGCATTGTGTACTTCCATCCAATTGATGAAGGAGCATGCTCATTAATTATGTTGTTGTAGTTTCTTGCCAGCATTTGTTGTGTTTATTTTGTACATGCATTCCAGAGTAAAGTTATATAAAATTAAGATAATAATCATTTGTCCACCTGTTCAAGGCTTCTTGTCATGATAACAAATTACTTTATTCGTGCAATGTCTTCCTTTTATGATTCATTGACTTATTTACATTGATGTTTTTACGGGTGTGTATCACTAACATCAGTCAAAATAAATGTTATTATTTTTATAAAACAAAACAATTAGCTTTGTTTTCTATATATTGATATATTCTATTTGATGATTATCATAACCGTTATTATTTACTGTTATGACACGTCACAAATGTACTGTGCCACTTCCCATACTCATCCCTAATGGACACTTTCCTTTCTTCCCACAGTTCTGCGGATGTCTGCGCTAGCCCCAGATGGGCCGGGGGAGATGGGCCGGGCCGTTGTTGTCCCGTCAGAACGCAAGAAGGAGGCGAAGGATGCGTTTAAGATCAACCAGTTCAACCTGGTGGCCTCCGACATGGTCTCAGTGAACCGCTCTCTTAAGGACGTCAGAATGGCCGCGTATGTTCCCGCTGTTTATATTAATAACAATAAACATACTTTATTCATCGTCATCATCATTGTGCCCTCGTAGTGGCCCGTAGTTGGGTAAAGGCCTCAGCATGCTGCTTCCACATTGCCTGTCTTGCGCTATCCCCTGCCAGTAGTGCAGTAGTGCAGTAGTCCAGTAGTCCAGTAGTCCAGTAGTCATCTAGTCTGTCTCTCCATCATCAGTCTTCGTCGGCCTTCCTCCAAATCGTTTCCCTTCGTAGAGTTTCAAGGTGGTGTTACGTGATGTCCATATTCATGATAACCTTATAAAATATACACTTTGTCTTCTGAAAGATTGTGAGTTTAAGATATAACTGTACATATATAAAATTATGTTAAACTTCAAACAAAATTAATTACAGAAAAAGTATATTGTATAAGGCAGCATGGGTATATTAAAAAGTATATTATATACTTTAATATATAGATGACATTTTAAAATTTAGAACTACACAAAGGATATTGGTAAATAAACTAAGAAAACTTATTTAAATTGTTCCTTACATTTCCTGTTAGTGTGTCTACTCACTCTCCTGACACTGGTTAGGATCAATACATTTAGAAAGTTGTTTGTTATTATTTAACAAGATTTAACAAGATTGCCACCTAGAGATTCAACTCTAGATGGCAGGTCGACTAGGAAGCCATTTGGCTTATCGAGAGTCCAACCTATCTATCTAAGTACACGGCTGTAACCCCGCCCGTCTTAGGTATATGGCGATTTTATTTTTAAATATATTAACACTACTAGCACCTACACAATCAGCTGATAATCTGTTCCATTCGCTTACTGTTCTTTGTGAAAATGAAAATTTTATAATATACCTAGTCTACACTGCTTCTTTGCTAATGTAACTCCATGTCCTCTAGTCCTTCTCTCTTCCTTGACCATGAAAAAAATATTTCTGTCAATATTTTCATACCCATTCAATATTTTAAACACCTCAATCTGATCTCCTCTCAATCTTCTGGTTTCTAGTGTTGTTAAACCACATTCTTTTAGACGCATTTCATAACTAATATTCCAGAGTTTTTGTATCATTTTGGTTGCTCTCCTTTGTACTCTTTCTAGCATATCAATATCCTTCTTGCGATATGGCCTCCATGCTTGTATACAATATTCTAAGTGAGGCCTAACTATTGTTTTATACAGTGGTATTATTAGTTCTTTTTCTTTGTACAATATATTTTGCCTAATTAATCCAAGAATTTGGTTTCCCTTCGCTGCTGCAATTCCAAACTGCTCTGATAAGATCAACCAGTTCAACCTGTTCAAACATTATGAAACATTGACTTATCTATTGAAAAGCATGGTTTGTAGAAAAAATGCTTCAGTCCTTTCACTCTAGATATTGGCTGATGTGTCAATGTCAGACAGCAAAGTAAGCACATTTACATAACATTTAATGAATAACACATAAAAAGTGATCTGTTAGGCACTCTAGGACTCTGTTTTAGTTGTTATTACATCATGCCTCTCTTGCAGGTGCCGGTCAAAAACGTACGATCCACTGGAGGTGTTGGGACGCACGAGTGTCATTGTTGTCTTCCACAATGAGGCGTGGTCAACGCTACTGCGGACAGTTCACAGCATCATCAACCGGTCGCCACGGCAACTACTCGAGGAGATCATCCTAGTCGACGATGCCAGTGAACGGGGTAATGGCCTTTGACCTTCATGCACCAGCTGATTGTGTATTTGTTTCGCCAAAATATTTTTTTAAAGCTAGATAGTTTGTGAGCATAAGTATTGGGATTAAAGTGTGTTTGTGCAAAGGATTTGACTAATACAATGGTTGTATGCAAACTAAGTGTCAGTTGTGTGTTTCTTTACAAAGGTCTTCAAGAAATTGTCAAGTGACATTATGTCTGATAATAGCCTAATAGCCTAGAATGCCCCCCCCCCACCCCCCACCCCACCCCGTTTGCAGTAGGTGTGAGTCCTTTTCAGATGTTTAAAACTGTCCTTGTTTTTCTCCATGGCCTGTCTCATCCTTGTAAAAGAAAATTTTTGTGTGTTTCCGTAGATTTTCTTGGCAAGAAGTTGGAAGACTATGTGGCAAAGCTTCCCGTGCCTGTGTTTGTCCTTCGGGCACGCAAGAGGACAGGCCTCATTCGGGCACGACTACGAGGTAGGTGCATGGACAGTCAAGGCAACTAGTGTCATCATGACATGGTCATTGTGAGATGACATGTCCTTGTTCTCCCATTTATGCTTTCCCTTTGAAACTTTCCAATATGTGTCTAATAATAGAAAATTCCATGGTTTCACGGCCTTGATTTTTCACTAACAGAATTCAGTGCTATTCAAGGATCACGACGCCCTGTATGTGTGATTCCAGATGTACAATTTAATGTTATTCAGCAATCAGCACCTGCTGTTTCACAACCAGCCAATGCTGACTGCTGTGTGTACGTTGTTTGTGTTACCAGGAGCTGACAAGGCAAAGGGGAAGATCCTGACCTTCCTGGACTCCCACTGCGAGTGTACTCCCGGCTGGTTGGAACCACTGCTGTATGAGATACACAAGGACAGGTGTGTGTGTGTGTGTGTGTGTGTGTGTGTGTGCGTGCGTGCGTGCGTGCGTGCGTGCGTGCGTGCGTGCGTGCGTGCGTGCGTGCGTGCGTGCGTGTGGGCAGTTCATCTGTGCGGGTCTTGTTTGTGGTCACCACAATGTAATGATAATCCAGTGAGACAGTCTGGTCAGTTTGATAAAATATGTTGTTATTTGAAGGGTTAGCTACAATTCTTCTCACAGTCTACCCTGAACATTATACCACCCATTTCTAAGTATCTAATCTGATTGGTGTATATGATACAATTTGATTGTTTATTTTGAATGAATCTTCTGTGAACCCTTGTGACCTAGATGAGTAAGAGCATTATATTGTGTACAACAGAACTTTGACATCTTTACATGATTCATGGTCATCTCAGCAATGCAGTGCCACATGACTAGGTCACCTTAGGCAGTTCCTGATTACTTCCGTGTTGTTTATTTATTATAAAGTGGGTCGATAAACTGCTTGCTGTCCTACCAATGTCACCCTGCCGCTGCTGTCGTTAAGGTCGGCTGTCGTGTGTCCAATCATCGACGTCATCAACGATGACACATTTGAGTACATCACTGGCTCTGACATGACGTGGGGCGGTTTCAACTGGAAACTCAACTTCCGCTGGTACCCCGTCCCCCAGAGGGAACTGGAGCGGAGGAAGGGAGATCGCAGTCTACCCCTCAGGTGAGTCTCCCAACCACACTGATAGGCTTTCCAGTTGTCCAAATATAATGAAAGACGACAGAAGATCAACATCTCCATCTGTGTAATCAGACAGTACAATATTCTCGTGTCATTTTGGCCAAATGGGCGTGTATGAACCACATGTAGGTGTGGAGCGCTGTGGGCCAGGGGTAGAGTTTCGGACTCTCAACTAAGAGAACCCGAGTTTGAATCCTGTGCTGCAGTGTTAAAATGTGGGCAACTTTTTTACTCTATTGCTGCAGTTCACTCAGCTGTATAAATGAGTACCTGGCTATAGACATTGTGTATGAGCAGCCTTCGCACAGTAATTGTAGCATACGGGTGGATGCTTCCCAGAGAAGTTGAAATGGTGTCTAATTGAACAGGTCTGTCAGGAAAGTAAAGTGGTTTGAGCAGTCCTCAGGACATGTGGCACATTTGTGTCAGACGCTGTTGCTAAGTTCTCGGCAACATTTCACTTTCCTTACACATGGTCATAACCACAAATGGTTGAGCAAAATGTACACTTCTGTAACTCACAGCTGGGCACGCTGCGCAATCAAATGTAGCACCATCTAGCTTAACCAGTTCAGTCCTACACCCCTGACCAGCTGTGACCACTGAGTACGGCATTCCCAGTGATGTGCAGCAACCTCCTTCCAAGTCAACATTCAAGAGCCAAATAGGCATTTTATGAATAGGGATGTTATATATTTTCGGGAAGTACGATAATCAGCGGAGTAAAATGAGCTGTGCTATTTACACTGACGACACGGTGCACTGCACTTGCTGCGGCTTTATACTGTAACTTTTATCATCACTGGCGTCTGAGTATCAATCAAAAGTAATCCCATTGTCTAGTCATTTTCGTTGTTAAGATCGCCAACATTGTTGTAGTTACAAACGTAATCATCATCCGATATAGTTTCTTCGTCTATACTATCAATTAAGCCACCCAAAAACATATGATGGCAAATCACTGGTTGAAATACTTGCTTCCACCATTGTAGCCACTGCAGGGTTGGATAATCCAACTTCAAAGACCGAGAAGATCAGTAAACTATTAATGACCGATAATAAACTACAACAACGATTTTAATACAGAATTAAACCAACTTTGCCAATGTATACAAGTGGCTCCACCCAGTGGATAATTATGAGTTAAAATGCTTTGAATGGCACAGCTTGCCAAAGTCTCAATAGCGGCCTACCGTACCTAAGTGTCACAAGTGGTGATGCCACTATAGGGGCGTCACTTACGGAAATAGTTAAAACAGTTCAGTCGTGTTCAGAAAACAAAAAATTGTGTTTTAGCAGTATAGGTTTTGGGCCCAGTTTCACATTGGAAATATTTCTAATGCATAAGTTGTTCACTGAATAGGGTGAATGCAGTGAGTAGATTTGTAAGTATTTGTCAGCGACACCATGTCATGTGATGACACGTCACTAAGATACTAGTGCATTTTGACAAGCGATTTGACTTGAGCATTAGCGATTGATGATTTGGAATGAAACCTCTCACATAAACCAGTGTTCAGTGGCTCCCCCTGTGTG
Source organism: Ridgeia piscesae (assembly GCA_025642075.2). Classification (NCBI taxonomy): domain Eukaryota; kingdom Metazoa; phylum Annelida; class Polychaeta; order Sabellida; family Siboglinidae; genus Ridgeia; species Ridgeia piscesae. The sequence goes on along the minus strand of JAODUO010000679.1, from coordinate 134,420 downwards.
CCAGGTCTCCAACAATGGCTGGAGGTCTGTTCTCGATCAACCGTGAATACTTCTACGAGATTGGCTCCTACGACCCAGGCATGGATATATGGGGAGCCGAGAATCTAGAAATGTCCTTTAGGGTAAGTACCATTTCTGTTGCCATCACAGAAATACCAGTATAGAGGTAAGGTTCATTTTACTCTGAGTGCAATTTTCAATTCTCCCATTGCCGACTATTGGAAGTTATTTGCAAGATTGTTGCAAATAGCATCGTCATGTGTATGCTGATTTCTATCGAGCTGTACACATGCATTTCTTATGGAAGAAGCTAGTTTATGAAATGGATGTTCCTCGAGAATATCTTGTAGATTTGTGCATGTCCCTGTAGAATCCAGAAGCAGTAATAGGCAGGTAATTGTAAAGAGGATTGTAATGAATTACCACAACCATCAACGGTATTAGTTGGTAGGTACGTGGGTCTGTGGAATATGTGTCAGTTGGAAGCTGTAGCAGCTGTTTAATTGGAATGTTATGTTTACAACTCTTAATATTTCATGTGCTAAACGTTTGTTTTGTGCTTATTAAACACTATCTTGCAGGTAGCGTATCTTAAAAATTGTTACTATAATATTAAAACCTTGCATAATGAATCTTTAACAAACAAACTACAGACATTGCACCTTTGAAATTTTTCACTCGACTGATCTTCCAGCATCACCGTTTTGTTTCGTCATTTCTCTCTTCTCTCATTCCCTGCTCACACGCCCACAGGTATGGATGTGTGGGGGTACTTTGCTCATTGTGACGTGCTCGCATGTCGGGCACGTGTTCCGCAAGGCGACGCCGTATACGTTCCCTGGGGGCACTGGGCGCATCATAAACCGCAACAATGCCCGACTGGCGGAGGTTTGGATGGATGCCTGGGGACTGTTTTACTATAAAGTCAACCCAGGTAGAGGCAACAGTCCTACGAGAATGCGCCCTCCCCCCGCTGTTGTTCTTTTGTTTCGATACGTTTAATTTCATACACTGTAGTGGAAAACGATTTCCCGCACGTTCACCATTGTCGACTGATTCGCCGATGTTTTCTAATGTTCCATTGGCTGTTGTCACATCAGATTTGATTGTCTGTAGATAACTTTTGATTGGTTCTCATCAGTAGAGATCTGAGTCAGCTTTGTAAATTGGTATTTGTTTGGAATATTAAGTAAGTATGTAAACATGGTTGTCTCATTTGGCACATATTTGATTAATTGGAACAGATGTGTTTTGGTTTAAATGGCTATCTAATTGGCTCCCAGCTTCACATAATTGGTTCATGTAAACATATATCTGATTAGTTAATAGCTAATGTAAACAGAAATCTGTTTGGCTTACAAGCATAACCATATATTATTTATTTAATTCATGCCAGGAAACGTTTAATTGACTGAGGCTGATGAGAGCTAATTAGAGTTTATAATAGTATACTTTATTTCTTGTATTAATCCAGCCTTATTTATTAGTGACATCTGAGTACTGATGTCATTTTCGCATGTCATTTTGTCTTAGCTCGACCAGGACGTTGGCATGTGATATTGTTTATTTTTGCACAGTGTTGCAGCTATTACTCTGCTGCACAAAGCACTTGAAACAGAAGATAACATTCCTGTGGTCAATGCAACCAATGTTCCCATGTAGCATTGTCCCGGAGACTCCAGGCTATTTATCTGCACGTTTATAAACACATTCCGTTTCCTCAGTCAAACTGGAGAACAATTAGAAAAAAGTGCATGCCACTTTCTTGTCAGTGAGGTGGTTCATGACAGTGTGGTCAAGGCTGGGAAACTCATTTTTGGACAATGCTACCATTTTGACAAAAGCAAAACGTGTGTGATTCTGGCGACCTGCTTAATTAAAGTCAGTATGGAGAATTTTGAATATTGTTTTTACATATTTTATAATAGGAACTGTATAGTCCCTTGTTTATTATATGTCCATAAACATTTATTAAAGTCATTGTGTTAGAGCTCAATATTTGTTATGGTAAACTAATTTTTAAATATGGTTCATTCAAAATGTTTCAAGCGCCATGGCGTTAGACTATATAGTTACGGTTTTTATTAAACAGCATGATTTTATAATTACAGTTATTCTCTTGGGCGGGTCACTAGAATCTCACACAATTGCGGTCTGTCCCCTCCACCTGGTGTGATTTGCACGAGTCTGTAGCATGTCTGTAGTTGTTACTCGTGTCTAACATTATTGCCTGTCCGTGCGCGGGCTGGTTGCCATGACGACAGGTGTGGATGTGTGGCGGCCAGGTGCTGATCGCGACATGTTCACGTGTCGGTCACGTCTTCCGTAAGGTGTCGCCGTACACGTGGCCAGGGGGCGTTGCTCGCATCCTCAATCACAACACACGCCGCACGGCCGAAGTGTGGATGGACGAGTACCGTGACTTCTTTTACAAATTCAACCCAGGTCAGGCTTTGTGGGGGAAGAAGGACGGAGATATAGGGGTGGTGGGAGAGGTAGAGGTTTTTGAGGAGAGAAAAGGATGGAGGATGAGAGGTGATGAGAGAGGTAGAGGTGATGGCAAGATAAGATAAGAGGTGATGGGAGAGGTAGAGGCAATGGCAAGATAAGATAATAGGTGAGGGAGATAGGTAGAGGCGATGGCAAGATAAGATAAGAGGTGATGGGAGAGGTAGAGGCGATGGCAAGATAAGATAAGAGGTGAGTGGGAGAGGTAGAGGGTAGAGGGATGGCAAGATAAGATAAGAGGTGATGGGAGAGGTAGAGGGATGGCAAGATAAGATAAGAGGTGATGGGAGAGGTAGAGGCGATGGCAAGATAAGATAAGAGGTGATGGGAGAGGTAGAGGCGATGGCAAGATAAGATAAGAGGTGATGGGAGAGGTAGAGGCGATGGCAAGATAAGATAAGAGGTGATGGGAGAGGTAGAGGACGATGGCAAGATAAGATAAGAGGTGATGGGAGAGGTAGAGGCGAAAGCAAGATAAGATGAGTTAATTGTTTTAATTGTTTTCAGAAGAAATATTGCAAAGAACCAATGGCCTCATTTTCCTGACTAAATCTGTAAACACCTTCTCCAATATTTTGCTGTTTTATTGATACTTATCATTTATTGGTTTATTTTATTGATTTATTACATTTGTTTTATATTTATAATGTGCATGCTATGTTTGTTGGTGTGTGTTTGTGTGCATGCTCCCGCATGTGTGTAGAACTTGGTTGTTGACGATAGTTACATTTGGTTATGTTTACACTATACTGTAAACAAACCAAATTATTGTGTTGTAAAATCATATATAGTACTGTACCTGAAACTTAAGGAAATGTTAATCTATTTACCAGAACGAAATTTGATAAACAAGGCCTTGTTAGTAATTTGTTGTATTCTTCTGACCGGACAGTCAGAGACGAAATTGGTGGAAATTTACAACTTTGCAGCAATGAAAGAAATTTCTTATTTCCTAAGCACCCTGGGTAGATACGATAAGTACAGTTTTCAGATCTGTTGAGCTTCAGTTTATTTCCTATGGGGTCAGAGTAAGCCTTTCTGGTAAAAAAAAAAAACGTTTATAGGTCTTAAAATTGTATTAAAGACTTATTTATTGTTTATAATGAATTATTATATTATAGTGTATGCACGATATTGCAATATTAAAATGAAGAATATATCTAAAATAACTTGTTTTATATATCAGTTTTAAAACCTGCGGGTCTTCAGTGAGGATTATTCTGAGGCTGATTGTGTTGGTGTTTTATTTTGTGTTTATATTATATTATGATATGCGAAGAAAATAAAAGATGATGGTTGGTGAATCGCAGGGATAAAGCAGACGGAAGTTGGGGACGTGTCTGAGCGCAAGGCACTGCGGGAACGGCTCAAGTGTAAGAGCTTCCACTGGTATCTCGAGAATATCTACCCCGAGTCACAGATGCCTGTCGACTACGTCTCAGTTGGCGAGGTAGGTTTTTTCTTGACTTTTTAGCTTTTGGTTTTCTCGACAGTTTTTTCTTGATCAAAATATACAATCACTGGCAGGCCTGTAGTCGATACTAATGATGCACACTTAGCTGTAAGAGGGCGCCACATGACCCTCAGTAAGCAGTAGGTCACTGTGCGAGAGAGAACGATTACTGTCCTTCAAATTGTGTTCTGCCAGTGAAAATATCTATATCTGATCAGGCACACACGAATATGAACATCATCTAAAAGAGCAACTTTTCAGTGCTACTCTGATACCATTGCCGTATGTATAAGCGAACTTGTTGCTAAGTGATTTGGATGGAATGACCCGGCTGAAAAATCCAAGTTTTGAGGCGGACGATATCTAAGGATTATACTTATAATTTCGTTAATTTAATCACTTCTCAAAGGCTGTGATTCTGAATGACATTATTCAGTCTTGTAACATAGATTGATTATAAAAGTAAACAACAAACAAATCAAATCCTTACTGTCACATCAGTGAATGTATTTTCATTTGTTGTTAGCTGAAACAGGAGAAATCTACCTTACTTTCACAACTCTGTAACTGAATACAGCTGTGCTGACTTTGCTGTAAAAGATCACGTCTCGATCTTACATCAGTTACGTTTGGCTTCCTCAGGTGCGGAATAAACAGTCGAATCAGTGCGTAGACACAATGGGTCGGAAGACAGGCGAGAAGATAGGCATGGTGCCATGTCACGGAATGGGCGGCAACCAGGTGAGATGATTGACAGGTGTCATGGTGGATCGGTATTGACAGATATTGATCCCTGATTCCACAGTTTGAGGGATTACAATTTGTGAATAAGTAAACTGAAATGGCTGGTCTAAAAATAAATAAGTTTTGTAAAGAAACTTTATGACGCACAGTAATATTACATCAATGTACTAAACCACCAACTATAATATAAATATAATATAAATATATTAAATAAAATTGCCTTGTGTGCCCCGCAGTATTCATATTTGAAACAGCTCTATAAATATTCATGTTTCAGTTTATTTTTATCATCAATACATTATTATTATTTTTTATTTAGATTTGATAAACGTATGCATACACTTATTGGTGATATAACACATTAATCACTTCTTGTACACACCATGAATGTTGACAGTCAGTCCTACTTGCACACATATGGAAGCATGCACACACACACACAGCACACACGCACACACGCACACACGCACACACGCACACACGCACACGCGCACACACACACACACACATACACACTGACTGCCATGTGTAGAGCACTGTCTAACCGTCTATATTTCTTGTTATGTACAGCAACATCCAACAGGAGAGACAAACAAGACCTGATTCACATCACTTTGTTTATTAATCTACGTGTACTGTGTCATACAGTGGTACTTTGTTTATTAATCTACGTGTACTGTGTCATACAATGGTACTTTGTTTATTAATCTACGTGTACTGTGTGATACAGTGGTACTTTGTTTATTAATCTACGTGTACTGTGTCATACAGTGGTACTTTGTTTATTAATCTACGTGTACTGTGTCATACAGTGGTACTTCACTAATAAGATCACCCTTGAGAGTTTCTTGCATCCTTGACTTTTCTGTTTAATACATCCAGATTTGCAGCCGGCAAAACATAGATAAAAGAAACTAGAAATAACTCTATTGTCAATACAATGGATGCTGGTTGTTCGACTTTCTCTCCACCGTTGATAACTCTGGATAATGGAATAGACAACCAGCCTGTAATACGCCAATGATCCTACAAGTTTTTTTTAACAAGATTGCCAATAGAGATTCAACTCTAGATGGCAGGTGGACTAGGAAGCCATTTGGCTTATCGAGAGTCCAACCTATCTATCTAAGTATACCCCGCCCTTCTTAGGTATATGTCAATTTTAGTTTTAAATATATTAACACTACTAGCACCTACACAATCAGCTGATAACCTGTTCCATTCGTTTACTGTTCTTTGTGAAAATGAAAATTTTCTAATATCTAGTCTACACTGTTTCTTTGCTAATGTAACTCCATGTCCTCTAGTCCTTCTCTCTTCCTTGACTGTGAAAAAAATATTTCTGTCAATATTTTCATATCCATTCAATATTTTAAACACTTCAATCTGATCTCCTCTCAATCTTCTGGTTTCTAGTGTTGTTAAGCCACATTCTTTTAGACGCATTTCATAACTAATATTCCTGAGTTTTGGTATCATTTTGGTTGCTCTCCTTTGTACTCTTTCTAGCATATCAATATCCTTCTTGCGATATGGCCTCCATGCTTGTATACAATATTCTAAGTGAGGCCTAACTATTGTTTTATACAGCGGTATTATTAGTTCTTTTTCTTTGTACACTATATTTCGCCTAATTAATCTAAGAATTTGGTTTCCCTTCACTGCTGCAATTCCACACTGCTCTGATACCTTCATGTCAGCACTAATAGTTAACCCCAAGTCCTTTTCCTTTAAGGTAGTATTTAGTACAGTATCACCCATTGTATATTGTGCATATTCATTCCCATGTCCTGTGTGAAGGCACTTACACTTTCCAAAATTAAACAGCATTTGCCACTTCTCAGACCATTCTATCAACTTATTAAGATCATCTTGTAAATGCTGTCTATCTGCATCACTTTTAATTTTCCTAAACACTTTTGTGTCGTCCGCAAACTTCAACACCTTGCTTGTTATGTCATCATCCAAATCATTGATATATATTAAGAATAAAATAGGTCCCAGTACTGATCCCTGCGGTACTCCACTCAAAACCGCTTTCCAGTTTGAAACCTCCCCATCAACTACTACTCTTTGTCTGTAAGCCATTTTCTATCCAGTTGATCATTCCATTTCCTATCTCATGGGCCTTTAGTTTAAGTAGTAGTCTTTGGTGTGGCACTTTGTCAAAGGCTTTTTTAAATCTAAGTTGATTATATCTACTGGTGATCCCTCATCTAGCCACTTTGTGACATCTTCCAAAAAACATAACATATTTATTAAGCATGACCTCGCTTTTAAAAACCCATGTTGAGATGGGTTTATCAATTTATTTTTAACAAGAAAATCAACCAGGTGATCTTTAATTAGTCTTTCTAATAGTTTGCAAATCACCGATGTTAAAGTTTAAGCAGTTACCTGTCTTATATCATCCATTTTCTTGTAGGTATGACACACCAGGCAAACTGACCTAGCCATAGCAAGTCTAACATTACTGTCATTGTTACATCTTCATGCATTGTTTATTCAATGTTCAAATCCAGGTATTCTCATACACGAAGAAGAAATCGTTTCAAACGGACGACCTTTGTCTCGATGTCTCGTCCGTCCGTGGTCCCGTTAAACTGTTTCAGTGCCACGGGCTCGGCGGCAATCAAAAGTGGCAGTATGATAAGCAGGTAACCATGGCGACCATAGCAACAGATTCGCCGTTACCCTGGTAACCGGCCTAGTGGCGCCTCCACTGGAAGAACCCTCACCCCCTAGGATCCTGCTGCTGTCGTTTCTTTGTCTCTTGCTAACATTTATACTCACTAGGTGGCGACACCTTGGCTTTTGTCTTATTCTGTTGTTTATTTATTTATCTGCACAGCAATGCACTTTTTGTATATATTATTAACACCATGATGATTGCTGCAAAACCATTCAGTTGTCACGATTTGCTGGAAATTAATTAATCATTGTCTAATTAAATTGTCATGTGACTACTGGTCACTGTTAATTATATGTCATATAATTTTGTTTCTGCTGTTTTTGTATTGGAAATTATTTTTAAAATAATTTTGAGTTTACATTTTTTGCCTTATTTATATTTTTATACCAGATTTTACACTGTTTTCAGCTACGTTAATTTTATTTATGATTACGACAAGTACAACCCTGTATGTTTCCTTTTCTAATAAACAACAAATGGTTTTGCAGTAGTTGTTGCGATGGGACCTTACGGCTTCGCATTCTGTTCCCTTGTATTTGTTCTTGTACGCACGACTGCACGCGCCCGATCGTACGCCAAGCATGTCACATTGCGCATGCGTGCATGATTTCTTAAACGTTGCCAGATATTCATCTACACTGGGAAACATGAGTTTCTCATCGAGGAAATGTGTTGGGACCCAATGACAGTGACCGGGCCAGTTGTTTTCCTGCGTTGCCATGGCGCTCGTTATAAGCAGGAGTGGCTGTACAGTAAAGAGGTATCACGTTTGTCTGTGCAACTTGGTTGAACCCAGTTTAGTTTCGCATTGGTTGAAGCATGGCTTGACTGGTTTTGGTTGACGGATTTGGGACTACGCGTGTTATGGTTGTTTTTGTTAAAGAAATTGCAAGTTAAGGTTTCGTTGTTGTGTGAGGGGCCAACTGATTTTTTTATTTCTGTTCCAGTTTAGTAGTTTGTTGGTTAACATAAAAAAAATTGGGGTTGTAAAATATTATAAATTTTAGTGTTTTTAATAGTCATGAATTGCTTCCATAACAAAACATTTTATTTATACAATAATGATCGAGTAAGATCGTTCATTTCAGACATTATATACCATACAAATTACATAAATTAGTGTAATTTTATATTAACAATTTATGTGATATTTGGTACTGATGACCCTTTCATTCATGTGGCACCAGGTTTTGATGTTTACTTTGTATACAGTTTTGTTTTTAATGGAGATGATAGATGTCATGATTTGTAAAATTATTTCAGTGCTATCATTTGGGAAATCAGATATTCACTAATAATTGCCAACAAGCCAGTGAAATCTGTTCTCTGATTTACAACATCCAGCACGTCTTTTTTACTAACCCACTCACGTAGATTCCTGCTTGTATCATCGTACATACTTTATCATAATAATGCATGCAATCTTAGTTCAGTGTACTAAATATTTAGATATTCATACTTGCTATTATGATGTGTTATATGTGTGTATGTGATGTATGTATATATATATATATATATATATATATATATATATATATATATATATATATGTATGTATATATATATATATATATATATATATATATACTGTATGTATATATATATACTGTATATATTTTGCATACCAAAGCCAGTTTAAGATGTGTACGTATAATAATACATAAAATGAATTGCACTAGAAAGTGTTGCGATTTTGAGAGCATTGTTTTTGGAGTTTGTATATCCTGACTTTCATCCTGTCTCCCATAATTAAGCTGTCTGCCTATGCTACCTTTAGTAGGAATATAAAATACATAAATATAATTTCATAGATTCTTTGTGAGGTAACACTATGATCTGGTTACCATCTTGTGTGATTATTAAAACAAGAAATGTAAACTTTGTGAGGCTGTGTGCATCTTCAACTGTTGTATCCTTCTTTGCTAACATTTCTGTTAAAGATTATGTACATGTTTAACTTGGTATGCAATCACTATACAATGAGAAAAAATGCTAAAATGTGACGTCATGTACAAACATTTTTGGAAACACTGAAATCTCAAAAGCCTAATGTCACAGAACAATTATATAATATGTGTATTTATAGTTTAAGTTCTTTCAAAAAATCATACAAAATGGTAAAGCGATCCCAGAACCATCTCACAAATAGTCGCATCTTTACAACCATTCTGTACGATTAATGTTGAGATTATGTTAGTGATCAAATGGTAATTGTTTCCATATTTGCAAACATGTTTTTATTACAGTAAATTCAGTTACACATAACAGTGCATTCCAAATCTGACTATTTTCATATTTAAAACAGCTCAGCCGTGTTGTCTTTGAGTATCACCAGTCAGCACTGTCGTGACACACTGTAGCAGACGCCCTCATTCTTAGCAGAGAAAACATATTTAAATGATGATTTCTAGAGCCCATTTCACTAAAGTTGTTATTATGAGCTCTTAAACATGATTCTGAACTAAAGTCAGTTTTGATCCTTAACAGTGATCTTGAATATCTGAAAACTGTGAACACAATGACACGCTGACGGGACATGTCACTGGTGTGTCCGGGAAATAGTGTCCTCAGCAAAACAGCAATAGATATTTGCATTTTGAAAATAAATTAATTTAAAAATGGATTTGTTTAAGGATGAATTTTCTTTAAGAGCTCTATATCCTAGTGAAGTGCTCCCCTGTCTTCCTACGATGTTTCTTTCATCTGTTGCCAATTGTTCACTCGTCCTTGTTTTGGTTGCAGACATTAACGATTCAACATGTAAATAGCAAACAGTGCCTGGGAACACCAAGTCCAACAGCGCGAGACACCCCCTCACTAGGTGGGTCGAGACCCTCATTCCACATGCATCTTTGTGTAGAATCTAGTTGCAACATTTATGACTGAAAATAATCAGTATTTACCCAGTATGATAAAACATTGGCTTATTTGACGTCCAACACAAACTCTAATACAATGGTAACCCCATGTTTGTATCGTTGTATGAATTATTATATTTAAAGCATTTACTGTCATGTTTATCATTCTGGCATTTGTGTAACTTGTTTGCATTATTTGTCAATTGTTAATGACGATTTTGTTGATACCTTATTTGTATTAAATGTACTGCAAAGATTACGACATAGCATGTAATATTCTTAATTCAGATATACTTTGATATGACAAAGTTTGGAGAATCAAAACATTTATTTTCAAAACCACTAACTTGCTGTGCATGAGCAACCAGTCAACAACTGTATACATCTGCCCGGTAGACTTATGATGATAACTGTTTTTGTCTGTTGTGGTTGACAGGTGCGTGCGACGGTTCTCTCTCACAACAGTGGTTGCTGGGAAACATAGATTGGAAGAAGCTCGACTCCTAGCGACCCATCCAAAGCCCCCCCCTCCAACTCTCACCTCCCAGGAAACACCAAATACACAAAGCTGGTGTAAAAACATAGACCAAAACATTTATGCAAAATGCACTGAGAATCTCCATGATTTGGCACTTTCCACTCAAAGATTGTGTTAGAAATGTTTTTTATCAACAGAAATAACAGACACAAAGACCTGCTGCTGACACTTTCTAGCAGCACTTTGCCAGGTAAAGTGGTTGAAATAAGGGTGAATCATTTGAAGTCGATAATGATTCAGTGATTGTGTCAACCTGAAGTTGTAATTCTGTGGTGTTTTCAATGAAATGTGTACAAATGTTCTTGTAATGTTCGACTGCCTTGAACTGTATCCAGTGGAACCAGATGTCCTCAAATAGTAAGAGATGTGTAAAGTTACACTAAGAACAATGTAAAGGTACACTGAGAAGGGGGTAAACTGTGAATCTGTGATTACAAATATAATACACTGTCAGTGAATCTCGATGATTTGATGATGTTGATGTACTGATATTTCCACAGATCAAACGTTGTTTGTACCTTAGAAAAACGTTTTCGTTGGTAGATAGATACCTTTGTCAAGACAGCATTGTGTTTAAAAACATTCTGTTAAAAACAATGTGTTTTTACTAAAAGTGTGTGTCGCACGTGTCAATTTCTGCATAATTGGTATTTCCGTGCGTTGGTTAAAATATGTGATCTGTCTCAAATGTGTATAGTAGGACATCCCAAGCATGGTTTCAAAACTGTTGAACATAATTCATTGAGTATATTTCAAATTTACCTTGTTGCATCAAGATTTAACGCATCTATAAAATAATCTGTGACAAGTGATTAAATGGCATCAACGACCAAAGTATTATGTGGATTATGTATACTGTGTATGGGGCATTTTTTTTAACTGTAGGGTTTTGTAGGCAGTTGGTTCAGTGACTGTGTCTGGGTGCCAATGTTTTTCTACAAGACTTATGAAAGAAACCTTATTGTTCGTTTAGGGATAAAAGCAACTTCTGCAGTTTCGCATTGATTTGAATATCGACTTGATATAGTTCCTTATGTTTGGCTTGTCACTAGTTTCTGCTATGATCGAACTAAACAAGTTTGGACATATTCGGGTGCACATTCATGTCCTGTCTACTGAAGAATGAGTTGTTTTGTATACATTTAGCGTGATTCAAAATATGGACAAATCATTGATTGAAATGTGATTGTCACATCACTTTGACCTATGCAGCATCATTAGCTTAATACGACATATCGTGGTTGGGGGTGTTGTAGATGAACTATTATAAAATTACACTGGATTCATCCACATTCCACATGTACCCCCAAAAAATTGAGTCATTTACATTGCCAATGCTGTGAAAATTTATTATTGCAAGATTTGAAACATATATTTCCATTTTTAATGTGATTATTAGGCTGGAGCTTGCAAAAACCCCAACTATTGTGAATTTTAGAACGATGGTGTTTAATTAAGTGATTCAATGGTGTTCAATTTTTTATTCGAATATCCTGTTGGTGTTTTTTATTTCTAAACTTGAGCGTTGAACAGCGTCTTTGTGCTGAAATGTGACCACAGCGTTTCCTACTTATTGCTGTCATTAAAACATCAGCACAGTATGTAGCATCGACCTACGTTGCATATTATTTCACTGGAATATGCTGAGAAATGGTCAATGTAATGAGAGATTCCAGACTGCTGAAGTTGTTAGCCCTTTTCTACTCGGCCTTGAAATATGAGGGCAAAACTGCCTTTGACTCGATTGAGTGTGTAATGTGTGACTGCCAAGGAGACTGCCTGTTAATTAGTTATGATGTTAAGTATTCAGATCTGTCCTGCCGATTGATCTTCCATAATTCCTTCAAGATGTGTGGACAGGGAGTTTGTTATTGTAATTTGTGTAAGGAAATTGTGATATTGTATAATGTCAGACGAACCAATGACATATGGGAGAACACTGGCTTGCTTCATCTGAGTTGAAGTTACTGTCTCTGCCTCACAGGTGTGTGTTTGGAAACAATGTGAATGATACCTAGAAACCACACATCTCTCTAAGACCACATAACAAACCCCTATAATTATCTGAATTTATTGGTTTGGTACATACACTTTAAAGGATGTGTAATGTTGATTGTACCTCAGGAGATAACGTAACCGCTGGCTACAGACTGCACAGTATGAAAAGATTCTCATCATTAAACTCATAAAATTGAAGGAAAAAAGCGTTCGCTTGAAATGTTGCAGGCCTGTAACATGTTTGTTATATAACGATAACAGTCTTAGCAACTTTGAATTATCCCAAAGGAGGAATTTGTGTTTATTTATGGTGCTGGTTAACCTATTTTGTGATAGGAAATTGTCATAGAGGCCATCTTAAATGGTCTCGTTTCTTTCATGTGATATGTGTGGACAACATTCTCATTTGTCTTCAGGCTACTTTAGATTTGAACTCCTGGATTTTGTTGCCTATGCGATTGAGACAGATGCCAAAAAAATATCGCTCTGGTTTGTTTTGAGAATTAACAAATTAACAGTTGCTCTTTGACCTGTTATATTTTGGTAATCTGCCTAAATGCAGGTGAATAGGACTTTGCTGTCGCTCTCCGAGAGAGAATGCGTTGATGAGATGGGGTGTGGTGATAATAATGTAGAAATGATATATGTGCAGGCCAGATCGTCAGTCAGATGCAGTTGTAGGATTTCTGTTCGTTTGTTTGTTCGTTGTGATATTGAGCAGAGTACATACTATACGTGGAAAGTGTAATTTAAAAACTGCTTGTGTGACTGGTGGTATGGATAGGAATGTTGACGTGTGTGTATGTATATTGTATGGTGTATATCAAGCATACACACACATATGCCATATACAGACCAGTTCTCTGCATGTTGTATGTGATCTTTGTTATATTTGAGCAGATATTGTATCGGCAATGCTTGACCGAATGGTGAATAAGTGTGTGTGCCTCTACATTTCTGGTTAGTTCCTGTATATACTGTACATAATTATGTATGACGATGTTTTCTGGGAAAATCATCGGAATATGTACTGTATATGGAGACATATATATGGAGACATGTATATGCATTTTTGAATGGTTAGTTTATAGTGATATGGGGTTTGGCTAATTTGAATTTACAAGCATTTAGTTACATCGTCTTGATGTTGAGCAAGATGTAACGAAACTGTTTTATATGGTAACACGTTTTGTCAAAGATGGCAAGTTTATTCCAAGGCAAAATCAGTTGATTTGTAATATTGCAATGAATTAAAGATCAGTCAGGTGGTGGTTCATGTAGTGTTTGTGTTCCTTGTTAATAACTAGTGGAGTTGTCCCAACATTGGAAGGTCAGAATGACAGTGACAGACAACACAACGAATACTTTATCAGTGTGGATGGTGTTACACCCTACGCCAGTGTAACATTTACATCTGTAGCAGGGCTGTTTTTAATAACTTATTAATTAATTATAGTAAAATATTATAAATGTTGTTCAACGTTAATTAGTCTTTATTATTTTTTCATTAGTAAAGGTAAGGTCTTATGTAACGCAGTATCCAAACCACAAAATTACTCAAAGCACTTAATCTCTGGCAGGCCTGTTCAATTGAACACCATGTCGCCTTTCCTAGGAAAGCATCCAGCCACGCTGCAGTTAGTGCACAAAACAATGTCTCAAATAGATGCATACGTAGATCTTTCACGGACGAATGTTTTCATTTGCATCTATCAATCATTCGTTAATGTTGGAGCCTTATAAATGTATCTCCTCTCAAGCGCTGAAGTCCACTCGCGTCTCTAACCGTTCCATGGACCACTGGCGTCTTATCTATGAATTGTTGATGTGCTTAGATACATAGATGTAGCTCATATTTATTTTAAATGTTTATAATTCTCGTTTTACGCGATTCTTGTCCGGCTGCATGACTTAGCCAAACAAAATCTCGGAACTAGCCGTTATTATTACTGGGCGATTGCTCAGTCATTCCCCAGGTGGCGCCACTGGAATTATGTTCACCGCTTTATTTGCTCAGCAGAACGAGATTAGATCAAAATACTGTATTAAGTGGCGACGACTGTTCCCCATTGTTTGCTGAACCACGAGCACGTGTGAAGTAGTAGCTACTAGCTATTGATGTTCTTAAGCATCCTCCTGGTTTTATTGGCCTAAATATATGAAATACCGGACGTGTACTTTCTATGCGAACGTCTCGGTGCTGATATTATAGGATGACAAACACTTGTCTTGTGTGTTACGTTTTGTGCTTCTGATCGATGTATCTTTTGGAGGCCAGAAACTGGCGTTTCCCAGAACGCGAAAGGCGACCGTTTTGCCGTGGCATGGGACGTTCATTCCGCCGTGTCATAAAGAGGATTTTCTCCGTTTGAAGACGAGCGCAAGAGACAATTTACGTTACGCCCATGAGGCGTAGTTACCGATAACCATCGTGTCTGGAAGATATCAAACACGCGAGTTTAAATAGAGTTTTATCGACAACAGATTGTCGCGGAAATGAGAGCTACCATCACGCGTGCGGTAATTATTTTCTCTGAGTCTGAGAGGTCGATAAATTTATACCGCGCTGGCCACCCTTCCACTCGGGACACTAGGCAAGCTAGGGAGGGTTATGTTGGTATGTTCCCGCGTGGTCCTGTTGTGGTTCCGAGAAATGACGCATCACATAAATAGACCAGTCTTTATGGGTTTTCACTTCATGTGTGGGACGTGTGAATGTGTATATGTAGAGCGCGGTGGCTCAGGGGTAGAGATTCGAACTCTCGACTACGAGAACCCGGGTTCGAATCCTGTGCTGCGGTGTTAAAACCATGGGCAAGTGTTTTACTCTACATTGCTCCAGTTCACTCAGTTGTACAAATGAGTACCTGGCTATAGACAGTGTTGGATATGTGTACGAGCAGCCTTAATTGCAGCATATGGCTGGATTCTTCCCAGATAAGTTGAGATGGTGTCTGATTGAATAGGTTTGTCAGGGAAGTAAAGTGTAAAGTGCTTTGAGCAATCCTGAGGGTTGAATACTGCGCCACATAAGAACTTACCTTTTAACTTTACATGTGAGCACGCGTTTGCATGCATGTGATGCGTCTGGTGGCAATCTTGTTATGCATTATACTATGGTAACTCTTATCTTATGTCTATCTACCCTTGCCTACAAACACTAAGTGTTTAGTGAACATTCATTTCCCAGATGGCGCCACTGAAACAATTACTTTTTTTTCAGACACCAATATAACCTCAGATGTAACCTTTTTACACAACAGGGGTATTCTGGACGGGTAGCAGAGCGCTCTCTCCGCCGCGTGTAGCAACGGGTATCAGCGTTTCAATTTTCAAACTTCTCATTGCGTACAACGCGAAATGCGCAATACTGGGCATGGCATTCACAACAAAACGTGCAACAACTGCATATATGTTGCGATAAAATCGAGAAACAATTATCAACTTCCTGATGTAGCTTTTTAAAATGTGGAGCCGGCTCCCCTCAGCTATGGATGCAGATTAAAAAAGTAAATCAGCAGTTCATGTGCATTAACATTAATCCAAGCGACAGCAACCGTTCGAGAACTATTATTACAAAGACGAAATATTTTTTTAATAACGGAAAGTGTGAAAACTATCCCCGGTCATCGACAGATGTCATCGGACCACGGGGTCGTGCTCCTGACCAGTTGTACTTCATCTACTCGGACTTTCCAATACCCTGTCGCGTTTACACCACAAATGCATCCCATTCGCTACACATAGGGGGCGATTCCTACTTGGAGCTCACCCCTTTCTTAATTATTGATCTAGACGCCTTTACGTGAGCACAGAACCACAGTCACATTATATACAGACACACGCACGATCGTACACACACACGCACGCGCGCACACACAAACACACGCACGCACAAACAGTGATTTATTGATATACAACGAAACTTTTTTGTTAAACTGTACAAATAGACAATTACATTTTCTTTAACTGCGAAATAAATAACGACGTTTCAGCTGCGCTGCTGAAAAAGCCAAGCTAAATCTCGCTGCGTGCCAACGACGTCTACACGAGTCCACACGCGTCGCGTCGGTATCTTCCCCGTTCACTCGGTACTAAGTCGACCCGCGCACCGCAATCAGCATAAAACTCACTTCGCCGACTGCAAAGAATTTACGACATGCGCAATCAGGGACGTTTGGAGTATCGCCGGGGTGATGGAAGGGCTGGGGTTACAACCCTGTTTTGTCTACGTCGTCTGTTTGGTCTAAAAAACCGACTAATATCCGGTAAACAGTTGCTCATTGAAGCCGCAGATATTTATACACTTTAGAGTCAATTGTTTACAACGGACACATTGGGGCGAGGAAGTGAGGTTAAAATATATCTGTATGGCCGGATGTGGTTAGTATGTTTACTGATTGTTAGGCCTCAAGACGGAATGACATTTTCCGACCCCTCGGTCACCGCCCTTTCCCAGGTGACTGGATATTTGTTTTCTTTTGAACGCAATGGTACACACGATTCAGACATGGTGCTAGTCGGGAATTGCTTGCATTGCACAGTTTGAATGTTTACCTTATTACGGACGGACGCACAGTAGCACCCTTGTGAAATATGACAATGATTCTTTCATTGAAATCACAGCTGAAAATGCCTGCATCATTTACAGCCTACATTAATCGGAATATGTGAATAGCTGCATACGTACACAAGATTTTCCACCAACACAATATGAAGTTAAGGTTAGCTCTTATACGTGCGTTGTATACAATCTTTAGAATTTTTCAAAGTGATTTAAACTACTCCTGGGAAGTATTCAGCCATCCTGCAAATGAATTATTCTCACATCAAACGACATATTATACTCGCTCCTCGACGGAGCCAGACAACTACTAGTAACAATTAAGTTTCACAGTTTTCTCTTCATTCACTCTCAAACTCGACTTCTCAGGAAAGACTTCAGCCACGCTGCAATTAATACGCGAAGAACATGTGTACACAAATACCCACCGCACTCTTTAACAAGGCAGTCATATATCTAGCTGAGTGAACTAAAGTAACTCAGAATGAACGCACTTGCTCAAGATGTAATTCGGTAAAAAGGTAGTTCGAATACAGACTTGATAGTCCGAAGTCCATCTACTAGGCCATCGCGTCCCCCCCCCCCCGGTGTGTCGCGGACACGTGAGACGAAGTCGGGTTAATGGTACACGTTAGCGCTACAGACATCAGTTTCCGCACACGTTGCCAACTGTAATTATAATCGGTCTTACTCGACGCCCACGGTTGAGTGGCGCTGTCGTTGCATTATTTTGATGGAGCTGACCCCGCGTAAGTGTGAGACCTCGTTGGCAATGCATATCCATTCTGTGAATAGTAACTGTATCGCTCTTACTTTTTACGCCACGTGTCAATATGCACTATGCATTCCGTGTGGTCTGAATAGCGTACGGTGGTTTTTTTTCCTGTGCTGTGTAGGTGTGTTATTCTAAGTGTAAAACGGGTATCTCATGTAAAGTGTCACTTGCAGAATTGACGTGCTAAAGTGGATTTTTTACTTAATCTTTTGATATGTGTTCAAACTCTCGGAAAATTACGGGGTTCAAATTCTGGGGACCTTCTCCGTTCTACTGACCTCTGGTCCAGCTCCACTAATAATGGACCGATATTTACGATTTTAGGATCATTTTAGAAGATGTATATAACGTTGACTGAATTTATTTTTGTAAAGTTTTCCATCGTCAGCAGATGAGTAGTCTGCCATCCACTTCCGTTTACGATCGTCGTCGAAGTCAAACTTATTATCGACCTAGCGATAAATTTAGTTATATGTTACCTCTTTCTAGTGGTTTTCGGGCACCGTAATACAAATGGTGAAACAATTTGTGCGATCAGACATTTCTTTCACGAGATAAGGGCACTTCAAAGAATACTCGTTAACAAAGGCGCCCTCTAAATTCCCGGATTACTCTTCATACTACAATATAACGTGTACTCAATAATAGGGCAACAACATATTTAGGACAAAACATTTCCATAAATCTGAAACTAAGAAAGATAATCAGAATACATATTTAGAAAAAAATTGATCGAAACGACTGACAGACCGGAAATGTGACAATTGCGCAATTACAAATTCATCACAAAGACAGACCCGATTGCGATGGATTCATATTACTGAACACTTCAAACAAACATCCATCATCGGCTTCTGACGGAGATAACCAAAAAGACAGCAGGGTGTGTCAAAATCTTGTCATGTCGCAATCCTGTCGCGTCACGTCTCCATTCATTCACGCGGCGGCGACTTACCGCTGAACGAACCGCGGTCTACTGCGGAGAAACGGACAAGTTCCGGGGCCGATCCACACCAACACTACACCGTCCACTTGTGCCACTAAACATCCGGAATCCCGTCTCCCTACACACGGGCACCTGTCTGTTGTCGGGTGCAAGCCCTCGGTTGTAAGCGAAAACACGTCGAACTCCTAGCCGGGTTTCTGGTCGGTTTTCGGGTGAACGCCGCTGCAGCGTCTGTGTTCGGCGGCGCGTGACGTTGAGAGTCGTAGTGAACTCACGGTTGACTGAGCACTGATTGAGAAATACTCGGGTTGCTGCCGGCGCGCGCAGCGTTCGCGTCTTGGAGTTGATGTTGGACGGTGGAATCGACGGACTGTTGACATTCGACGTAGTTTGTCAACCTCGACGAAAGCAGGTGAGTGGAGGTTGATTTTGTACGATTCCAATCGCGGATGATGTGGTATGTGCGGTATGTAAGGAGGTCTCGGGTCGAACTGGTCGTCACGCCGCGTAAACGCAATGATGGTAGGTTGTGCTGACATACGTTGTACTGATGCGTCGTCTGATGTTACCAGCTACCGCGTCTGCAACATTTGCTATTGCTGTTGCACCTGCTGCAGCTGTGATTGTTGTTCCTACCATGTTGTCGTTGTTGTTGCTTTGTCGACCGGTGATGTTGTTGTGCCGTGTCAAAGCAAATTCGTATTCTTCCTGAGAACATGCCACGTGTGTAGAACACATATCAACATTATCCTAAATAGGGCCCCTCACATCGAACCCTGGGTCATGGCTGGTATTTTTAACTGACAACAGAACTCAACACGCGACTGAAGAGAGCACAAAGACGATTGTTATCTCTCGTATTACGCCAGCTTTAACAAAACAGCAGCGTCACGCACCTGCCACGTGTTACTTTCGAAATACAGTCGAATTTCAATTTCCAATAGTACTACATACACTCCAATTTTATGAACCCTCCATGAACCGCAAGTAGAACAGAAATCTGCATCCGTGTATTGCATTGCCATTCTCCGGATTTCGCACAGAGTTGTCCTTTCCGTTGACTTCGGTTTAGAATGATGTCATTCAGGGCAGTAACTTGGAAGGACGTTAACAGAAGCAAGTCTACTTGTCCCTAGCCCTATCCGGCCCCTGTTGTGTTGGACACGGGATGAGGGCCGGGCCGGTGGTTGAACGTCGCGTCTGTGGTTGTGTTCGGAGTTCCGCATTCCGTAATCTGTGGTGAGACCGAAGAAAGGATTGAGCCGGAGAGGTCCGCCTGCTCAGACTCTGTTTGTCTCAGAAGTCTCCGAGTGTCACCGGCTTTTGGAGCGACACATACAAACCCCCAAAGGACCACAGTTCATAGCAGTTAGAAGTACAGTCAACCCTCCTGTTACCGGCACCTTGGTAATACGTCCGCGTACAAATTAAGGTAATATTACGATACTACCTTTGTGACAGTAGGACAATAGGAGGGTGTTTTCGCTTGTGCGGTCATCTTATCGCTAAGTTCCCGTTTGCCCAATCCCGAAAATGGCCGTGATGGCGAGGTTCCACTGTACTTAAAATCAATAGAAGACCATTCATTGATCGTGTATTAGTGGATACTTATGACAGTATTGACAATAACATTGTCTTTACATATAACGGTAGTTTGATGAAAAATGTCTGAGTAGCGTTGTTTTGTGCTGTGCATGAGCATACTTAAAGTCCGGTCAAGTGTGCGTCCATTTGACGTGCACCAAGTCAAACAGCCCCATAGCAATGGCGACTCAAATTAACGCCAAGGGTCATCCGAATACCGGACCCTCCCACCCTGACTTCTAGATTTCTATCTCGGTGAAGCGCCTACCCGTGCACCAAAGATATCAACGATCTACCGCGGGTTGTCGGCGGTACTGTGATCTGGCTGACTCACAGTCACGAGTCTGTCTGTCCGTCTCCGCCTCATAGAACCAATTTGGTGTGTCTGTTAGAAAGGTTCAGATATCAGTCATTGCCACCCAATTGTATAGTGCGACCAACGGAAATAGACGAGAATAATAGCTTAAAAGTGCAGAGTTTCTGTTATCGTTTTGCCGTATCGGTGAATGTATTCGGTGCGCGATGAGGCATTGTTATTGATAACCGGGGGATATTGTGTGTAGTCACTCAACCGTGAAGTGATTGTCTGAGTGTGTCAACAGTGTTATATGAGTCAGTTAGCTAATCGAGTATTATTATTTTATGATAATTGATGAGTTGATGAATGTATTTAGAACAATTTCCGCAGTGGAGTAATAGAACACGCTAATATATATATATACACACACACACACACACACACACACACACACACACACACACACACACACACACACACACACACACACACACACACACACACACACACACACACACACACACACACACACACACACACACACACACACACACACGCCGTAGCAAGGAGTGGTTAGTTCTACCGACGCTAACCTAACCCTGAACCGTGGTATTTTGTTGACGTCAGGTGTGGTCAAAACTACACGGAACTCAGCTGTATCGAGCGAGCGTTATGTTATCAGTAGTCCCACATACATAGCCCCCAGCTGGGGCCAGACCGCGACCCGGGGTAGACCCTTCTCGGCTACACTTGCGACATCGTGTATCATAGCAAGGCTAGTTAAACCCAGCACGGCGGATAGACCCGACGGGACCCGACCGTTCCGTTCATGTTAGACGAACTATAGTCTAGATGCCTGTGATTAGAGATTGGGTCTCCTTCGTCATTCACGCTGTGAAAACATTGTTTTTGAGCCGCTGGCGATGTTGTCATGTTCGAGGATGCAGCGCACGAAGGCGTCACATAACGTGTGCCCGGCGGCTCACGAACCCATTGCGGTAACAATGTTCGCAATTGTAATAGGAGGGTGTGAGGGCAGGGATCTCATCCTCTCACTCCCTACCTACTTGTGGCCCTACCTCCCATCTCCCTTTCACATCTCCCATATCCACTGTACTACCTCCCATCGTCAACCTTCCATCTCTTCCTTTATATCGCTTACCTTCTGCCTCACAGGAGACGAGATCGCCCTCATCCCATTTGCAGTCTCCTATCTCCCATCTCCTTCCACTCAAATTTCTCACCATCTCCTACCTCTTATAATTTCCCTCTTATCTCCACATCCTGCATCAGGCATCCCTTCCCGCCTCCATTATCCCATCTCCCACCTCCATTATCCCATCTCCTACCTCCTTTATCCCATCTCTCACCGCCCTCATCCCACATCCCACCTCCATTTTCCCATCTTCAATCTCCATTATCCCATCTCCCACCTCCCTTGTCCCATCTCCCACCTCAATTATCCCATCTCCCACTTACTTTATCCCATCTCCCACCTCCCTGATCTCATCTCCATGCTGGCACCACTCCTGTTATTTAACTTCCCACGGTCTACCTGTTTATAAAGTCAAAGTCCCACTAATATGTTGAACACACCTGTACACCTACTTGTGATATTTACACTGGTCAACACGGCTCACATCGCTACAGGTGCAACTGAAGGACACGTGACTGCATCAAATGGCAATGTAATCCGCACAAACATCTAGAATTTCTATAGGTTGTGTAATGTTAATATGACACGATTCTACAACCACCTAAACAGTCATACATCACACAAGGGCTGATTATCATCTATATCCCCCTTTTGTGATGACCCTGGGAAAATGCACCCGGTGAACTTCCCATCTGGCCTCTCCCACGGGGCGGCAGGGCGCCAGCAGGATCGATGGTGATTAATCGACGACGATTCCCTGCGTGAGCCTATCCGTCAGAGGGGAAAGGTCGTAATATGAATGAAATATTGATGGCTAAATGCAGACGAACTCCCTTTGTCGTGCTTGTGTTCAGCGTCAGTCATTGTGTAGTTATCTGCCGCTAAATGGATGACATCAACAACTATTCACCTGTGTATTAGTGCGGCATGGTGTTGTACTTACCGTGAAATCATGTTATATAAGAGCAACTATTTCTATTGCAGCATTCTCGGGATTAAGGACCGATGTGTCAGACACCAGGGCACTGCGGTCGGCGAAATGGTACTTTGTGTTAAACGCAAACAATGGTGCGTTATAACATTATCTGCGTTTAAAACAAACCACCATTTTTTAGACCGCTGTGTCTCGGTGTCTGACGCAGCGAACCAGACAACTGGGTTCGATTCCTACGCTGACACGTCGACCCTTGGGCGAGCTTGTTCACTTTACGTTGGTTTAGAACAGTCAGCGAATGAATGCCTGGCTACAAACAGTGGTTCATATGTGTGTACAGTAGTATTCGCACATTTATTGTTGCGTGGCTGGATACTTTCTGAAAAGTCGATATGATGCCCGATTGAGACAGGGGTTGAAATATAAAACACTTTGTGCATTGTAAGGACTGCAAAATGCGCTGAATAAAACGTTACGATTTTGCAATTTGTAAATTGCTCGTATCAACACTCGAAGCATTCCAGTAAATAGGGCCTGTAAGTGGGTCACGATACATGGCGTGACTCCGCGCGACTGGAGCTTATTGGGGACTAAGCGAGACTAATTGGGGACTGGACACTAGCATAATATTCTAACGATGGATGACAGTTGTAGCTTCCGACTGATGAATACTAGGAAAATCAGTTCATAAATATCTTGTGTTATACGTTTCTTATCTTAAATGTCCGATTTAATATTGAGTTTATCACACTATCATAGACACATAGCGATTTACATAGTGCAGATAATAAACACGATGTTAGGCCGTATGTGTCTTTTACGGGATTTGCGTTTTACATTGCTGTACGTTGTGGTTTCGATAAGCACTTATATCTGACAAGTTGTCTAAATGCACATAATCATAACACATGTATACTTTTGGCCCAAACAGGTTGTACTGCGCGAAAACTGGCACTCTTCATTATTAGTCAAACACAAGTTCTTGCCGCTATTGCCATGGCAGCCACCATAATAATCGATTAAAATTCATGATTTCCGTGATCATTGTCACCGGCAAAGTGTTCCACTGCTTCTGCTTGTAATAATCCTTCGGACCATATAACTGAAATACGCTATTTCGGAACAGTTCGATTATTACGACCAAAAGAAAACAAAGTCCTATATGTTAACATGGAGTATATGGACCTCCTGCCCCCAACTGCCATCAGCCTCGTTTTCGCGCGCGAGACTTGCACGCCCTATTGACTTCGCCATTTGGACTGGGGAACAGTGACCTGAACGGCGAGGAGACCGCATTATCAAGAACAATTCCATACTCATCATTGCTGCGTAAGGTACTTGGCAGTACGCTAGTGGCACTCCAATAGCGTTGTAATGTATTACCTAACTAACGCGAGGTACTAACATACATTACTGATCAGTGCCTACTGTTACTCGGTAGAAGCCAGAGGCGGCGGTGTTTAGTAACAGGGTGTACGTTTTGTGTGTGGGAACCAGAGACTTCAAAGGCACCTGCAGATAGGTATGTCTGTCCTGCAAATTGTAGCAGTTAGAAGGAAAAACGACTGTCTAATGTTTGTATGTTATGTTGTAATTTGAATATATCGTTACTGTTAAGAACATACATAAGTAAAACGTTAATAACCGTCAAAACGACAAACTCTAACGAATGATCAATAATGTACAAAAAGTTCACTGACTAAATAATATATATATATATATATATATATATATATATATATATATATATATATATATATATATATATATATATATATATATACTATACCTGATAATGCGTAAGCCATAGTCGCGTCAACCGGGTCACCGGAAACTAGCGTGGGTTTCCACGGAAGTGACGTAACTGTCGCCAGGCGCCATTTCTTTCTACGCCAGTCCGTCCAGTGAGAGCATACCGCAGAACACGTTGTTGGATTAACCCGGAATGCAACTGCCCTGGTCAGTCGCCGGTGAATAAATACATCCAATCGAGTAACGTGGGGTGACCAGTCCTAGTGCGTCCGAAGTGGTAAGTTCACCCATTAGTCAAGTTAGATTTACGAATGCACTGATGCAGGGGCCGAGGCAATGGAGCGAAACCAGCACTAAGTTAACATATTAGTATCATCGTCATTATCGTCATCACGAATTGACATGTCATAGTGTATAATATGTAGGTTTGATCTTCAGGAAATTACTGTGACACGTGAAGTGAACAACACTCGAACTGATAGGGAAAATAGTTAAATATTAGCATCCCGCTACAATGTCTACATAGCAGTGAGTCAGCTATAGACGACTATAGACACGTGGCCACTTGTTATGATAGTGCCTCGCCAGTGTCATTTGTTGAAGCTGTATCCAGATGTTTGGTGTCCGCCTGTAGCTCCTTCCGTTGCGTGTTCTTTGGCCGATCTATTTCCCGTTGCCTCGGGGGTTCCATGTCAGAGCTTGACGCGACAAGTTGGCCATCGTGTAATTGTTTACACTACACGGACTTACAGAAAACTACCCACGGCACGTGTCTATATTCATGCACACGATGTGTGTAAAATGTTTTCGTTGTCTTAGATTAACTAAGTTATTTCGCCGTGGTTGCATACTTCTGTGGATGAAGTCGCACTACTCGTGGGCCCAGCGGGGTCTCTGCCTCGTGAAGCCGATATGTCGGTTTCCATATTAAGTTGCGATGCTAAACTCATTGCTAATGAAAACTGTTCAAGCCTTTGTTCATAAACGCTGGAAAAGTGGGGATCAGCCCCCTGGAAAATATGGTGCGTGCAGACATGTTGCTGCCCCCCCCCCCCAGTAAATCCATAGTAACGCTGAGACTGATGCGAAAACGTGTGAAGAGTATGCACATTAACCCATAAACGTCTGAAAACACGGGAAAAGGAGGCAAGGTGTTCGTAGACATGTTGTCCTTAACCTCCGTCTCCCGACATGTGTCCCAAGTGAAGTGGGCGGACGGGGAAGGCGGAGTGTGGTTGTGATGCTCCGACGGTATACCGTTCTAGCTCCCTAACAAACTAGTTCCCGCGGTCAGCAATAGTAAAACGTGTTTTTTTAATAGAATTTAACATTCGGACCTTACTATAACGTCCTTACGTGTACGTTTGACGTACATTACGGAAATCGGAACAATCGGAGAAGACAAGCAGAGCGTTTCTTATTACGTATGATTGCTTCATGAAGAGGCTATTTCTACATATTGTTAAATCTTTTGTCTCTGGTTTCCTTAAAAACATATATTTCAATAGTATATTTCTCGTCTTTATTCTGCTCTCCATCCCGGATATTTTGGTACAACAATTTGCTTCATAGCCCTATGTAAATTATGCTAAATTAAAAAAATAGCAATTGCGACTAAACGGTCATTCAGACACCCTATAAACCTGAATGTAAGTGCAATTTTCTGAGTGAGGGACCCTGATTTGAGAGGGTTGCCCTCTGGATTATCATAAACGAAAGTTTGAAGTTTTGAAGTTTAAAATACAAGAGGGCAACCAACAATAGCACGGGGTGTCCACTTCGACCCCCGGGCACCCCGACTAATGCGTGGGTGATAGAGCAGTTTTACTGTAGCAGATACACCCGCATCTGAATGGCGTCGTGCGAGGTACGTCATGTTGATGGCGGTCTGACAGCAGATTCCTCAAACTTCTCCACTGTGTCCACAGTGATGTGTCTCTACCTCAGTAAACCCTTCCCATGTTTTCCACCACCCCACCGGCTACACTGAGTACACAATCCACTGGAAGGACACTTTATGTCAGGCAGAGAGGGTTGAGATGGTCAGACGACGTGACCAGTGACTTCGGACTATGCGCACGGAGTAAATCATGTCCTCAACATTCTAGCGGTGAAGCGAGGCATTACCGGGCATTAGTAAGTTTTACATAATTACTTTTTATTATACGTCTTTGCTAGACACACATGTTATGTCAGTAATCCCTGCACGGCCAATAGCATCCATATGACCAAACCCTTTAGCGGTACGATACCATACGATATCATACGATATCGTACGATCACGTGAGAGAAATCTCCTATCGCCGTTCGACGTAGAATGTTGCGACAGGTTTGTTTCTACGTTGTTTTTTCATTCTTCTTCTCTGGTTCTATTTGTATGGTGCCGGAACATTGTAATATGATTTTCCATAAGCGCCCAACGACAAAAAGAGGTTTCCACCTGAGAATCGCCAGCACTTGATATGTCAAATGGCAGTCGATAAATAAAACACTGATCCAACCCAAAATGGTGCCGACACATTGGACCATGTCATGCGGCGGACACTGGCCTTCACTGGCCTTCAACTAGGCCATTCTGCCGTGTCGTGTCTCCGTGTTCCGTCAGAGCGGAGATCTTGTGACGAGCGGCCATGTTGTCGCGGTACACTGAGGCCAGGAAGTTGTTGATGGAGTACTCTGTGTGCTAATTGTTGATTCCGGTGAAGAGGCGAGTAGAACGTTGTTCCGCATGGAGGACGTTGTCGTGGAGCCGGGCGTCTGTTTCTGTCGCGCTGATACCGTCTATGGATGGATGCCGGCCGTCATGGCATGCATGATGCCGGGTGCTGGCAGGACCATGCTGTCGCCATCGCATGCCTCATGCGAGTCATGCCATGCCATGCCATGCCATGCCATGCCATGCCATGCCATGCCATGCCATGCCATGCCATGCCATGCCATGCCATGCCATGCGGCGGACACTGTTCTTCCCTGTCCTTCAACTTGGCCATTCTGCCGTGTCGTGTCTCCGTGTTCCGTCAGAGCGGAGATCTTGTGACGAGCGGCCACGTTGTCGAGGTACGCTGAGGCCAGGCAGTCGTTGATGGAGTACTCTGTGCGCTAATTGTTGATTCCGGTGAAGAGGCGAGTAGAGCGTTGTTCCGCATGGAGGACGTTGTCGTGGAGCCGGGCGTCTGTTTCTGTCGCGCTGATACCGTCTGATGGATGGAGCGGCCGTCTGGCTGGGCGAGATAGCGCGGGTGTGGCAGGAACCTGGTCGCCACGCGCCGTCACTGCGGAGTCATGTGCGACCAGGTCTTCGTAAAGTTGAAGAATATTTGTGTTTGTCAATCCATTTTCCAGTTGCATACTTGTGTTGTTATCAGGTGGAAACCTCGTTTGGTCACTGCCTTATTTCTACCATTATACCACACTTTATTCTCTCCATTTTTTAACACTTAACCCTCTCCCTTCCTATAGTTTCCCTCTTTCCACGTCCATCCATCCTAATTTCCCTACCATCCTCCCTACTTTCCCCAACCTTCCTTCCTTCCTTCCTTCCATCAATCCTTTCCCCTGCCTCCCTGCCTCCCTGCCTCCCTCCCTGCCTCCCTGCCTCCCTGCCTCCCTGCCTCCCTGCCTCCCTCCTCCTCCCCCCCTCCCTCCTGCCTGCCTGCCTGCCTCCTGCCTCCCTCCCTCCCTCCCTGCCTCCCTGCCTGCCTGCCTGCCTGCCTGCCTGCCTGCCTGCCTGCCTGCCTGCCTGCCTGCCTGCCTGCCTGCCTGCCTGCCTGCCTGCCTGCCTGCCTGCCTGCCTGCCTGCCTGCCTGCCTGCCTGCCTGCCTGCCTGCCTGCCTGCCTGCCTGCCTGCCTGCCTGCCTGCCTGCCTGCCTGCCTGCCTGCCTGCCTGCCTGCCTGCCTGCCTGCCTGCCTGCCTGCCTGCCTGCCTGCCTGCCTGCCTGCCTGCCCCTGCCTGCCTGCCTGCCTGCCTGCCTGCCTGCCTGCCTGCCTGCCTGCCTGCCTGCCTGCCTGCCTGCCCCACCTCCTTCACTCTTTCCTCCCCCCGCTCTCCTCCTCTCTTCTTCCCCATCTCGGTTTATTATGTCTTGTCGCTTATCTATGTCCGTTTTCCTGTCCGTCTGTCCGTCTGTCCGTCTGTCCGTCTGTCCGTCCGCCCGTCTGTCCGTCTGCCCGTCTGTCCGTCTGTCCGTCTGTCCGTCTGTCCGTCTGTCCGTCTGTCCGTCTGTCCGTCTGTCCGTCTGTCCGTCTGTCCGTCTCTGTAGGAGCCCATATCTCACGAACAGACAATATTTTCTAACGTTATCTTACACCAGCGCCTTACATCTCACGCAGGTTCCCATCCGCACCAATGTAGACCATCCGACAGTCAGTTCCTTCTGTTATTGCGTTGTCAATAAAAATGTGGCGCCATTACATGTGAATGACGTCAACTGAATTAACTTTAATGACAGTTAATAAGTAACACGAATCTATCAAGCGAGATAAAAATAGCGTACGTGTTTAACGATGCAACACAATCGAGATGGTTGAGGTTTCTGTTTGGTCGGAAAAGCGAACAACGACTTCATTGCAATAATCGTGTTTGACGAGGAGATGTAACTGAACCATACTGTTCCTGTGAGC
>JAODUO010000679.1:90000-102500 GCA_025642075.2 Ridgeia piscesae | reverse complement strand
AATGGCGTTCAAGTTCCAACCGGCTATATTTTTGTTACGTTATCTGGTTAGTGTAACGTTTAATTATCATATTAGGTTAACAATTTGATTAGCGTTAATTAAGCAAGCAGTTGTGTGTGGCGCGGTGGTGTTTCTGTAGGTGTGGCCGTTTCGCGACGTACATCTAGATGACCATTACCGGATTACATCGCATCTGGATTATGGGCCATAAAGTGCACTGCATGATTCGTCGCGCACATATCCTCCGCATTCTGTCACGCCACCCCACCAACTCTGGCGAGTGGCGAGTCGTGGGTAACATGTTTATCATCAGTTGAGACGCGTTTCATGGGCTCAAACAGCTCCCAACTGCTCGACCGTTGAAGGATCGAGTCAAGTACTCACCATCATAACCTACGTCAAACGAGGTTTTGTTGAAAAAATATTTATCGTTCGCATCTGAAAATTATATCCTCATGAACAATCCAGTTCCGGGAAATACAACGCAGATCCGGTAAACGTGTGTTAGCGATCCCGGAACAAAAATGATGGCGATGACTACACTGCGACTTCTCGGAATGACGCCATCACTGTTAGTTCCGGGCATCTGGAACGCCGGGTTGGTTTCCTGGAGGCCGTTCAACCTACATCGCGTTTCCGGGCCTGAAGTCGGTGAACTTTGTAATTGACTTTCATCGATTTGACAAGTACTCCGTTTATACCAGGTATATGTCAGTATTAATTTTACAAATAACATAATACATTCGCTTGAATCAGCACAATAATTTAATAAACAAGTTTCGGTAATGTTGTCTCTTCTGGGAGAATGACTACGTGATTATATCCCACTTGCACTGTTCCTTGATCAATATCACTTAATTATTATATATTATTAATGCCATCGTAATACTGCAATAGACTGAGTAGTAAAGATTTCGATTTAGTTTCACTGTTAGTGTCGTACTCTGTTGTGTCAACAAATCACATTCTGTTAGGCTCTTTGTTTACGCCAGGTCAGTGGTCATCTCATCTCGACATATTCAACTTGACAGATGACAAGATACCATCCGTCTAATGTACTTAGGTCTCTCCCATGGCTACTTAGCAGGACTCGATAATCGGCCACGCGTCACTAATGTGTCCCGTCAGGCCGCTCGTGACTTCCGTTACATGTGATTAACCTAATCGGTCCGCCAGGAGGGGACAGACCACACTTTTATCCCTGCAGTCGTGATAGACGAATGAAGTGGCAAGGGTTTTTAAACGTCCGCCTTAAAAAAACACAAACTCATGCATAAATTGTCCGTATAGTTGTCATCATTATTTTATAGGTTTACATAATTAAGCTGTAGAAGATAGCATATTGTATTGTATTTTATCGTATTGTATTGGATTTTATTTATTCCAACTCCCTCATGTCCAGAGGACCCAGTAACAGGTCGGATAAGAATGCATATGACTAATAAAATAAAAGTGAAATAACAAAACAAAACAATAAACACAATACATACATAAGAACCACACAGTGTCATATTAAATATTCCAACCGACTTACTGACAAGATATATATATATATATATATATATATATATATATATATATATATATATATATATATATATAAAGGATCGCAGAGCTTGTACGTCAATAAATATTTTTACCTTAAAAGCTTTAGAAACATTAATTTTATTAGTATCTTTAAAAGTCAAAATGTCGGTCAATTTCACACTGAGATCTTTGGTAATAAAAGTGACTTTGGGCAGAGACTGGCTTGAACTCGTGTAGTCACAGGTTATAAATTTCTTTTGTTGTTGTTGGTGAACGACATTGCGCAGCATTTTTGTCTCACACTAAAGACACTGTCCAGATCCGTCTGCACCAGTTGGCAGTGAATCAACGGCGTAATTAATTTTATTTAAACAATTATGTCTCAGTTATGTGGGCGACACACGAAGGAGAACCTGATTGTGTGTAGTTACTAGCGGGTAAAAACTGACATAATAAAAGAAAACATTAATCGATTAACAAAACAGACCTGTATAACATTGAAATGAGACATGCAATGAGAAATAAAGAATGTCGTTACTCGAACAAAATAAATATCCGCAGAGATTATACCTGATGAGATTATTAGAATGATGCGCTTGAGATTATAAATAATTGCACGTTATTGCGAAAAAAATTATATTAATCCAAACTTGTCTAAATATATCGCAACACTATATGTCATTTCACTAAATCCGTATAAACGATCGACGTTATAATGGATTAATGATGGCGTCAACGTGTTAATTCGTGTAGTCGACATGTCGATGCGTCAGACGTGACATTTAGATTCAATATGTCGGTGTTTCAAAGCGAGATAACGACGGGATCGATGTCATCATCAGCCATCTGTCGCAATGATCTTTCCGTAGGTGTCAGTGTCATCTAGTTTCACCTCGAATATGGTTTATCGTTCCAAGCTTTGTTCAGCACGGAATCCAACAATGAGGACAAGTTTAACCAGAATGTGGCGACTCTATTTGGGGTAGATTGTCGATGACGCTAATCTTCCTGGCGTCACGGTTTGTGACTACTGTTGATAGTCTGTCTCCTCATTGCGAATGATATTATGTTATTTCTTGGTGATCGACCGCCATTTAGTAGGTGACTAAGTCTCAGATTCCTGTGTACCCCGATCAACGTAAGATATTTCCAAATTGGATTTGACAACGTCTCTGTAAAGTACGGTTTATAATATCCTTTCTGAGATCATTTCGATAATGTGTACACGCACCACATATCACACCCAAGTCATACCACTGTGTAACCGCAATAGTAAGATCACCCAGAAGAACGGACAAGAATTATCTAAATTACCAGGTGGCCGCATTAGCAAGGTGATATTGTATTGTACTGCTGCACAAGTAATTTAGAACTATTTACCTTAATTGTGAAGTGGTGGTCGTATTGCTGAGGTGGTCGTAATGACGAAGTTCGTCGGTATTAATTTTTTAAACAGATATCTTTGTAAGTGTCAGTTAGTTCATCGGCGGTAATCTGTAAAAATCAATACGGTAAGTGCATCTCCTCCGAGGAGACGGTGACAATGACGTTATTTCCATGTTCATTCGCTTCTTTGGGCCATTATCGTCTGATCTGTACATTAGTGATATATTTTATTAATCACAACGGAAGTTATTTTGTGTCATTCCCCGACGTGTCTACGGTACGCGGTGCACTTGTAGGGCCTTTCGGAGAGAACTTATTGCTTAATAACAATACAAGACGCTCTGTGACGAACCTCCTTTAATGCGATGTTTTCTGAAAGCAGTCTTTTGTGGAATATGATCAACGTGAAACGCTGAACAACATAACTCATTACTCTCTCCATCCCCCGGTAAATCAGTTTCATTTCAACAGTGTCAATTACAGATATTTTGATGGCGCCCCTTTAATGACGTCATTGCCTCAGTTTGCCTTCACGTTGTGTCAGCAAGGGATGGACCCTACTGTCGTCCTGTTGTCTTCCTAAATAGACAACGTAAACAACCAAACCATGAAGTGACTTGCCATGTAAGGCTACTTGCTTACACCTGCCCAGTCTGTTTATCTGGAATTGTTTAGGGCTATAAATCACCAAGCGACACTAATGTCCTCTTTTTATGCACCACGTCGTTCAACAACGCACACACACTACTACGGAGAAACGCTTACGGCAATACCGGAAAAAACCAGCGCAACACCTGGTAAGGTTCTTATGGCGATCGGCCAATAAGAGCTCGCGTGATGTCACTTCGTAGAATCCGCGATCATTCGATGTGTACTGATGCTATCACTTAATGCCGGAAGTGATCCGAGAAGTGATCCGTGTGTACATATCATCCATCTTGTTGACAACTTGCAAACACTACTCGTCGTAACAAGTATGTTACTGAGGAGCAATGAATAGACCAGGACACGAAAACATTTCGCAATCACTAATACTAGATAAATAATGCATATTAATCAAATACAACATAGGAGCAAGAAACAGTGTGTGTCATAAACTGGATGGAACTCCGGACGGCGAAATGTAAGAAATCTGTCGCCAAGAACCGATTGGGTTGCACGAATCATTTACCCACCACCGTGATATTATTGGGTATGCTTCGATTGGACTAAAACATTAATCGTGTTGTTTAATTTAAAGTAACATTTTAGATTTTTTTTAATATAAACAATATCCATGGACTACACATATGTTATTTCGGTATTGTTTATATATTATATGGAATTATTAGATTCTATTCTGACTGTAGCGATGCCAGTTCATAAAAAATTAATCTTAACATATTTTATAAAAAAAAGTTGATCTGGCGTGTAAGAAACGTCAGTTTTATTGGAAGCGTGAATATTTCTAAAAACCGGCGTTCTACAACCAATGAAGCCATTGCATACAATAGATTTAGTTAGTCGTTTTATGCCTGGATCGAACGGAAATGCCTTCAAGGTGTAGGGCAGACGGGTCTGTTGAGTACGCCATAAGGAACTGTCCAAGAATAGATCTAACTCGGTCAAGGTGTAACAACATTGGCACAGGTCGACGCTCGTGTGCACCTGAAAACGTATGGCCGCCAAACGCTTAGTCAAAAGTACACCGAGTGCTCAATTCAAGACAGTACACAGGGTCGGCGTAACACCGGGGTGTTTACAATGAGGTATTGAGAGAACGTTACTTCACGGACGAGAATAGATAGAACGAATCGTAATGACGTCATTCAGATAACTACCTGGGTTCGCGTAATGCATTCATGATTTTCGGTCCTCGCTGGAAATTCATGAATTGAACTACACATTTCGATCACTACTCGCTGGAACACTTTGGGAAAGAAAGAGTTTATGGTTAGTTTTTATGTTATGTTGATCGTACGTTTGACAAGATTATCATCAGGCGGAACTTACACGAAACGCCCTCTGAAATTGATATGGTCGTGTAGTCTTCATTTTGCTGCTTCGGGCAATGACTGAAACAGTATTAGACTCCACGTTGACAACTGTCGAAAACACGAATTAATCAATAATTAAATTTTCATAATATAATATGATGATTTTCTACGTAAAGCTTTCATTGTCTCGTATCAATATGTGAGCCTATTTTCGCACCTATATGCGCAGGGAGCCTGCGGATACGTGCCCCTTAGACGTTTGGAATGTGCGCCGTTTGGACGGGGTGCAGACTTTTGGAGAGCACAAAAGTACATTTTATGGCGAGTCTCAATGGGGTCGCATTTTAAAGGATTTTGTGAGCACCAAGGAGAAATTATCAGCGAAATTCAAGGGAGAGTGCTCTTGGAGATTTTTGAGAACCTCAACGGTGATACATTTGATTTTTTGTACCGCCAGCGTGGATATTGGTGATCATACCTCCTCCCATTACCTTCCCTCACTTGGCCCCGGGTTCGTGCAATGCACCAATGATAATGTTTCCCCAACGAGTAGTTAAACGCTTCAACTGCGCACTTCCCCTGAAGTAATCGTATCAAATGTAACACAATTTACATACGGAATTCTTTTTTTTAGAGTTTATATCCTAGAATACACATGTCAATTCCTAACAGTCAACTGCAACGTTAAAACCGTCAAGAATCCCAACAATTCGAATCGTAAAGTAGAATATAAAAGATGAATTGTATACTGAAATAGCGAAGGATCTTGGAAATGCACAAAGCCCTTTACACTTTACTCCGTGGAAGAACTATTAATCGCACGCCATCTTGATTTATGTGTGAGGATTCAACCATGCGACAATTAATGCTGGAAACTAATTGAACACTACCGCTAGTGACATTGTGTTTGGATGCAGGTAATCATTCATAACATCTGAGTGAAGTTCAACAACTCAGGTGGGAACTAACGTGCCTACCAATATTCGACATGAGATAATAGGATTCGAACCCGGGTTTAAGGGTCCGATGCTCTATCCACTGCGACGTATGTAAACGTGAGTCACACCACAACATAACATAACACCAGCCTCTCTGGGATGACTGCGCCTTGAGCGAATCCGCTGATATCACCGATTCCGTAACAGTGCCACGAGTACTGGCGATTATAAACAACCCGGTTAGCAGCTACACGCCCACGCGCCCACGGGCCCGAGCACCCCCGCCGTACACCGCGTGACGTAGCACTTATTCACGCGGTAAGCGGACTCTGTGAATGGGTTTACGTGAGCGCGTTACGCGACTCGTTCAGTCGACGTTAGACGCTGAACCGACGTGACGTATTCTTATTGTGGATGGTTTACGGTTGATACTGGGATAGCGGATCGGATACGTTCGTCGTTTGGAGAGAAGTGTTCGTGTCAATTGGTGAGTGTTACAGTGTTGTGTTGTACATGCATGTCGGTGTGTGTTGTGACATTATAATAATTGTATTGTGTATGTTCAGAAAGCAAAACTGAAATACCCAAAAGTGAACATGAACTATGATGTAGAAAACCGGTTCACTTAAAAAATAATGGATTCAGGACATGATCTCGACGGATTACTGATTATTCAAAGGGCTTCAGTTTGATTTGGAACATTTGTAAACCGTATCTGAGTATATAGCGTTAATCCATTCCGACACGGATTATCCGAGCAAACCATAACAAGAAACCATCAACTGATCCGATGTCTGACCGCATCGTTACTACGATTATACGTCAGACCCAAAACTGACATCAAGCCTACTATAAGTCTTAATCAGGGAATACACTGGGTGCAGGATAATGGACTTCGTCATTATGCTACAGTTCCCCGTAGAAGAGTCCGCGACCCAACACGATATCTTATATCCATATTTAGCGAGATCGGTGCAGTAATATGCCACAGGAAAAATCCAGGTAATTATTCGCAGCTGTACTTCAGAACATATGTTAACTTTGCGTTCATGACTATAATACTAAATTTATTAAACACGCGTTTGCGGAACAGCTCATTTCAGAAGTTGCTGAACGATACATTACCACGAGGGCAGAATTATCAACTGGGTGTTAGTTGACAATATGCTGACACTAGTGACATGTGACATTGCCTCGGTGGTTTGTGTACCACTGGCTCATAAATAATAGCCGAGAGTTATGCAGTAAATTATTGCACCATGGCCTTGTAGCGGCGTTAGTTACATGCCGGGAATACTTGTCCAGCGTGTCACTGTCCGGTCAGTCCGTCCAGCCCGGTAATTATCGTTCTATTTAGGAACACCTGTTGGCGTTGTCGGTATCTGAAGGTATAGGCAAGCGTGCTTTCCACTGACCGCGATTGCAGCGGTTCTTTTGACGTGAACTTGCATCGTTGAATACATATACTGACCCATATATAAATGCAACCCATCTTTGATGATGATAATGTTGTTTTTCCATAAAAATACTATGTCGGGACTTGGGGTTACTCGGCAACGAACAGTCGTAACATGCCCGCTTATCAGTGCAATCAACAACGGAAATATACCGTACCCTTTCTTTAGTATGACGTCTGGTATGCAAATTATTACAATAGCAGCAAATACGCCTACGATTGGAAACCAGTAACCCTTAGAAATCGGTAATCAGTGAAGCAAAGTAATCACTTCTATCTCTTATAACTTGAGGTGCGTTTCGAAACGTTTCCCAAGTGAAGTGCCATATAAATATTGACGCTGTGGAGATCTCTTGTCATTCACATAAATTATATACGAAAACAACACAGATATCTCGCTATAGAAAGCGAGCGGCGATTGCAATATGGTTGTCGCGTGAATGCGCGGTCGTCTTAATTGAATTAGTAAGTCGCCGAGATTGCGCGTGACCGCGGTACAGCACATGTGGCTTTGATGTGGGATTCCTGCAGGTGAAAAGGCGAGTACGCCTTCGTGCTGCCTTTGTGCGTTTGCACTGCGTTTGTGTAAATATATAGCTATGCGTTTATGCGTTATGATGTCATATTTTTTATGGCATCATCAAATAGTTGCAATGTTTATGTGATCGAACTGGCGTATCAGTGAAATTATTATTTGCAAAAATGAAGTTAATACCTGGTTAACGTTTTATGATATTATATAATTATGGTGGTCTGCCGAGGCTACTAATTTACTTATACGTCTACTGTCACTAGACTATATGCAACTTCACAACTAGAGCTAAAGGATGTATGTCACATTAGATTGCTAGACAGTGCGTCCTGTCAGCAGTCGGGCCGTAGGGAGACATGAGGGACGCAGACCCAGCGAATGTTCCCCAGTCGGGAACCCTAACCTTAGTCTCAGAAGAGTTTGGGCGTCAACGTTTTTAGTCCCAGTTGTTTTTAACCGGGGACATGCAACTTGATCGCTTGCCTGACAAAACTGGTAACTGGTAACCACTGCTGTCATTTAGCGTGTTGTGTTGGTTCAACAGTAATCACGGCGCCAATTACCAGCGAGCATGTCGGTTGAAGTTGTGTGTTTACCGAGTGAGTGTGCGTCCTTCGGTAGGGAATACGACCAACTTCGTCATCATCCACGCTCCTCGCTGCGTCTATGTGGGTTCGGGGGTGGGTGGTGACGGCCATCCTTGTCGGAAAGAGTCTGGAGTTTACCGAGTACAGCGTGCGATGCAAATCCGTATAGAAAACGGCAGATGAGATGTGTGTATGATCCATACGTGGATCCAGGATATAACCGGGCTGGTTTTGACTTAAAGCGCTGGTGAAACAAGACACATTCTCTCATGGTAGTGTGGCTGAACGTATTATCTGACAAAATAAATTGAATATTTTAGCAGGTTCAAATATTGGATCTTATAAACCCCGGGTCTTGTACCATGACCTTTTTTTGTCTACGAGAGTGACCACACCGTTATGCCCCCTGGTGTCCGTAGTCAGTAGTCCCCCCCCCCGGAGCCGCCGTGTAGCCGTCACTCAGGGTGGTCTGTTAACTCTACAGATACCATCTGCTATCAACGACATACGTAGAGTTGTACACACCTACCGACCATTAGTGCAACTTGACGCCAGTGATTCACCCCCCCCCCCCATCGATCAGCGGGAAAATAAACTTTCCGGGACAGAAACTTTGTTTCGGGCTGAATTACGGAGACAAAAAATAACGTTTACGTAATGTTTATACGGTAATATCACAAACATGCCATTGGCTATGTGTCATACTCCAGCCTTGTCGCGCTGCCGGATAAGTGCATAATCCGTAGCGCGGATTTGACCTGTCTACTTATAAAACGATTATCTGCGACACTACGAACATGTGGATCATCCGGTGTTGTAAATTCACCGTTTTAGGACACGTTGTGTTTAGCTGTTGTTTACGAACATCGTATCGGCTGACTACAGCAGAGTAAATGGCGTAGTAATTAGAACGATAGGCTATGAATCAAGATGGCGTCGGTTCGATATTTTGGCTGCCGTTTCGAAGATTGGTTAATTATGTCCACCCCCACCTTGCTCCAGTTCACTCCGATATAGATTAGTGTCCCTGTTTTCGCGGACCAATTGCAACATGGTTGAATACTTCCCAGAAAAAGTCCACTATATATTGGAATGGTCGGGTCTGTCAGGAGGATAACTGCAAATCGATATGAGCAAAAATCGATGAATTTCATTCCTGCCTGTACAATATAGGTAGATCGTGTATCACGCGTGTAGCACGCTGGATCCGCGTGGTTGTTGTATGCAAACATTTGTAGAATTGCTTCCGGCAGAACACGGTTATCTCAATTGGGACTAACGCATGCAAAATATTAATTTACTAAATAAAATCTATTGGTGTAAATACAATGAAATGATCTTGTAGCCTATACAGTTTTACCCAAGCCAGCGGACTTCTATTCTGGCACCTATAAATAAATCATATTTGCGAGCGCTGTGCTGGCGACGGCGAAGCGGAACGGTAATCAGCCGTGCTGCGATAAGAGCACTTAACGCTAACGCAACCGTCAGGTAGCCGATAAGCGATAACGGCCTCTCGCGATAACGATAAATGGAAAATGTTTTGTGTAATCGATTAACGGAGATTTGCTGATAATGTCCCAGGTATGCGACATACCTGGGACATTATCAGCAAATCTCCGTTAATCGATTACAC
The DNA here is from genome assembly GCA_025642075.2 of Ridgeia piscesae. Classification (NCBI taxonomy): domain Eukaryota; kingdom Metazoa; phylum Annelida; class Polychaeta; order Sabellida; family Siboglinidae; genus Ridgeia; species Ridgeia piscesae. The sequence goes on along the minus strand of JAODUO010000679.1, from coordinate 92,462 downwards.
AAAACAATTTCCATTTATTGTTATCGCGAGAGGCCGTTATCGCTTATCGACTACCTGACGGTTGCGTTAGTATGAGACACAACATCGCGTGTGTTGTTAATAAGTATACGACTCTTAGCGCAGAAAAGGTTATCTCTTAGTGAAGTGATAGTCATGCGTCGGTTCGATTCTATCGTGTAGCTACGGCGTGGGCGGTTAATAAAGGCAGACAAAGCTATTAAAACAACTAGCAATGCGATGTTCCGCAGCGTTGGTCGATACGAGTAATCTGATTGGCATAGACGGAAAGTCGTAGTGGTAATTACAGGAGGTGTGAGCGCGCGGGTGAATGTCATATTCCAGTTAACTGTTACATCAATTATTATAATTAACACGCTTGAGTTGTGAAACATTTCATTACCATCAACTTGACAATATATAGATGAATCAACACCACAGTATTACCGTTATACCGTATATTAATATAGTAAGTGTGGCCAATTGTAAATGTATTTGCCCACACACGCCGACGTCCAATCTGCCCTTCTTGTAATCACTCGGACATTGTCATCAGGTTTACCCAGTGGTGACGTATTAAAACCCAAGGTTAGCTATTTAGAACTGTTTAGTTTTAGACGATGGATTGATTGAGCTCACCAGATGGCGACACTGGTGCCATTCGTTCGGTTTAGAAGGCTATCAGTATCGGCCGCTTAAAATAACGTAATTGGTGACAGCAAAACATCATTAATGATCTGTAGGAATGAATTTGAAATTTATAAAAATTATATTAGAATGTTATAGCTGCATTTATTATTACATAATTATATCAATCAACGTAAATAAGTATTGTTTTATTTATAGTTTGTAGCTGCATTTATTTACAATATTTACTTATATAAATATTGTGTTTATTTGTAGTTTGTAGCTGCATTTGTCATTACATAAGTATATAAATCAACATAAATAAATATTGTTTTTATTTGTAGCTTGGTTTCACATTATTATCATGATATAATTATATATATATATATATATATATATATATATATATATATATATATCGTTTTAAATGAGCTGTCTGTGTTTTTCGTTTGCATTGTTTAGGTCTAAAGTATCGTTTATTATACACAAATAAACCACCATCGCATACATAATTACGTGGATTTACTGCTAACTACCTACTTAACCAGTGCATAAAATATTTATGCTGTTGCGCTTCCGTTAGCAAACACTCCACGTAGAAATGACGTACGGTTTCAGTGCAAAAGCTTCACCAGAAATAGATAAGTGTCAAACCACTTTTCCCACACGGCAAACGCAAATAGAATCGGCAGGCTGTACCCAATGCTAATTAATCAACAGGCACCTTGCAATCCCACGACCTCTCGTGACGTGATTGGGACCATACCTTGAGTCACGGCTATAATATTACGCGCAGCCCAAACCACCTGCGAGTTTTATACCACGGCAGAATTATAAAATTAAGCGTTCTAAATTTCGTGACGAAAGTATCGAAAATACGTAGAACAATAAATAAGAAAAAAATATATACACGTTATTACTGTAGAATGACTCATGTAGGTAGGCTAATCATGACACGTCGTCAATTATAGAGGGAACCACCTTAATTAAGATCTCATTAGTTACTTAGTTCATACCCACCACATGCGAGTACGCATTGCTGCACTGTAGTGTCCCGATTTAGGGCCGCTTGTGTAAACCTGAACTACTAGAAAGTACGCTGCCAAGTACGTCGCCTCAGAAACGAACTAACTATTGTCAGTTACGTGCGCCGTTTTGGGAAAAAACGACGCGTCGACATTTTGTGTCTTTAAATAGCGACTTCCAACGACGGACACTGGCAGACGATTTATGGACGGGAAAACATTGCTGAGCGACCTTACGTCACGTTACGTAACCAACAGATAAGTTACGCCTACGACGACGTGTGCAATCAACGCGTCGTCCCGCAGTGTGAATTGGGCCTACTGCATAATGCACATGACCGTTTGGCAAAACAAAACGGTCGCGTGTCGCCTCACAACAAGAGACACGAAACGGGTTCGTCAGTTTCGAATTCCATCAGAGGGATCGCCGATATTTCTGGTTTAGAGGTGTAATAGTTGAGATACTTGTTACAAAAAATACATATAATAATAATAATACTAATAATACTAATAATAATAATTTTTATTTGTAAAGCGCCGTATATCCGGATAAATTTCCGCTCAGAGGCGCATAAAATACATTGCAACACATACATATTTAAAATATTAATAATCAGTTTAACCTTGCACGTAGTAAAAAGACGAAATGTTAAATGATAATAAATAGATAATTAAATAAAGCTTCTAAAAGTCCTAGTCCATAAGCTAAACTTATCAGCAATAAATATATAAAATTAAATAATAAATAAATAATAAATAAAATTTATGAAGTAAATGTGAACGTTGTTGTATAGAGAAAACATATCCCGTGAA
>JAODUO010000679.1:57500-85000 GCA_025642075.2 Ridgeia piscesae | reverse complement strand
AACAATACAACGATATACATAAGTTTATATAACTCTCCCAAAACCATGTTTTCTATCAACAAGAATGAAAACTATACATACTAGTTATATAATCCTCGCTCCGGCAATCAACATATATAACGCGGACATCTGCCACATTTAATAACGCCATGCTTGCTAACGCCAACATCCATCGCCCAATTTCACAATGTCCAGAACATCTGTTTGGCGTGCTATTTGACCGGAAATAATGCACGCTCCCCTGCGTCTGCGGCCACCTGTCGGCGTCATCTCCTTCACGGTCGTCTGCTCTCGTTCTACGGCGTCTCCTCGCCGCCCGCAGCGTTAGGCACCGCGGTGGTTGACTCCGGGGTCTCCGGGCGCACAAATAGGACTTAATGGGCCATTTGTCAGAAGTCGACCACCGTTACATTCCAATAGCCAAGGTTGCGGCAACGTTGTGAGTTATCGTAGGAACAGAGGACGAATTTGGAGATTGAGCCTACATAGGCACAATCGCGTTGATGACATGCTGGCCGTGGTTTGGTTGAGATCAAGCATTAGACGTCACTAATTTAATTTGTTGAAATATTCAAGAAACGTTTCCATTAAAAAAACTTACATTTATGTACATACATTGTTATTATTGATATCCTGATCAATTTTCACAAACATATATCATACTTTCAATTCTTTCAAACCACACCCATCAATACTGACAACATTAGCCACGCTTTTTTCTAAACGCCCATTTATCGTGTAAACAATCACTTCTAGACTCGTTCACATATGTGTAGTTTTACTGCCAATACATGCTAGCACTCAACCCGCTAGTACAACTGATCTATTGCACTCACCTCCCACACACAAACAAAGGTCACGTAGACGAGATCCGCAGGTGACCTCGACTCTTAGACCTCCCGTAGCGTAATCTCTGACGTGCGCTATAAATTCAATACATCCTGATACACGACAATAGAAGGATGTTCACTAATACCGCGCTCTTTACACGCGTCTATAATACGGCCTACGTTCACCGCGTGTGACATTTAACCAACACTAATCCACGAGACTATAATCTGAAATGCATTTGAGTGATGCCCGACACCATTAGTTGGATAAGATGTAAATGTAACATCCGGAACTGACGACCAGCCGGGTGACTTAATGTTAGCGTACGGCCTGAAGGTGGGTCGCTGTGAGCAGTTACATGCGCCTTGTGCAAATGTTCATCAGTTGTCGTATCAATTACCAACTCGACGGCTGTCAATATATTCCTCATGAATATTTCGTAAATAGTTGGCAATGTGACTATTTCGAGGTTGCTGTGTTACCTGTCACCAGAAGCACGTATACGTTAGGCATGTCTTGAACCTGCCTTCGGTGCATGCTCAGTTCTGGTACTAGCGATTCTATGAATACTATTATTATATGTTGGAAATTTGAAATGAGTAATATTTCATATATCATGTTAAGCTGTGGCATAGATATGTTAATTCATTTACAGTTATTTGTGATAACTAAGTCTTGTGCCTGACTCAGATTGCGTCTTATCAACGTCAATCGCAACTAGTTCGACGGTTGAGAGAGGGTTAGGCCCAAGAAGGTAAGTCACGAATGCTCGTGGTCCGAGTATGGTCTCTTGAGTGGCCCGGAACAGACCCTCGCCCGGAGCATCATTCCAAGCAAACATTATTATACTACTATCGGATATTTGCGGTTGAAGACAATATTGTTGTCGTCATTTGTTTGTTTGTTTGTCTTGAATGCAGTAGATTTTCTAGCCCAGTGAAAATTATGCCATAATTATACGAATAGCTTCCAACATGTCGGAAGCGATGAAGAACAATATTAGAAGAATGGTAGTTATCTGTATATATATATATATATATATATATATATATATATATATATATATATATATATATATATATATATATATCAAATAGACCATGCTAAGAGCGTTAATAAAACATCAACGTCAACCGACAATCAAAAGTTACTCATCAAACGAGTTAGACTCATACGGTACATATACATGTGATGTGCGTATACCATTGTCGTTCACTGTACTTAGCCATATTAGCCAGACCCATGTCTCAGCGCGCCTCGTTGCCCGCCGTGTGGCTGTTTGTTTCTCACGGGTGCAGGGGTTTGTTTGTGCCAAGTCTGTACGCCTGGCGGATAAGATATCAGGAACCGTTGCACTATGATAAGAGCTCTTAAGGAAAATGCATCCTTAAACAATATATGTTTTTAAACAATTTGTTTTTTAAATGCTGTTAGCACGTGATTTTGACGAAATTTTCCAAGTGTTCAAGATCACTCAAAATTTATTTTAAAGTGCTAAATCACGTTTAAGAGCTCTTAACAACGTTAGTGAAATGGTCTCTGAAGACGAAACGGACTCATTTGCTGCGGGAGAGTCTTAGCGATGACTTGGCTGAATCCTCAGTAATGTCCAAGACTCGACGGTTTGATTCTGTCTGTTTACTTAAATCTAGCGGCATTATTTCCCACAAAAGGACCTCTTTTCCCTTCTTAGCGAGTGTGGTTGGGTGGGTGGGTGGGTGGGTGGGCACGCATCCATCGCGCTAATCTGGCCTCGCTTGCCTTGCACACAAACCGTCCGTGTAGACACCTCGTTGAGTACGTAATTTGTGTAGCCCCCGTGTGCCAGACGTGTTTTCCCAGTGAACTAGACATAGATGTCAGTCGGCATGCGTTTCGTCACTGGCGAGCGATGCCTCACCGCGCCACCTGCTGTGCTTCTACATCAACAACATAACCGCTGTCGCCGATAGGTGGCGCGATAGACTCCTGTGGAGGCAGTTGTGGCTTATTGCGCGCGTTGTTTGCCTGGTACATGGGACTGACCCAGGAAGGGCGAAGTAGCGCCTTGATTTAGTGACGACAGCAGTTCCTGTCGGCAGTGAATAAACACAGTTGTCTACGCCCGACTTTGCTAAGACATAGATGTGCTAGTTTCACGACGGTGTCTATGTAAGTGCCGGTATATTAATAAACTATAACTTACGCTGATGGTTCTAGGTATATCATATATATATTCCGAGAGCTATTCCCTTCACGAATAACGGTCAGACCGGTCTAAATTTCTAAAGCTAAGATTTTTATGTGGATGAGAGTTGATAAATAAATTGAATAAACATAACAAGAATTGGAGAAGTGTAGGCCCTATGTAGGTGATAAGAAACTAAATTATGATGGAAGTTACCGGGAAGATACATAAAACATATTGGAAACGTCATGACAGTTGACACGCCTTGAAGCTGACATTTTAAAGGCATCAGTAACATGTGGTGTGATTTAGTAGAATAACTCAAAGAAACTATTTATTCCTTACCTATATTCTTGTTGCTTTTTGTTCAAAACATGTGAACTTATTATAAATGCTTATGTGCGTCTTCTCTAAAGATTCGACAAAGCGATTAATATCGAACTGTCTATGCAGTGTGTACGGCGCGCTATAACTGGTGTATTCACGATTTTACCTCTCACATTAATTCTTCTTTAGGAGGTGAAACAAAAACTGTTGAGTGGAATCAGGTTTCATCCATTGTGTAGAGGGAAAGCATGCAATGGACAGGAGGTCTCCTGCGATAACATTAGTCAGTTTTGCTAATAATACGTAATGGCTGTTAATGCATTTCACTTGGTAAAACATAGCTAATCGCCTCGTTAAACGCCCAACATCTCGGATAGATTTGGATACTTAAAAAACCGCAACATGCAACGTAAAAATTTCCGGCGCAACGCCCAACTAAACGATGCGCAATAATGTAGATTTCGTTATTCGATCGATATCTGACGATGCGTACATCCTAGCCGTACAGATAGATATATATATATAACCTTTTGATTTATTAACGAACAACACAATTTACCACCGCTGCAGTTACTGACACGAACATTTTGAATGCCGTTTAGGCAGCGTCCCGCGGCGTGGCGCTAGTAACGACGTCGGTGTGCAAGCATTAGTTACGTCGAACAAGAATAGATGTTCTCCAATGAATTATCGTGTTGTTTCTATGTGCACGCAGCCGCTAACGACACTCTCGGTGCAACGTGGTGTGAATTGGGTCTATCCATAACAAACGCTACTTGGCAGATGGTATATTATTTATTAACTGCGGAAATTATATGGATAATTTTATCTCACGGGATAGTACCGTTGTGTTTACATAACAAGATGAATCTATATATTATAATTTTATATAAAACAGAAGGTTTCTTGTTCCAGTAGAGAATTCCTGGAAATTATTATACGGATTTTCCCAGAAAATGTAAAGAAAAAATCAGTAAAAAGTTGCGTTTATTGTCCTTTTATCGGTGGACCGAATTATACACCAGGTGATATAACACTAAACTGTCGTATATAAACGTATCGTTGAACAGTAAACATGTCATTTACCAAATTTCCCCATCATCACGTTTTCCAAAAACACCACAGACATTATTTTTGACATCAACCAGCGCATGTGACAACATTTGTAAACTTAACGAACACGGTTCCTACTTAACGCCGTCATTCCATGACGAGAACAGAAAAACCGTCGACAGATTAGACAGCGAACCTACCCGCGGTAATCAGTCAGTGCGGATGCTACTGGGGTCATCGCCCGCGTCTAAACTCAACGTCGCTCGGGGTCGGAAGCTGCGGTAATTTCTCGATCGACGCGAGACGCCTTGCGGTTGGACCACAAGTGAACGAAAGATCGCAGATAGCAATTACATTGCGATAAGTGAAAAAAACCTATTTGACGTGACACAAAGTTAAGTAGGCATTTTCGCAGGTTTGGTTGTACAGCCTATTGGCAATGCAGTCGCGCGGTACAAGTATGCTGGTTTATTGCAGTGTCTATGCCGTTTGTTTTGTCATTTGGTAAACATTGGCGGGCATCTGTGCAATGCGGTGCCCGTGGCCCGATTAAACCATTAACTTCAGACACAGGACCGCCCAGAGTAACAAAAACAGTTTTTTGTTATAACACGCAGATGTAACCCATCCCCTTGTCATAACATCCGGGCATCATTTGAAATATTTCGTGGAATGTCGTTGCGGACCTGCCCACGGATAACGTCCTGGGTCAGGAAACTCCCAGTGCAATTGTCACTTGTCACTCCAGCTTTGTCCACACCAGACGAAATACAGTTTATATAAGGAACAGCCTTAGTTAGTTACGTGAGTTAGTTACATCGGTTGGTAGTCTTGTTCCGTCAGACAGGCAGGTAAGTGATATTATCATCGTTGTCGTCGTCGTCATCACCATATCACGAGTACCGTCATCGTTACTATCGAGGCGGCCGCTGCTGCTACCACCGTCATCATTACCTCCGCTACCACCGTCACCGTCACCGTCACCGTCACCGTCACCGTCACCGTCACCGTCGCCGTCGCCGTCGCCGTCGCCGTCGCCGTCGCCGTCGCCGTCGCCGTCGCCGCCGCCGCCGCCGCCACCACCACCACCATCACCATCACCACCACCACCATCACCACCACCACCATCACCACCACCACCACCACCACCATCACCATCACCATCACCACCATCACCACCACCATAATTTCATCAACGCGGAAGAACGTCTTCAATTGGACTGCCACACAGTATGAAAACGCAAAGTTGTGTTTAGCGAGTCTTGTTTTCTTTCCCACGCTGATTACGTATCTTGCCATCTCTCGGAAAGACGAACATGCCAAGTGTTGCTCGTCAGTCAAGATGCGTGTGTTCAGTGCGCTCTAAAGTGCAGCAACAATTGATGCGTATGAACGAAAGATGGTTCTGACGGTATTCCAGTGTCAGCATGCCTAGGTTAAATAAAGCCACGTGTAGATCATTATTAGTGTCAAGGAACTGAGTCGAATAAACAGGACACGGGGACGTCGAAATAAAATACCACGCATGCCTTTATGGTGCAGAACAAAATTCAGCAATAACAAGTCCGTAAGTCCAACTAAATTCAGGACTATGCATTGTAATAAATAATACCATTTATCTTTGCCTACTCTGATTAGTGTAAACGAGTGATCGGAAGGTCGCGGCAGAGACTATGACGGTGATCATAATGATGATAACGAAGGAAACGATGTTGATGATGATATGATGATGGCGGTAGCAACTACGACGATAACAATGGCAAATCAACAACGACGACATTGACTGATTGAAGCAGCATGGCAATCGTTAATGGCGTGTACTACACCGCTATTGACCTCAGTAAACAAACAAATGCGAAAAGAACACATAGTCCTTAGCAGTAGTAATGAGAGCGACAGTTACCCGACAATAAATTTGCTCGGCACGTTGCTACTTCGCATTATTGACTTGGCTGACAGCCGCAGCGAATTTACAGCAGATTAAACGTCGTCAGCGTCATTAATTCGCCACTCGTGTCGTTCGGTTGAGGACAAGTGTGTTTTATTCGAGCTAATGCAGCCGCGTCATGTATCTTTGAAGTACAACGCACGCTTGATGGACTCACGTGCTTTGTATTGATCAAACACGGCCGTGCAAACACCTGGGATTAAATGTTTTTTCTCACCGATGCTCTCGGAATAGCAACTGTGTTTGTTTGATTTAATGACACTTTGATGAAAAACTCGTCTTCCAGTAATTTTTTTTGTCTTCCTGTGTATGTGTGTGTGTGTGTGTGTGTGTGTGTGTGGTGCGTGCGTGCGTGCGTGCGTGCGTGCGTGCGTGCCTGCCTGCCTGCCTGCCTGCCTGCCTGCCTGCCTGCCTGCCTGCCGGCCTGCCTGCCTGCCTGCCTGCCTGCCTGCCTGCCTGCCTGCCTGCCTGCCTGCCTGCCTGCCTGCCTGCCTGCCTGCCTGCCTGCCTGCCTGCCTGCCTGCCTGCCTGCCTGCCTGCCTGCCTGCCTGCCTGCCTGCCTGCCTGCCTGCCTGCCTGCCTGCCTGCCTGCCTGCCTGCCTGCCTGCCTGCCTGCCTGCCTGCCTGCCTGCCTGCCTGCCTGCCTGCCTGCCTGCCTGCCTGCCTGCCTGCCTGCCTGCCTGCCTGCCTGCCTGCCTGCCTGCCTGCCTGCCTGCCTGCCTGCCTGCCTGCCTGCCTGCCTGCCTGCCTGCCTGCCTGCCTGCCTGCCTGCCTGCCTGCCTGCCTGCCTGCCTGCCTGCCTGCCTGCCTGCCTGCCTGCCTGCCTGCCTGCCTGCCTGCCTGCCTGCCTGCCTGCCTGCCTGCCTGCCTGCCTGCCCTGCCTGCCTGCCTGCCTGCCTGCCTGCCTGCCTGCCTGCCTGCCTGCCTGCCTGCCTGCCTGCCTGCCTGCCTGCCTGCCTGCCTGCCTGCCTGTCTGTCTGTGGGCTTGTCGATATAATATATGTGCGTCTGTCTACGTGCCTAACTGCTGCTATATATGTCACAACGATTAAAAACAGTTTTACTCAAATGGACGTTATGGATAATGTATCCTGGTTTTCTCCGTTTCATGTTGTCTTGGGGTTTGTCTTGTTCGGTGTTCTGGAATATGTATTCCTCCATTCTGATCGACCCACGTCATCAGGTGAAATGTGAAGCTTGTGTAGTTGTATCTCCACCAACTCCAAGACATCATGCCGGTGTTAGACACGCTCTCGGGACTTTCCATTACACCTTCTCGAAACTGGTTTGTCCACCTCGACTTCCCGTCTTCTTCCGTTTCATGCTCTCATACTTTTCGCCGACGTCGCACCTTCCCCACGTGTGTCCTTCCCTGGGGCTCACTCCGACACACACTCAACTCATCACCCACTTCCTACATCCCTCCCATCCCACCTGATGTTCACTCCCTCTTCTAATGCCACTTCATTTCCCCTTCTTCTCAACCGAGCATTATGGCCCAGTCGTGCCGCCACGGTCCCTACATATCCTTTTCGTAAGATGCACGACGCCGCTTTTTATTGTGGTTTACGTAATCGTCTCTCCACAGCGGTGATTGGCTCCACGCCCAACTGTTGACCTTTTCCCGACATCCTCGCGGCCGTGTGTGGCCCAGTTACTGGGGCGAACCACAAGTAGGTCAGGTTAGCGTTTTGTCTGTGGTTAGACTACGCCCCTGCGCCGAATAGTACGTTGACACCTACATGCTGCGATATTCTATCAGACAGACCACTACGTGTTGGGTGACGAAAGAAAGATTAATGTAAATTAAAATAAGAAAGAAGATGCTATTAAATTATCACGTATTGTCTTACACATACTAAATAGCATATAAAAAGATGTTCCACCAATAGGGATGACATTCAAACTTCAATTTTAGTGAGCCCCTGCTTGAATACTACGTTATTAGCTTCAGTAACTGATCCTAGAAGACTGATTTATAGAGATATATTTATATACGACTTTTTTAATCAATCAAGAAAGATATGCCTAAAATTAAATATCAATGAGATGAAACGTTTTCATGTAATTCACTATAGATTAAATGCAATGCGCTTACCTGTGTCAACTTCATTCGTTGGTAACACATTAAATAACTAAATACAAAGTTATAACCGCAATATAAACAGACTACTCAGTTAATTGAACCCTGCCGAGTGCTGGAAACAACTAGAACTATAGGACCCACGATGAATAAAACATGGCTGCCTAACAACGACCGCGGTCACACCACAGTGTAGCTGTCAGTACGCAACAATTACGCGACGTTGCGTAGTCGCTCGTACATTTATCCGGACATTATATTTTATCCGGGTGATGTTTAAATGCATACGTAAAGCGTCATATTTGGCGTCAGTAGATCAGATGGCGATCAGTAGTATCCAGTAGTTTCGTTTCTTCTCGAAACACGAGCGTTATAATTATACTGTATAATTATAATTTCCCATTTAAATTTGTGATCAATCGTAAGAGTGACGTCAGGTGTCGTATGCATCGAGATGAAACTGTTTTAAGACAGAACTTGTTCAGGTCTGCAGAAAGCAAATATTTTATACTGGATTCACATAAACATCACCCAGACAGGATAATACGCCAGGATAAGTATAAGCGCGACAGTCGTCGTTGGTGGTAAATACACATTAAATAAATATATATATATATATATATATATATATATATATATATATATATATATAATATAGATGCGCGCATGCGCAGAAACATCAACAGGATATTATTTAACGCCCGGAATAAATGTAAGGGTCGCTGGTATTCTGTGGACGACTAAGAGCTTTGTTTAAACTTCTGCTGTTTTTAACAAGTTGGACTTTATTTCAGTATTATACACCAATAACGTGGCACTACAATTCATTATTAAATGATGTAGGCATCGTTTTGATCTGTACAACCTTGTCTTGTTGCCAGAATTTTTTTCGCGAGGCGTATTACGAATGCCTCGGTGACCTAAATACAGTTCCCCACGGTCACCTTTCATGGTCACATATTCACGTTCAGACAACCAATATCGAGACTGCAGTCGCGCACAGAGCCAATTCCGCTCACGGCAAAGTCTCACAAAATACTTCTAAGATATATGTTAATTCGAAATATGATAAAGATTACCGTCCATAGCGGAAACACCAGATGGCGTGTAGACAAGATTGACTCAAAGATTCCAACATGTTGTCATGTAAATGTAAAACACGTCCTACGCTGCTGCAGTATTTAGACAATCAATTGATAATCCATTTTGTCTGTGTACGGTCCTGTGTGGAAACAGTTTATACTATTTTGTTGCATGTTATCAACACCTGTTCCTCCACCAAAGGTCCTCTGTGGCTGTCAGTTCCTCCACCAAAGGTCCTCTGTGACTTCCAATTCATCTACCAAAGGTCCTGTGTGGCTTCCAGTTCCTCCACCAAAGGTCCTCTGTGGCTTCCAATGCATCTACCAAAGGTCCTGCGTGGCTTCCAGTTCCTCCACCAAAGGTCCTCTGTGGCTTCCAGTTCCCCCACAAAGGTCCTCTGTGGCTTCCAGTTCCCCCACAAAGGTCCTCTGCGGCTCCAGTTCCTCTACCAAAGGTCCTCTGTGGCTTCCAGTTCCTCCACCAAAGGTCTTCTGTGGCTCCAGTTCCTCTACCAAAGGTCCTCTGTGGCTTCCAGTTCCTCTACCAAAGGTCCTCTGTGGTTTCTAGTTCCTCCACAAAAGATCCGATGTGGTTCCAGTTCCTCTACCAAAGGTCCGATGTGGTTCCAGTTCCTCTACGAAAGGTCCTCTGTGGCTTCCAGTTCCTCTACCAAAGGTCCTCTGTGGGTTCCAGTTCCTTCACCAAAGGTCATCTATGGCTTCCAGTTCCTCCACAAAGGTCCTATGTGGCTTCCAATTCCTCCACCAAAGGTCCTCTGTGGCTGCCAGTTCCTCTGTGTAAGCATTCCTGGTTTGTTCGTCGTTACAACTGTCCATTACGCGCGCACGGATGCGTGGTAAGTCCTATAAATGTGTACACTCGGTCATTACACACCGACAATCGCAACTTGTTCGTAGCGCGCGATTTATAACATCGCTTTAGGTTGGATCTGTCTCCGCATCCGGAGTGCCGCCTTTTTGAGTAATGTCCGTTCACGAAACGACGGCCATTTTCTTTCGGATTGCGCCGTAGCACGCGAGACTATGATTACTGCCACCGGACATTTACCTGACCAGTCCATTAGTCGGTCACTATAGGGGTATAAAGCCATAATTACGATAGATGTAGAGTTTACAGGTTTCCACAGCGAAACAACGACGATCAATTGAAGCCCAATAGAGGTCAAAACGGTATCATCCGGAAGGTAGGGGTCAATGTATACATACGACTGTCCAGCGTCATGAAACGTCGAACTCATAAGCGAATCCAGGTGTCGTGTTTCGCTCATTTAAATGTCCGGGGTTGATACGGCAGTAAATGCATATTTATTGTCAGATGCAAACCTGGACGGATGAGACTCTCTCTGATGTCAGTCCGTAGGGAGATATCATAATTTGCCTGACGCGACAGACTCTGGTAGATACGTCAGTCGCCCTAACAGGCTTCGCAATTAACGATACGCTATGGCAAGTTTTCTGTTTTAAACATGTACGTGAACATGTGCAAAGACACACACCAACACGCACCTACTGACGTATAAGTTCACGCACGCGCACGCGAACTCGCAAGCGCGCACGCCATGCACACGCACACTCATACATACTCACATACACGCAACGCTCTTAAACGCACGCAATACGCAACACGCAACACGCAAACGCGCGCGCGCGCACGCACGCACGCACACACACACACACACACACACACACACACACACACACACACACACACAACACACACACACACACACACACACACACACACACACACACACACACACACAATATACACGACGCACGCACGCACGCAGCACACACACCACACACACACACACACACGCACGCACGCACGCACGCACGCACGCACGCACGCACACACACGCACGCACGCACGCACGCGCGCGTTCGCGGTTGTGACCTGGGTTGCAACACGCACGAACAGAAAGAGTAAGCACAACAGTTGGGGCCTAGCTTTCCACAACGCGTTCCTTTAGCAAGGATGATTGTCTTTAATCACAACGTCCATGTCCACGACCAGTCCTCACCACTGCGCGCTACCCCGGTGTACTTGCGAGTTTGCACCGAACATACCAACGCCTGAGGTCAAGGCTTCTGTCCGGCGGACCATGTCGATGAGTGAACACTATACGCTTGCCCTGTCGCGTGTCAAGCGGCCGTAATGACATACACGCGCATTGTAACACTCCGTTAATTCGTGTGATTTGTCGGAGTTAGGCCGAATCGGTCTGACGCACAAAGTCCCGGCTGGAGGAGGGACGGTTTATGGGCTGGCGTTCTCGCGGTGTCACGGTCTACCGTCGTCTCACCGAATTGTGGTCTTTGTTTAATGCGTCATTTCTGGCCAGCAGTTGTTTTTGATGACCGGCGGTCAATTGTTATTGATGGTTATGCGGAGGCTCTAATTAATGAACGTACAGGTTCATAGCATCTGTGACGTTGATGGGTGATATACAAAGCGCAGTGGTGGGCCTATCTAGGTCAGGAGTATCTAGGTCACGAGTGTGTCTGTCTGCATTTATACTGGTGGATATGGAACATTTCTGCACATAAATAAGTACGTAAATTACGATTTTGTCGTCGTTGTCGTCGTATTCGTCGTCGTATTCGTCGTCGTATTCGTCGTCGTATTCGCCGTCGCCGTCGCCGTCGCCGTCGCCGTCGCCGTCGCCGTCGCCGTCGCCGTCGCCGTCGCCGTCGCCGTCGCCGTCGCCGTCGCCGTCGCCGTCGCCGTCGCCGTCGCCGTCGCCGTCGCCGTCGCCGTCGTCATTGCCATCATTGTCATCATCATCACCAAAATAATAATAATAATGATGATAATGATAATGCTAGTGATTATGAGGATGATAATAACAATACTAACAACAATAATAATAACAATAAAACGTTATTCTGAAGAACCACATTACCATTGGTTCTAAGTTGTTTTCAAATAGTTTTGATATCGCCCATTTTAGCACATTTGGGCGGTGACTATTTTGAATAGATTCATTTGTCATTTACACAGTACCATGACTTCTCAATAAAAACCGACCACAAGGTGTGCTTTACGAGTTGTTAATCATTACTAGTGGCATTCATTCAAACGTGAATCGTATTGTGTCGACTTTAGTTGTTCCCACGTACATCGTACCATGTGTGTGTGACAGATACCTCGCATCGATTCAATGCATCTATCACTGCTGCACATGCGCTGATTCAACGCCTGACTGGCTGAAAGATTTATTTCCGGTTTTGTTTTTACAAGCATGTTAGCCACCCAGCCCGTCGCCCCGTGACCACTTGGCTAATCATCCTCTTGCACATCTGCAAGAGCAGCTGGAAGTACGCACAGGTAATTTGTCTCGACAATCGACTAATACCGCTTTGCACTGTTGAGAAACGACTCTCGTATCAAATAGCAATAACTTGTTTACCGTTTCTTGTGCATGGTATCATGGTATTCACGTTCCCGTTATAGTATGAATTTAGACATACATGGTGACAGGGGTAATTTAGAGAATGTATACATTTTAACGACATAAAGAATAATAAATTTCCGAAATAATTTGCACACCTCGTTTTTTAATACATACAAAACATTGATACACCTCCATTTCGTCTCAATCGTGTGACGGATATATTGCGGCATTCTGCAAACAAACCACCGTACGAGTGAATGTGACCGGCGTATATTAATTGCTGCCACGTGAAAGATCTAATCTTATAATTATATTCAATGATCGGTGGAACACATGTATAATGTATCAAACGCATTAGCACATCGAACCAAAATTTTATTTTCATAGGGGCTTTGCCCTTGGTTTGTTGTTCCATTGCGTGGTTTGTTGTTATTCAAACCTACGCTATAAGTAAGCGTCGTTTGGACGTGTGCACTAGTGACGGTGGAAGGTTGGTCCCTTGCTCCGTGGCCGAGTGCTGCTCTCCTCCGACGGGAGGGGGGGGTGACGGGGAGATTTCCATCTGTCGATGACCGTGGCAGGATGATGAATGGGGATGTGGTGGACGCCTTAGTTCCCGGCCGACGTCCCAGAAACCCACGCCACGTTCGTGTGTCAGAGTTTTTTGTAGTACAATCTCACGGACACCGACCGTTATATGTATGTGACGAGGACACGCATTTTCGGGATCGGTTTTGGGTAGAATTGATTAACGGAACATTAACACAGCGAGAATGGGGCGGTGACGAAACAGTGACAGAAGAGTAACGGAATAGTCACGGAATAGTAGTGCACCACTAACGGAACAGTAACGGAACACTGACCGGTGACAGACGGAAGTCTATGGTCACTGGCTAATGCACTATTCGAACAAATAAAACAGCGACAACGGGAATTGTAGCAACACTGCCGCCGACAATACAACTTATCCGATCACCAAATCAGCAGTGCTGTGTTCCACGCTCAAAGCCCCGATGCGTGTAGTCCGTTTAGACCGGGCGTAGCGCTTTACAATCGGCGCGTTGATTCGATGGTTCGACGCTGTCCGGGCAATCGATACGATCTCCGCGGCCCGTTCAGCGTCTGTTTTGTGCGCAAACAATATCGTCCACTGCCTGCGAATGCAGCTACGTGCGCTACAGCTGATGCATGCAAAAGGTACGTAAACTCGGTAGGACCAACTGGAGGTTTCTCTCCCGGAATGTATCTGGCTAATCGGAACAGTTCGTTATTGTTTTTAATCCGCTGTTAATCAGCAACACGTGATTGGACCAAGTGTCTCTTTGAAACTGCACCTGTCAAGTTGTGCATCTATGTGGTGACGAGAAATGGACGATGTGACACTGCTTGATCACAAGATCAAATCGTCTATGTTCAGTTCAACGACTTCTGTCGCAGGTTTCGGTCAAAATCCCGACTACATATTCTGCATTTATTAGAAAGCTGGTTACATTAGAGCAAATTCACAGATCTATGAACAAAGTTTGAAAGCAGAGAAAGTTGGCTGACAAAATACCCTTGGAAGTTTGCGTCGCACCAGGTTGTATGTGTGTTTTGTGGACATTGGCACTGACAGAGACGGGAGAAGAATGTTGCACTTAACCGAAGCGATCGGAATAGTTGGTGACACAAAAGGAAGGTTGAGCAATACCCGGGTTCGCTGGTGGGTCGCCGCCAGGACACAAGAGGAAGGGCACTACTTGAGAACAGCAGCAGACTTGCCTGTCACTGGGAAGAAGAAAGGTTGGAGCCCCGTGAAAGGATGGAGAGACAATATGGAGAAGGACACGGAGTTGAGGAGGCTGAAATGAGAAGACGTGACAGACCGAACAAGTGGTGACGACTCCTACAAGTCAGGACGTGACAGACCGAACAAGTGGTGACGACTCCTACAAGTCAGGACGTGACAGACCGAACAAGTGGTGACGACTCTTACAAGTCAGGACGTGACAGACCGAACAAGTGGTGACGACTCTTACAAGTCAGGACGTGACAGACCGAACAAGTGGTGACGACTCCTACAAGTCAGGACGTGACAGACCGAACAAGTGGTGACGACTCTACAAGTCAGGACGTGACAGACCGAACAAGTGGTGACGACTCCTACAAGTCAGGACGTGACAGACCGAACAAGTGGTGACGACTCTTACAAGTCAGGACGTGACAGACCGAACAAGTGGTGACGACTCCTACAAGTCAGGACGTGACAGACCGAACAAGTGGTGACGACTCCTACAAGTCAGGACGTGACAGACCGAACAAGTGGTGACGACTCCTACAAGTCAGGACGTGACAGACCGAACAAGTGGTGACGACTCTTAGAAGTCAGGACGTGACAGACCGAACAAGTGGTGACGACTCTTAGAAGTCAGGACGTGACAGACCGAACAAGTGGTGACGACTCCTACAAGTCAGGACGTGACAGACCGAACAAGTGGTGACGACTCCCTTACAAGTCAGGACGTGACAGACCGAACAAGTGGTGACGACTCCTACAAGTCAGGACGTGACAGACCGAACAAGTGGTGACGACTCCTACAAGTCAGGACGTGACAGACCGAACAAGTGGTGACGACTCCTACAAGTCAGGACGTGACAGACCGAACAAGTGGTGACGACTCCTACAAGTCAGGACGTGACAGACCGAACAAGTGGTGACGACTCTTACAAGTCAGGACGTGACAGACCGAACAAGTGGTGACGACTCTTACAAGTCAGGACGTGACAGACCGAACAAGTGGTGACGACTCCTACAAGTCAGGACGTGACAGACCGAACAAGTGGTGACGACTCTACAAGTCAGGACGTGACAGACCGAACAAGTGGTGACGACTCCTACAAGTCAGGACGTGACAGACCGAACAAGTGGTGACGACTCCTACAAGTCAGGACGTGACAGACCGAACAAGTGGTGACGACTCCTACAAGTCAGGACGTGACAGACCGAACAAGTGGTGACGACTCCTACAAGTCAGGACGTGACAGACCGAACAAGTGGTGACGACTCCTACAAGTCAGGACGTGACAGACCGAACAAGTGGTGACGACTCCTACAAGTCAGGACGTGACAGACCGAACAAGTGGTGACGACTCCTACAAGTCAGGACGTGACAGACCGAACAAGTGGTGACGACTCTTACAAGTCAGGACGTGACAGACCGAACAAGTGGTGACGACTCCTACAAGTCAGGACGTGACAGACCGAACAAGTGGTGACGACTCCTACAAGTCAGGACGTGACAGACCGAACAAGTGGTGACGACTCTTACAAGTCAGGACGTGACAGACCGAACAAGTGGTGACGACTCTTACAAGTCAGGACGTGACAGACCGAACAAGTGGTGACGACTCTACAAGTCAGGACGTGACAGACCGAACAAGTGGTGACGACTCTTACAAGTCAGGACGTGACAGACCGAACAAGTGGTGACGACTCTTACAAGTCAGGACGTGACAGACCGAACAAGTGGTGACGACTCCTACAAGTCAGGACGTGACAGACCGAACAAGTGGTGACGACTCTTACAAGTCAGGACGTGACAGACCGAACGAGTGGTGACGACTCTTAGAAGTCAGGCCGACCTCGTGAGGAACAATGGCGATGGAAGAAGAACGGGTTTTGCGCAAGATGTCGTGCGTGCGCATGGGCACAACAAGTGGTCGGAGAGAGCGCAGAGGCTTGTAACAGGCGACAACAACCCATTCATTGATGGGGCGATTATGAGGGGGGAGTCACCATTCCTACACTACAGTTACGTTACGACGTTCCATATTTGAATGACAACGTCGTGATTGGCTATATCAATAGAAGGGCAAATTTAACCAATCCGAATCGAGCAGCATACGCATGGATGCGTACAAAACACAGGTCACCGCAGTCACCTTACCGTTGCAACGAACAGTGTATCAATTTCTTGAAGCTATTAGCGCCACGTTAACAAGTCGCTATAATGTAGAAACTCCGACTGCAAGTCACACGCAGGCGGCAATCTTGCACGCACATTCAAACCAGACTCCTTCGCTCATATCGTATTTCATACATGCGATCTCACTAACGAAGCCATCGGATTATTGACAATAGAAATTGCTCCGTGTCTGACCTACCGCCATCTCGGACATTAATTACCGGCGTCTAAACGATGACCGTGAACATTGCAGTGTTTGACGGAAACGCTAAGGAGCGGAGCGAGCCCTGACGAGGCTTTTGATCTGACATCTAACGGCATTCGGTCGGCCGTCGACTTCACCTCTTGTCGACATCTGTGGCGCGTAATAGTCCTCAGAGAACTACTTGCCGTTATCGACTCGTTCAGTTTGGACTGTCCGGTCGAATGTGCGCACGAGTAGTGCATTATGGAGCGTCCGTCCGAGTGGTCAGTTGTCACTGAAGAGTTCACATGTACACAACCGGCTCGGTCAATTAGTCCCGGAGTATGATGTCGTAATGGGCGCGTGCAGATGACTAACTGACGCTAAATGTCACGCGTTGTTTCCAGGTTGCACGAACTGCGTTATGTAGAACCACCAGATGACATCCATGGCACATTTTATATGGATCCGCGGCCTTGCCAATGGATGTGTTCACATTTAGTCAGAGGGCAGGTCCAAGAATCCTACAGTCATTGGAAAAGAAATCCGACCCCTACATTTTATACGCAAATTAATATTAGTATAATTCTGAACACATCTAAATTTCAGTTACATAATTTTGCATAATCCAGTGTAAAATGATGTGCCCGGTCTATTATTGGATAACTTATGACCGACCACTTGGCGTAGTTTCTCAAGTCAAGTTCGTTCGTGGTTTATTTAAAACTCAACTTCATTACGACGTCTTTTCACAATTCACGGCTGGTCATCAAGTTTAGAGGAAGTGTTGATCTTACGATAAGGAAGAAACATATGAGTATATTTGCAACTCGTCGTTCACCACTTCAGAGAATGTCACGTGTCGAACGGCGTCACGTGTCACAACGGCTCCCGAAATGCACTCGGGCATTATGTGTGAATTCCAGAGCGGGAACATTATTGCGTCAGAGCTGACTTGTCGAGCGGAATGCTACGATCAGGCCGATCGCTGGCCAAATGCCCCATCACGCCATTAAGGCTTATCCATAAAACGTACGGATGTGTCGTGATTAGTTATAATTAAGACATGACTAGTCAAGCATCCGTATTGCATAGTTAGATATTTATTGCTGTTACAATGGTTTGCTTTCTGCTAGTTTTGTCGAATCGCACGATTTATCTTCGTATTTAAGGATCTTCATTCAAATTTGTTTGTATTATATGACATATTAGTAATGTAAATGTCAGTGCATCTAAGGCGGAATACTAATGCTGTCCATGTCACAATGGTATTCATCTTGACCCGCCCAATAGGCATTTGTTCTGTGTTAGATTCTGAACCGCTGTGCGCACAACGCTAACATTCTAATTACTACTTTCGATATCTGATTTCAAAACCAGGTCATTATTATACGTACGGTTTTAAATGGACGGATGAAATGCCGCGAGTTTTGAGACAGAATTATTGCACCCTGACATCACCGAAGTACGCACATAATACACACATCTAACTGTTGGTTGGCAGCTTCCCATGTAACAGTGACAGAAAGTTTACACGGAGGAGACAATCCGATTTGTTTGAGAAATTTCATGTGAGCAACAGACCAACAGTTACGTCAACTTTAATGACACTGCACGATTGAACAACAGCGCCAATTCTTAGTGAAAATGTTCATCAAGTTGAAAGAATAACACATTCAAACAATATGTCTTTTTTCTCAACTAATATTGTTTACATCGAAGATCACCGACAGTGGTCAAACGTCGATGTGAGTAAACAATTATTTGTTGCGAAATAAGAAATATTGTTTGAACGTCAATTCTTGTCGCCAATAACACATACAAGTAACAGTGTACACGTTTCATACACGTATTGTGTGTACGTACCGTACACTGGCTGACTCGAGTTCGGCGCATTTTTCTATGGGAAATGACTCAAATACCAGTCGCAGGACTTATCTCAGTGTCGCGGCATTTCATGGAGACAATCGCCAAGTGTATTATGCGTACTTGCATGATTTCACCAGTTCGTGTCGGGAAGTTACGTCGCAGATAAAGGGCTCCTCAGATGTGCACCAGACCGCAGTATTCGTGGCGCCGCCGGCGTGAATAATTAAAGACTTCCAATAAGTTGAATTTAGCCGTCGGTCGTTGATCTTAAACGGCGAACGTGGTGGTGGTTGGGCGGAGGATGGGATGGCATATATTATATTGTTCCTTTTGGAAGTTAGATTTTTTCAATTCCGCGCATGTGCATGTAGGGAATTGTCAGAATCTTCACGGAGAAAGTGTAGCAGGCTCACCTACGTAAACGGTTGTTCTATTTTTAGTTGATGTGCTTTTGGAAATGCTGTGTGCTGGATGCAAAGTATTATGTAAGCGGGGAACGAATTAGAAAGAATCCAATATATAATTTTATCCAATGCATTTGGTGTAGACAGTGTGCGTATTTAAGTAGGCTTGTGTGATTGTCGCAATTTATTGTGGCATCAATAACATTAATATAATTTATACATTCAATTGGTCCTGTCTGTTTATAAACAAGCCAGGGACATAATCAATGTCATCAACTCACGAGGCTGTTTTGCAGAGCTAAACGGGCCGAATCCAGATAGAACGATATCACTGATTCCTAGTCATGATTTATTGATATATCGAGAGCAGTATACAATAATTACCTACGTATATATAAACGAAGAGTTCCCTTGACTACGTCACAATCGCGTGTCGTGTTCTCGTCCGTAAACAAACACACGTGCGTCGTATTGTGTTAGTAGCCGCGTATGTGCCGCTCAACACGTCCACCCGTCCAGGTAATAACGTATCGGTGTTCATTAGGACCGTATAAGCGCTATTTGCGCAGTGTTTGTGTCAATCATAAATAACTCATGACGGCGCTTTTGTATGACGACTGTGTTATTCGTGGAATCTACAGGCGGAATAACCGCTGAATTAACCTGTCAACGAAAATGTCAAGGTGACGACATATAAAGTATATACGCAGGCGGCCGGTGCGAACGCCAAGTGCTCGTGAGAATGCTAATACATGTCTACTTAATCTGCCATTAATCTTGGTATCTCGACAGAGTTTGTTTGGTACATAGATGAGTAGCGTAAATGGCTCCAAAGGAATTTTAACAATTGTTGTCAGTGGTATTTTGGCAGACTCCTGGGAGTGATGAGCGAGTCTACTGTGTTATGTGAATAAAAGTGACCCCTAGGATTACTAAGTAAGTAGCATAATCGCATTGAGATTTATCAGTAATTTAATAGTGTGATATCGTGTATCATTGAACGTTCAGAAGTCACTGGCCATACATACACTTCAGTGGTTTCGGGCGATATTTACATAATTCTCGGACTCTGGAGATACGTTGAATCTCAAGGCATAATGTTTGTTTGAGAAAAAACTCAATAATTAATGATACAGGGATATATTTACATAATTCTCGAACCCTCGGGAAATATTGAATCTGAAGACGTAGCGGGTTCGTTGAAAAGGGAATAATTAATGACGCACAGATGGTACATTTCTTAGTAGTGTTTAGGTGTTGCCGCAGTTGCAAAATACGCAGGGAATACTATTTAGAAATAATCACGATTGCTGCTTTCCCACCTCGTGACAATCAGCCGGGTTGGTATATGGTATATTTGAATTTTTTATTTGCGTGTGCGCGTGCTTGTGTGCGTGCGTGCGCATCTTGGAAGCGTTCCCTGTGACCCGACCGTAGATGTATGACGAGATGTAAACACGGTGCTTTTTGACCCGAGTGCGCTAAGAACGACTGCTAAAAAAACGAACGTATTGAAACACTCGATAACTCGACAGACAATGCGGGCGTAGTGTGACGATCCCACGGTGGTAGCGAATTACAATGAACACTATCACGAACATAATATGAAAAACCTGGTAAATGCGTAGTCATAAGCGAAATGACGAAAAATGTTGTCCCTTGACAGAGCTGTGGCGCCCCTAGTAGCGATAGTTGTAATTCCGCCTAATGATTTGTGTAGTATTAAGTTGAAGGTATATCTATCTATCTATCTATCTATCTATCTATCTATCTATCTATCTATCTATCTATCTATCTATCTATCTATCTATCTATCTATCTATCTATCTATCTATCTATCTATCTATCTATCTATCTATCTATCTATATATATATATATATATATATATATATATATATATATATATATATATATATTATATATATATAAATTACATATACATATATATATATACATATACATATACATATACATATACATATACATATACATATACATATACATATACATATACATATACATATATCATATACATATACATATACATATATATACTATGTATGTATCATATTAAATATGTATTAATATATATATATATATATATATATATATATATATATATATATATATATATATATATATATATATATGTGTGTGTGTGTGTGTGTGTGTGTGTGTGTGTGTGTGTGTGCGTGCGTGCGTGCGTGCGTGCGTGCGTGCGTGCGCGCGTGTGTGTGCCCTTCGTGTTGTTGTCTCTGATAGTGTTGTACGTTGTGTTATTGAAATAGATTGTTGTTGCTCCTATTGTTGTTGTTGCAATTGCTCCTACTGTTGCTATGACGTCAAACTGACAACGCTGATAACTGTCGACGCCGGACGTTTCAACCACCGAGCCCCCTAACGCACTGTCCCCTGTTTCAGCTGCCGCGGAGTATTGGAGCCGCCAGTCGACACTTCACGCCGACCGCCTGAAGTTCACACGCAATAAAACGATCACATCAGCGACGCCCGGAAATAGGCAAACGAAACGACGGGGCGTTGTTAGCGCCCCCTGGCGGCATCCAATTGTGTTACGGTTGTCGGTCAAAGCGCGGCCCGGTTCGATTACCGTGTGGGCGCCGTCGCCTAACTTTATTGGCCATTAGTACGCATTCAGGAAACGATTTGGATTTCACTGGATACATCTGTTTGAGTCACGTGACAGCTCTCGTTTAGCGACACGATACGGGAATGAAGGAATCGGCCACGAGCTATGGCGCTGGATTTGTACGACAGATGCCGGCATTATATATATCGATGTCGTAGTACAGTGTTTTTTGCAAGAGAATAGCCGCATTAATTCATTCCACTCAACGCCGCAAAGCGCCGTGGTGCGAAACGAACTTTCGCGGCATTTCGTGTTTTAACGGTGCGGTCGACGCAAATCACGACTGGGTTCATCGGAAACGGAAAGGTCTTTTCCGCCGCTGCGCCAGTAAATAAGGAATTCACGATCGCTATCGTCACGAGAATCATTAAGCAGCGCTTTGCACATATTGGTGTTCACACGCGTCACGCATCGTCCACTTGCACGGACGGGTGTTTTGTTTATAGCATTTGTCCACGCGGTAGTGAAGTACGTCCCGAGCCTCGTGTTGGGAAGTAAAATGAACACCAGAACACGCTGGTGAAAGAAGCCCTACACATTGTCACCAGTCACACGCTATGACGTCATATTATTTCAATGGACACTGCTAGAGGGAATATTTGAGCAAATAATTCCGATAACGTTCGGGAAAACAAACAAAATGGCCTCGTGGACTTATGACAGCTTCGCGAATTCGTCACCGGCCAATGACGTGCTCAACATGTCCGTAGGTCCGGCGCCGGTTGCCATGACGACGGCGACGACGCCGTCCGATTCGAAGCAGGTGGCGAACATGCTGTGGACATTCGCGGCGCCACTGATCTTCTGCACGGGCGTCGTTGGCAACGTGCTCATCCTGTTCGTGATGAGCCGACGGCGCATGCGCGGCACGACGACGTCACTGTACCTGCGCGCGATGGCGCTCGGCGACCTGTGCGCGCTCGTCACCGGCATCATCCCCGAGTGGCTTGAGGCGACCGACATCGTCGTCTTCAAAAGACTACATCCGGTCACGTGCAAACTGGAGAAGTTCTCGTTCTTCACGTGCGGCGACACGGCGATCTGGATCCTGGTCGTCTTCACGGTTGACCGCTTCATCGCCGTCGCCTTCCCGCTGTGCAAGAAGCACATGTGCCTGTACGGGCGCGCGCGCATCTACTGCCTGCTGACGCTCGTGGCGGCGGCGGCGAAGAACACGCACGTGTTCTGGACGCGCGGCGCCGTGTACACGTTCAACGCCAGACTGAACGTGACGGAGGTGAACAACTGCGGCCAGCCGCCGCCGTACGCGCACTTTGAGCGCTTCGTGCGGCCGTGGATCGCCTTCACCATCATCAGCGTCATCCCCTTCTGCGTCCTCCTCTTCTGCAACACGTGGATCATCAAGGTAAGATGACGTCACACATTGCCTGTATCGTCGGTCCAGATTCGACTCCGAATCTGGGACTCCAAATAACTTTTGATATATTTTTATCCACAACATCCACGAATTATAAATACATTGATATACTATGATACATTTTATTCTGTTTCTGTCGAAGCAGTAGACTCATTAGCTTAGGTGGAACGAATGTTCTTCTGACCTGCAAATTATGTGCTGAGCATCTGTGTGAATAGCCTCGTCCGATCGCGGACGCGTCATTGCATGTAATTACGTTTAGTCCAGCTGTGCTCCAGCAACTGATTAGTAATTAGACAAACTTGTGGCAAACATGTATCTGACCTACTTACTACTCCATACTTATCATCTCTGGTCGCCTTTTTACGCACACGATAACGGGCCCAGATTCGGAGTCGAAACTCGGCCCGGTCGAATCTAGACCCGCGACACCGGATTTTGGGTCGTTCTGATGTGGTTGTTTTAAATGTGCTTGTGTGTGTGTGTGTGATACGTAGAGATAAAAGTTACGTAGCAGAGACAGCCTAATGTTACCGGTCTACATAAATATCATTCAGTGTACGAACACATCGTCAATGGTGTAATAGTAAATTTGGGAGATTTACCAGAAATAAATTTTATTCCACCAATACGATCGACATATATCATAACAGCACGATATCCTAACAACACGATATCGCACACCACGATGCATCTATCTAAAACACACGAACCACGCGAATTTATTACTCCCAATAACGTCGCTACATATAATATAACACCAGACGCTTTGTTCCGTTTCAGGTTCTACTGGATGTGAAGCGCATGCGCGAGAACCAGCCACTTGCGGGCCGGCCGAAGGATAAGGCACTGGTGCAGATGACGGCGATGTGCCTCAGTGCCTCGTTCTGTTTCCTGCTCTGTATCTCGCCCAGCATCGTCCTCCTCATCGGCCGACCCTACTGGACGAGCTCCGAGCATGAGAACAATATCTACTACATCTGCAAGTCGGTGAGCAACCAACTCGTGTACGTGAACCATTCCGCCAACTTCTTCCTGTACTGCCTGACGGGACGGCGCTTCCGGCAGGAGCTCGTGCTGCTGTGCGCGTGCCGGAAGTCGTACGGCGCAGGCGCGTCGGCGTCCGAATCGAAGGCGACGCTGTACAAGTTCACGACGAACGTTCACCGGAATAACGCGCACAAGGGCGCCATACGCGGCGACTTCATCCACATGAAGGTGCGCCGGATATAGCGCGGGGTCCGACGGGAAGGTTCACCGATGCGCCGCCGTGCTTTATTCCAGTTTTATTTGTCGCCTATCTGAAGCATCGCGACGTGCTAATTTAACCGTGCGCCGGTCAAGTGGAACTGTTGCAACCAGGGAGTTTAATCTTATGTGACCACAATAAATGATGACGTCAGGCAACGTAAGTGATGACATCACATAAGCGACAACATCACGCAGGCGACGACGTCTCGCAAAGATTTTGCTTCGGCCTGTTTCCAGGACACGGATTTCAGAAAACGGATACATGTTCCTTGTTGGAAATGTACCACGCGATAGTGCTGGTATTGCGTCGTCTTCATTCATCGTGTCATCGATTTGAAGGTACGATGTTAGTTAAGTTTACGAATGTGCAATGTTGAGTCGCAACTGACGCTTGCCGAAAGTCGTTTTATGGAGACACGGAAACGATACCTCTATACTGTAACGTGGAAGTGTTGCCAGGATGTTGGTGAAACATACCCGTGATCCGGCTATCGTGACGTGAACCACTCTGCAATAGTTTCACTCACTGTTATGGATGGGTACTGCAGACCCCATGGCGCACTCGCCTAGAACGTTGTTGGTCAATACACTGTCACTGACCTCGCACGGTGCGACCGTAGGAACAAATTCTTTGCCCCGGAATACTTTGCTTTCGGATATTACATACAGGGTCACACGGCATTACTTCCCAGCGTACAAAACGCTACTTAGTGGACGTCTAGTCCAACATGCCCATGAAGAGGGAATAGCTAACTTAATTACCGGCGGTCGGCGTTAGCTGGCAGTGAGCTAGAACTAGCCGGACACTTCGACTATGTGAAATAGCCGTTTGCTATAAACTGCCGTATGCGGACCGGGCCATGGATAGGCATAGATGGTACGGATGCACGGAGAACGCCAGCTTAAGCCTTACTCGAACATCGTCGGTGTCTTAGAGTGTTCACGTGTAGGTGTAATTTATAAACGCTATCCAGGTTCTGAGGGAAGCGATACATGGATCTGGGGAAATATTCCCTTACCGATCCAAACAACATCCGTCGAGGTTAGGCTTTGATATTTATGTGATATTGTTAATTCCGACTGCCTGATCGGCTAAATGTACTACTAATTATTATTACTAATAACCACGCGAGGTTATGAAGAGAGCAGCTTAGCGGTGTCATTATTTATGTATATGTAGGAACGCTGGCCTTTTACTTAATTATGTATACTTATAAATATGTACAGTGTATATAGATATGATGTTTTAGCGACATGTCGCTGTTATGTTGTTGTCTTAGGGACAAGTCTGTTCGCACTAGTCAGTCGTATGACACTTCGTTTTAGTCAACTCGTTATTAGGACAAACAATCGTTTATGACGGTGCTTTGAGTCACCTATGTTCCAGACGGAACCGAAACAGTGAGAGGAACTATATTCATCACAGGGCAAATTACAGCTGATTCTATTAAGTACTTTGATGTTTTTCTCATATACAAATATTTGTTGTCTTCCTTTGCGGTGTTAATTCGATGTTACAAAGAGTTATTAATTGCAGAACAGTACAATCATCAAACCGCAATTATGATCACAATTTGTGCCAATATTATCAAACGTGCATTAAATAAACCAGTTTGGTGATTCAAACATTTGATTACAACTTGTTTGGGTAATCGTGTTATGTACAAAACATCCTTCTTAAAGAAAGACTCAGTTATACTTAGGTCCTAGGATTCTATACTCCTCCAAATCTAGGAGAAGAGGCTATCACTGGGCGGGCTCAAACAAAATATATTCTTTTATTATGCAACTATTTCTAAAAATAATTTAAGGAATTTTCTGCAATGAATGTTTATAATACTGCTAGAAAATGTTAACGAACAAACACCGCTGGTCGATTTTATATTATCAATGTTAATTTGCTCATTGCCTCGTATGTCTGTCTTGTTATCTCGGTTCTCTCCCCCCCTCTCTCTCTATCTCTCTCTCTCTCTCTCTCTCTCTCTCTCTCTCTCTCTACCTCTCTCTCTCTCTCTACCCCTCTCTCTCCTCTCTCTCCCCCCTCTCTCTCTCTACCTCTCTCTCCTCTCTTTCTCCCTCTCTCACTCCCTCCCTCTCTCTCTCTCCCTCTCTATCTATCCCCCCTCTCTCTCTCATTCTATCTCCCTCTCTCTCTCTCCCTCTCTCTCCCTCTCTCTACCTCTCCAGCACTCCCTCTCTTCCTCTGTCTCCCTCTTTCTCTCCCTCTCCCTCTCTGTCTCCCTCTCTCCCTTCTTTCGTCTCGCTTTCTCCCTCTCTCTCCCTCTCTCTTCCCCTCTCTCCCTCTCCCTCCTCTCCCTGTTCCTCTCTCTCCCTCTCTGTGACCTCTCCTTCCTTCCTTCCTCCCCTCTCACCCCTCTGTCACGCTTCCTCTCGTTCACTCTCGACTATTGCCAAGAGAAGAACTTACGTTGATTTATTATGTAATCGTATGAATAAACTTGTTTTGTTGGATTCACCATGGTTCGTTCGTTCGTTGCATCACGCAGACTTCGACATTATTTCTTGATACACACGAACTACGTTGACAGAGAGTGCGACGCGACAAGTCGTAATGAATCTACGTTTACGTGGCCCTGTAGTGCACTGCGCCTGTAACCATACATTGATGCACGCAGACACGTGTCTACTTGTGCACACGAGGTAGGTAAGACACATCTTGTGTTTCGCTACATAAATATACGCGGCGACAGACAGCCACAACCAACAGCATCTAAATCAGCGTAGAGTAAAACGGTTTCCGAAAATCACCACACGAAGGAAACACGTGCGGACACAGCCTGTTACATATGTACATTAAGACAATCACATTTTGCCTAGTTCGATGACCAGTGTCTCTTGGCGCCCGGAGACAGTTGGGCAATGTGCAATAGTGATGGACAACACATAATGCG
>JAODUO010000679.1:25000-55000 GCA_025642075.2 Ridgeia piscesae | reverse complement strand
TGTACACACAGTCTATAACGTGTACACACAGTCTATACCGTGTACACACAGTCTATAACGTGTACACACAGTCTATAATGTGTATACACAGTCTATAACGTGTACACACAGCCTATAACATGTACACACAGTCTATAACGTGTACACACAGTCTCTAACGTGTACACACAATCTATAAAGTGTACACACAGTCTATAACGTGTACACACAGTCTACAACGTGTACACACTGTCTACAACGTGTACACACAGTCTATAACGTGTACACATAGTCTATAGCGTGTACACACAGTCTATAATCTGTACACAAATTATATAACGTGTACACACAGTCTATAACGTGTATACACAGTCTATAACGTTACACACAGTCTATAACATGTACACGCAGTTTATGACGTGTACACACAGTCTATAACGTGTACATACAGTCTATAACGTGTACACACAGTTTATGACGTGTACACACAGTCTATAACGTGTACACACAGTTTATGACGTGTACACACAGTCTATAACGTGTACACACAGTATATAACGTGTACACATAGTCTATAACATGTACACACAGTCTATAACGTGTACACACAGTCTATAATATGTACACACAGCCTATAACGTGTACACACAGTCTATAACGTGTACACACAGTCTATAACGTGTACACATAATCTATAACGTGTACACACAGTCTATAACGTGTACACACAGTCTACAACGTGTACATACTGTCTACAACGTGTACACATAGTCTATAGCGTGTACACACAGTCTATAATCTGTACACAAATTTTATAACGTGTACACACAGTCTATAACGTGTATACACAGTCTATAACGTGTACACACAGTCTATAACGTGTATACACAGTCTATAACGTGTACACACAGTCTATAACGTGTACACACAGTTATATGTACACACAGTTTATGACGTGTACACACAGTCTATAACGTGTACACACAGTTTATGACGTGTACACACAGTCTATAACGTGTACACACAGTTTATGACGTGTACACACAGCCTATAACCTGTACACACAGTCTATAACATATACACCCAGTCTATAGCGTGTACACACAGTCTATTACGTGTACACACAGTCTATAACGTATATAACTTTTGACAATATTAAAAAGTACTGAAAATACATTTGCAGTATACATTCAATGTAAATCCCGTCTGTGTAGAGATTTAATTTAATTAGCTAGGTGATCATGTGATATCGGTTCGTTAGAGTAGGCAGATACCCACATCACGACACATCTTTCTATTTCCATTCCTAATCATCGATATATTTGGCTTAATTTTTCCAACAACATTGGATTCGTGTGAAACCGTAAGATACTCTTTGTTCCTCCAAGGACCCGTGAATAGAGTGTGTCTTACATAGGAATATCGCAGAATGATTCGGGTTGACGCTGGTTTCGGCCCGAACTCTAACATTGCAGACATGCACTGAACGTACTGAAAGGTAGCCGTGACGCGAGCGTCCGCCATTTCTCATGTCACATGTCGCGCGGAGACAATTATGCATAATCGAAACACTGGAGTGTCATAGTGCAAATTGTTAAATGTGCAACAGTTATTTGTGGCCTTGTGTATATAGAAATATATACCAGGATGTAATGCAATATGAATCAAAGCAAAATGTGTTGTTATTTCCTTTAAACACCCACAACATGACATTGCTTGGAAAATTCACGTTAGATTGAAATAATGTCATAGCTACATCCGTTTTTATACAGCTACAGCCCAAATGTGTTTCAGTGAATCACCGTTAACTGTACTGTGTTGATGAATATCAACATAATATTAATTAGGCAATAGTAAACGTTACGTTCCAGTGATTAGGATTGTTCAACGCGCTTTACACGTTGCTACGTTGCCTGTCTGTTTGGGAAGTATTCAGCTGCAACTAGTGCGCGATACTCAATCGTTCACATACATATGATGTTCATTCG
Source organism: Ridgeia piscesae (assembly GCA_025642075.2). Taxonomy (NCBI): domain Eukaryota; kingdom Metazoa; phylum Annelida; class Polychaeta; order Sabellida; family Siboglinidae; genus Ridgeia; species Ridgeia piscesae. The sequence goes on along the minus strand of JAODUO010000679.1, from coordinate 53,033 downwards.
TAAACAAATGTCCGTACATAGATATATACGCGTGGTTGATATTTAGGTACATTTATGTACAAATCAGCCACGCCTCTCGGTAGACTTACGCTCATTCGGCGGAGTGAATAGAATTCATCAAGGCCCAAATCGTTTGCCAGAGGATATGAACCCTGCATCGCTCTGATCTATACACACATTGTATGTGAGAACAAATGTGGGACATAGAACAATTGGTTAAATGGGGGTAATGGAGGAGGTGGGAAAATAAACACGGGAAGAACGGATGGAAGGGAAATGTCTACAATGGAAGCGTTCGGAAGGGAGGAAAGAAGGTGAAGGCATAGGCTGTAATCGGTGGACTAAGTAAGGAACGATTTCGCGGGATTGGTAGAAAGTGAACAGCACGATGGAGAGAGTGAGCGGGGGAGTGGGAAAGGGTGGTGGGAGAGAGTGGAAAGGGGTGGTGGGAGGGAGTGGAAAAAGGTGGTGGGAGGAAGTGTTAAAGGGTGGTTGGAGGGAGTGGGAAAGGGTGGTGGGTGGGAGTGAAAAAGGGTGTTGGGAGGGAGTGGAAAAGGGTGGTGGGAGGGAGTGGAAAAGGGTGGTGGGAGGGAGTGGAAAAGGGTGTTGGGAGGGAGTGGAAAAGGGTGGTGGGAGGGAGTGGAAAAGGGTGGTGGGAGGGAGTGAAAAAGGGTGTTGGGAGGGAGTGAAAAAGGGTGTTGGGAGGGAGTGAAAAAGGGTGTTGGGAGGGAGTGAAAAAGGGTGTTGGGAGGAAGTGGAAAAGGGTGGTGGGAGGGAGTGGAAAAGGGTGTTGGGAGGGAGTGGAAAAGGGTGGTGGGAGGGAGTGAAAAAGGGTGTTGAGAGGGAGTGAAAAAGGGTGTTGGGAGGGAGTGGAAAAGAGTGGTGGGAGGCAGTGGAAAAGGGTGGTGGGAGGGAGTGGAAAAGGGTGGTGGGAGGGAGTGAAAAAGGGTGGTGGGAGGGAGTGAAAAAGGGTGGTGGGAGGGAGTGGGAAAGGGTGGTGGGAGGGAGTGGAAAAGAGTCGTGGGAGGGAGTGGAAAAGGGTGTTGGGAGGGAGTAGAAAAGGGTCGTGGGAGGGAGAGGAAAAAGGGTGGTGGAAGGTAGTGGAAAAGGGTGTTGGGAGGGAGTGGAAAAGGGTGGTGGGAGTGAGTGGAAAAGGGTGGTGGGAGTGAGTGGAAAAGGGTGGTGGGAGGGAGTGGAAAAGGGTGGTGGGAGTGAGTGGAAAAGGGTGGTGGGAGTGAGTGGAAAATGGTGGTGGGAGGGAGTGGAAAAGGGTGGTTGGAGGGAGTGGAAAAGCGTGGTAGGAGGGAGTGGAAAAGGGTGGTGGGAGGGAGTGGAAAAGGGTGGTGGGAGGCAGTGGAAAAGGGTGGTGGGAGGGAGTGGAAAAGGGTGGTAGGAGGGAGTGGAAAAGCGTGGTTGGAGGGAGTGGAAAAGGGTGGTGGGAGGGAGTGGAAAAGGGTGGTAGGAGGGAGTGGGAAAGGGTGGTGGGAGGGAGTGGGAAAGGGTGGTCGGAGGGAGTGGAAAAGGGCGGTGGGATGGAGTGGAAAAGGGTGGTGGGAGTGAGTGGAAAATGGTGGTGGGAGGGAGTGGAAAAGGGTGATGGGAGGGGTGGAAAAGGGTGGTGGGAGGGAGTGGAAAAGGGTGGTGGGAGGGAGTGGAAAAGGGTGGTGGGAGGTAGTGGAAAAGGGTGTTGGGAGGGAGTGGAAAAGGGTGTTGGGAGGCAGTGGAAAAGGGTGGTGGGAGGGAGTGGAAAAGGGTGGTGGTAGGGAGTGGAAAAGGGTGGTGGGAGGGAGTGAAAAAGGGTGGTGGGAGGGAGTGGGAAAGTGTGGTTGGAGGGAGTGGAAAAGGGTGGTGGGAGATAGTGGAAAAGGGTGTTGGGAGGGAGTGGAAAAGGGTGGTTGGAGGGAGTGGAAAAGCGTGGTAGGAGGGAGTGGAAAAGGGTGGTGGAGGGAGTGGAAAAGGGTGTTGGAGGGAGTGGAAAAGGGTGGTGGGAGGGAGTGGAAAAGGGTGTTGGGAGGGAGTGGAAAAGGGTGGTGGGAGGGAGTGGAAAAGGTGGTTAGTGGAAAAGGGTGGTGGGAGGGAGTGGAAAAGGGTGGTGGGAGGGAGTGGAAAAGGGTGGTGGGAGGGAGTGGGAAAGGGTGGTCGGAGGGAGTGGAAAAGGGCGGTGGGAGGAGTGGAAAAGGGTGTGGAGGGAGTGGGAAAGGGTGGTGGGAGGGAGTGGAAAAGGGTGGTGGGAGGGAGTGGAAAAGGGTGGTGGGAGGAAGTGTAAAAGGGTGGTTGGAGGGAGTGGAAAAGGGTGGTGGAGGGAGTGGAAAAGGGTGGTGGGAGGGAGTGGAAAAGGGTGGTGGAAGGGAGTGGAAAAGGGTGGTGGGAGGGAGTGGAAAAGGGTGGTGGGAGGGAGTGGAAAAGGGTGGTGGGAGGGAGTGGAAAAGGGTGGTGGGAGGGAGTGGGAAAGGGTGGTGGGAGGGAGTGGGAAAGGGTGGTCGGAGGGAGTGGAAAAGGGCGGTGGGATGGAGTGGAAAAGGGTGTTAGGAGGGAGTGGGAAAGGGTGGTGGGAGTAGTGGAAAAGGGTGGTGGGAGGGAGTGGAAAAGGGTGGTGGGAGGAAGTGTAAAAGGGTGGTTGGAGGGAGTGGGAAAGGGTGGTGGGTGGGAGTGGAAAAGGGTGGTGGGAGGGAGTGGAAATTGGTGGTGGAAGGGAGTGGAAAAGGGTGGTGGGAGGGAGTGGAAAAGGGTGGTGGGAGCGAGTGGAAAAGGGTGGTAGGAGGGAGTGGAAAAGGGTGGTGGGAGGGAGTGGAAAAGGGTGGTGGGAGGGAGTGGAAAAGGGTGGTGGGAGGGAGTGGAAAAGGGTGGTGGGAGGGAATGGAAAAGGTTGGTGGGAGGAAGTGGAAAAGGGTAGTGAGACATTTCACACGTAGAGAGCCTGTCACTGGTAGGAACGGTTGAAGGCGGCAGAAGCAACGGAAAAATGGCGGGGGGGGGGAGGCGATTGGAGGCCGTAGAGGAATGAATGGGGGAGGGGGCGGGGGTCTAGAGAGTGGGCAGGTTGGCAAGCGAGGGTCTGTGTAGTCGGTCCATCAAAGCTTTCAGACACGTTCAGAAACAGATAAGCAAAAAAAGCTTAAATAATAAACCATCTCGTGGTGCGTCTATATTCGTGCGTTATGCCTTCTGAACAACGAGAGGTCGCCTCCCACATATGAACCAGTCTCGGCAGCCGGCGACTTTAGCAGCGAATAAAGACACTCCGGCTACTAATGAATGAAACGACACCCGTTGGAAAATTTACGACCATCGGTTTGTTCGGATCGATCGCACCAACGACGTATAGATGCAATTCACGATTAGATGTGTTTTGGCAATTCGACCCGCGGGTGCGGTGAAAACCAATCAAATATTAGCGCACGGAACAAAACGCTTAACGCGGCTGGCGAAGTGAAGCATCTCAGAACACGCTAATGCAAAACCACGGGTAGCTAATCGAGGCAGACGATTCTGCAAGACTGATCGAACAACGTGATCCCGTGTCGAGTCTGATTGGTTTTACGCCTTGTTAGTGGACGGGGGAGGACTTACAGGTTAACTGATGGGGAGTGTGGGACGAGCGTCAAAGGCTTCATTAATACCGTTACCGTGCCCTTTCTACTCGGTAACAATCGCATTTATTTAATCTGCTGCATATCCCAGCATCCTTACGTCATCCGATCGCATTTCCCCCCTAATACTAGATGCAATATGTGCAAATGTGTTTTCTCTGTGGCTGCGCCAAAATCTCGAATATACTATCTATCACTATACAAATAATTCCCTCCCTAAATATTCGTCGGTCCCTTGCTCAAATGACGACTACAGCTGTGTTCATTACTGATTAAAGACAAATATACAAGTATATGCACATTCAAACACACACAGACGAACATACACACACTCACTTATACACTCATTCATATACACACACTCATACACACATAAACACGCACACACACACACACACACACGCCACGCACACACACACACACACACACACACACACACACACACACACACACACACACACACACACAGCACGCACGCACGCACGCACGCACGCAACGCACGCACGCACGCACACGCCCGCATTCATACGCACAATAACATTACAATTACGTTGACGCTAGTAATAGTGGTGGGCAATGACCTCACACCAGCGGTCAGTCCAGCGGCCGATCTCTGGCGTGATTGACACACTAACCGCCTTGCGTCAAGACTGTTTAAGGTTGATCAGTCCGTCCAGTATATACGTCATTTGCGGTGACCGTGGTCCGAGTCGCCCGATGCCAACATCTGATTGCCCTTTTGTGCGACGTCAAACAACGGTCAGTTATAGCCGATGTCACGTGATAAAACATAATGGATGCTTAGTCGGACTATTTGTAGTCATGGTGATTCACTATAGGAAGTATAAACATAGTCGACGCTCATATTTCTGCATTATATATTTCACCAGGGCTCGCGCCCACGGTTCCTGGAACACACGCCGTGACTTAGCGCGCAATAAGGGTTATGAACAGTTCCAGTACAGTACAATTCATCCTCGCGCCAGGGGTCGCTGCAGCTGCAGTACCAGCTCTTCCATACTGCTGGCACATCCCCGTCAAACAATCCTATTTTACAATACAATAATATAGTATTTATACAATACAATACAAAAACAATACGATACAATACAATATTCAAAATTCACATTTACGTAACATAAAGGTTTTAGTTTCTTCACGTAACAATGTTAAAATTATTATTATTATTATTATTTTAATATTATTAGTAGTAGTAGTAGTAGTAGTAGTAGTAGTAGTAGTAGTAGTAGTAGTAGTTGTAGTAGTAGTAGTAGTAGTAGTAGTAGTAGTAGTAGTAGTAGTAGTAGTAGTAGTAGTAATAAATATATATAGTAAATAGGATAATAGTGTGTATATGAGTAGTAATGTATAAAATTTAAAAAATACTATACTACACACATTACTACTCTGTAGTATAGTAGTGGTAGTGTGGTAGTATTAGTGTATGGAGTAGGTGTATATATAGAAAAGGTATTATACTCTACTACTATATACTATTTATTTATTTATATTTTGTATATTGGTATAATGTATAGTAGTAGTAGTAGTAGTAGTAGTAGTAGTAGTAGTGGTATAGTATAGTATAGTTAGATTAGTAGTAGCCCAAATCCCCTTTTAACGTCAGCCAATGAAATGCCCCAAAAGGGATTGGGGTCTTCTCCGGTCATGACTGCAAAAACCTCCCTGCTGTGTTATTTGCAGTTTTTGGGGATGTAGAAACAAATTTCGAATAACAAAACCTTCAACTGCTGTGGTTGGGGGGGGGGGGGGTGGGGGGGGGGTGGGGTGGGGGGGGGGGGTGGGGTGGGGGGGGGGGTGGGGGGGGGGGTGGGGGGGGTGGGGTGGGGGTGGGGGGGGGGTGGGGTGGGGTGGGGTGGGTGGGGGGGGGTGGGGGGGGGGGGTTTGGGGGGGGTGGGGGGGGTGGGGGGGGGGGTGGGGTGGGGTGGGGGGGGGGGGGGTGGGGTGGGGGGGTGGGGGGTGGGGTGGGAGTGGGGGGGGGTGGGGGGGTTTGGGGGTGGGGGTGGGGTGGGGGGGGGGTGGGGTGGGGTGGGTGGGGGGGGGGTGGGGGTGGGGTGGGGTGGGGTGGGGTGGGGTGGGGTGGGGTGGGGGGGGGTGGGGGGGGGGGTGGGGGGGGGGTGGGGGTGGGGTGGGGTGGGGGGGGGTGGGGGGTGGGGGGGGTGGTGTGGTGGGTGTGGGGTGGTGGGGGGTGGTGTGGGTGGTGTGGGGTGGGGGGGGGTGGGGGGGGGGTGGGGGGGGGGGGGGGGGGGGGGGGGGGTGGGGGGGGGGGGGGGGGGGGGGGGGTGGTGGGGGGGTGGGGTGGGGTGGGGTGGGGGGGGTGGGGTGGGGTGGGGGGGGGTGGGGTGGGGTGGGGTGGGGTGGGGTGGGGTGGGGTGGGGTGGGGTGGGGTGGGGTGGGGTGGGGTGGGGTGGGGTGGGGTGTGGGAGTTAGGGGGAGGGGGGCGGATCCTTATACTGGAAATTTCCAGAAATTGTGTACCTGCCTTTAAATTAGCCCTGTTCTCACGGGTGAAGCGTTACAATTGGCAATGACAATAAACTACACCAAACATTTATCATAGGGGATTTGCCAGGGGTAGTTTGCAAGGCAAACTGCCCTGTCTTGCGAGAATGGTACAACTGTTCGATGTCTTTGATGAAGTATTCTTTAGCAGACATTTGGTAGGGACATTTTACCATTAAAGTTGCACTCTGAGTTCGTTCGTCTTTGAAATAGAAATGTCCAGTGAATCGACATTCTCCTTGCTATATAGATATATGTCACTCTCCTGAACTACATATGACACTTTTTCCGCGTTAAACGGCACAAAAGTTGAACAGTTATAACAGCATGGCATACGTTTATTGTTCTGTTTGCCAGATCTGGTGAGCGGTAGCTTTATAAATGCATCAATTATCGAATGACAAAATACTTGGTGACATATAATATTGATATATAATAATAAGTATAGCAAGATAAGTAATTTATCGAATGACAAAGTAACATATGTATCATATCCAGTATGATCAGGTAAACTAAACTTGTTCATATTCTATATATATATATATTTCGTTGCAAACAGCTACAAATGCTTAAATCATAGTGTGGGACTTGACATAACATTGCGGATACTGTTCACAGAGTTGACAGACATCTTCTCCGTGTCTGTCAATGCTTCAGCCTGACATCGTTGATAAAAGATGAATGTCAGTCGTCTAATTTGCGACAAGACAACTACAATCTTCTATATCTACAGAAGGTTATTTTCAAGTCTGATGCACATGAATAGCTTTGATGTTTTACGTTTAGATGTGGATGATTCTGTCTTCTGTAAGATTACAGTGGTGTCATTCTCAAGTCTAATGCAAATGAATGACTTTGATTTTAAGATTAAGTGGGGTATTCTTTATTGTTTTCGTAGCACCGGAACCCTTTATGAAAGAGATGTATTGCGGGCTATTTTTGAAACGTTACAAAGAGTGGAAAAAGGCGTGAGGCATGTCATTGTAAAAAAACTGTATCTCGTAAATCAGCCGCAATCCAAGAGGTCGCCGTGACATGACATGATACAAAGAGGTCAGCCTGACCTGACGGATTAGCGAGATGATGGCCAGGATATACACACAGCAAGAATGTGTGAGGCCGTGCAGATAATAACGTTGCCACTTTATTACCTAAATGTCTGCAAAGATTAGCTTGACCATCTCTCAGCCAGCCACTTGGATTAACAGTGACCATGTGCAAGGCGGAGCACTACCACCGAGGGTTACAGAGCATATCACAATAACAATGAAGATGTTCGGAAGATATGAGTCAGATTTAGACGAACTGTCGAAACCAGTAGGATATGCATGACTGAGAGACCTCTGTTTTGTCGCGATCGAGAGATTTGTTAGCTCCTCACATTCGCACGGGGAACTAATGCTCGGTCAGTGTTACCGTCAGGGCGCCTTTACCACAGAATAGGGTAGAGACGCTGGTTGGATGTCAAACTGAATTTGAAATTACAAATAAAATAACTTTACCTTTAATATCGGATAGTACTATATTTTAAAAAAATATTAAAAATTAAACTTATACTGAAACAAGTTAATGTTTAGTTGTAAATTTTTCATCTCATTTCTTATTTTCTAAGTTTTATTTTGTGTATAGATAGATATTCTATGACTTAGTTTCGTTATCCAAAGCACACGTACATTATACCGATTAAGTCTTATTAAACATGTGAATTAATCGTAAACAGTGACGCCATATGACGGCTTCGAGCAAAACTATCTTCTCGGCGAAGTCACGCAGCCGCGCGAGACTCGGTTAAGCGAGAGTACCGATTGGACATGACCGGGCGTAAATTTGCAGCAATTTCGTAGCTAGAGCTATCTTCCACACATCGCGTACATGTATTAAATGCATGATGGCTGAATTCTCCCCCAGAAAAGTCGAGATGGTATTAAAATGAACAAGTCGAGGTATCCCAACTACAGGATATGGCGGTCACCGTAACCGGAATAGAAGAGGTCGGGATGACCGGAATAGAAGAGGTCGAGATGACACGATAAAGTGAAGATGTGAGCGCAGTGGTAATGTGCGAGTCCATGGAACTGTTATCGACAATATATTTCACGTTTATTTCTTCCAGATGAGCTGTCATCTTCCATCTGGTCGACCGAGCACACCACTTTCAACGAACCAGCGAGAGTGGTATAGATGAATGGGAAAAGCTGGAGCGGATCATTGAATTAGTCGAACTACCGTGTGTGTATGTGTTTGTGTGTGTGAGTGTATGTGAGTGTGTATGTATGTATGTATGTATATATGTATGTATGTATGTATGTATGTATGTATGTATGTATGTATGTATGTATGTATGTATGTATGTATGTATGTATGTATGTATGTATGTATGTATGTATGTATGTACGTATATATGTATGTATGTATGTATGTATGTATGTATGTATGTATGTATGTATGTATGTATGTATGTGTGTATGTATGTATGTGCATGTATGTATGTGTGTGTATGTATGTGTGTATGTATGCATATATATATATATATATATATATATATATATATATATATATATATATATATATATATATACAAAAGGGCAAAACCGAAATATATGCGACAATTGAGAAGTTGAAATTTGAACACTGTCGCACTTGAATACGTCTATAATAGTGATGTCTCAGTCTATGTACGACATTAATATGTGACATGATTTTTGTTGTTGATATAGATCTACGATAAGTAATTATGTGTCGACAGTCCGAATAAAATAAAATATATCCTGGGTTATTATTGATTGCAGACATCAGTGCAGACGTTCATGGCTAATGTATCTAGATAATGCCTGGAAAATGGTTTGCTACAGTCGAGCCTCTTAGCAAATGAAAAGCATATAATACAATTAGACACAACGATTAAAATAACTTTCGAGTAACATGTTGAGACATGCCGCGTGTCCCCGCCCCAGCTAGCAAATGGAAATGTTGCAATACAATTAGACAGCAATAATTAAAACACTTTGGAGCAAATGGTGCGACGTGTCAATTCGTCAACGGCAGATCATCTTCCCGCACTGGTGATCAAACAGAGGGCCCCGCTATGAACCGAGGTCTACAATGAATTGTACACCATGGAAACAGATGTGCACCAACGAACGTATCGTGAGTCATGTATCATGTTAGTTTATAAAGGATACCGTTTTTGTTGTTAACATCAATAGGCGAATGCGACAAAGATCATTTACGATTTGCTTTTCAAAAGCATTATTGTGTATGTTTGTCAAACTGTTTTGTATATTTATCTATGACTGATTAACAGAGCAATTCGTTTTCGTGAATAACGTAACATCCTCTAGCATGCATGCCCTTTATAATTATGAAATTTAAACATAAATTTAAATAACATTAACATATAATATATCCAAGTCGTTACGTTACGCTTGGCCCATTCGCAAATGGTTTATTAATCACTCATTGGTATCATTTTCACAATGTGAATAGCCAGTATTTACAACCCGAGAAGATGGCGACTCAATTGATTATTTATTAATTTAAGAAGCACCAGAACGACCACTTTGGATTGGCGCTTCGTCAGCACCTTTCGCAGGACACATTAGTGAAACGACGTCAGGGATAGCACCTGTCAGCCATCTACAACAAGATTAATCCGCCAAAATCGCGTCACGTGAAGTCAGAGTGCAGTTATGACCCGCTGTAGACGGGCTGAAACGTCGCATGTTTCCAAATTTGAACTCTGAATAAGTTAATCTTGCTGTTAATCCAATCTTGGAGATATTTTATATGCCAATACAAATTTACGCTAACCATAACGGAAGGCGGCCGTGGCGCAGGGCATTTCGGGAAATTCTGGAAAGGTGAATAGGAACGCTTGGCATGGTCAACGAAGCGATTCTCATTCTGTTCGAGAAATGTATACCTTTCATACGAAAACAGTAGTTCATTTACTTGCCGAACCTTCACAGTGGCATTAAGACGTTTTAAACACGGACACTATGTACTTGAAATCCAACGCTCTACGCCGGCATCCACATGAAGTTGAATTATAACGCCACTATTCAGACACTAAATCAGTTGACAATAATATATATTCAGCCAGCAACATATATATTCCGTGCTACACTTGTTGTGATGCAACGCTGTGTCGTATCGTCATCACCTGTGAAGTGGCCCTGTCTGCACTGCGAGACGCTATCGATGAATAACTGACGTCTCCCTAAATCAGGCCGACATCTTTATTGTATTGCACCGTCAGCTGAGAAATCATCCTGCTGAAAGATAACACCGTTTATGGTGCACGCACGCTACACATAAAACATCATTGCTGTTGTCAACCTTCTACTATAGCATCAAACAATGTTCTGTCGTACGTTTGGGAATCGGATTCACGATTCGTATTTACGCGAATAATTTTTTTATTGATAAATATGTGCGACACCCGAATGAGCAGTTTTAATTTCCGCTATATCTTTTGCTGAGTGTTGGTCGCCATTAGATGCTTCATGGCGACACGGTCAGTTGCTGTATTGATATTCACATCTATGGCCCTATGCAATGACCGAGACGGTCGATATTACGATAGTAGACGACGTTATATTTGCAAGTAAATTATTCCTAATCAGTACCGATAACTTGGTACACTAGTAGGTATAGAGGCGTTAAAACAATTAGAGGAAACCATACCACGGCAGTTATTTTGTATACCCGTAGATGTCCGTTCGTGTGAATCGATTAAGCACACAAGAAAAACATGATAAACCACGGAGGTGATTGCCAACAGTTCCTGCGATGCTGAAGGCTATAGCTCACGGGGTACACTATTAATTGTCGTACTACCGTATTGCCTTATTGCCGTGTTTCTAGACTTCCGGACATATACAACCTACACATTTCCATTACATCGCAGTATTATGTGTCAGTGTGCGTCAACGGCGATGCGACAGAAGCTTGTATATTATGCACAGACAATATGTAACACTTCGGACGTATTGTTAATGTATATCTTACCAACCATGTGCATTAGTACAGAATCCAGATTATTTATGTTACAATTAGTGAATTATTATTTCGACTAGACACATTTTAAACGACCTGAGACATAGATAACGTGACCCCCGCTGTTAACAGCAAAGCGGTTGGCGCTAACCACGAACTAGAGCGGTGTGACATTCAGGAGGCTGTCGAGGGCTCACGACGTTTTATTTTATCTGTATGACGGTCGTGGTTAGATATTCGGTTTCACTTTATTTGTCTCGTGCTATTTTAGGTTTCACCATAAATCGTTCCGACGCGCAGAAGTTGACCTAGTACATACGTATACTATATACAAACATCTTCCACAATTCCACTATTGTTCCTCCGGTTTTCGATTAATTTTGCAAAAGAGCAGTTCACGACTTTGCATTTTATCCTGTCTAACAGATACAATTATGTCTAAAATGTCAAACAAAATTTGGGGTTTCTTACACCGACAGCTCATACAACTTAACATTTCAAGAACATAGTCCATGAACAACATTCTTCGGTTCGCTACGGGCTAACTGAATAAAAAGTTCAATAATTCATACTCAACTCGGCGTTAAACTTACAACATGAGTAATCCACAACTATATGATTTGTATTACTAGTAGGGTACACCTATGCAAACGTCCACGCTCAACAGTTGGTAAAATGCAACGCTTAATTATGGAAAGTAATAAAAATGGGCGTGGGCGGTTATGTATACAATAATTTGTTGTATTATGTTTTAATTAAACATGTTTTGTAATGTCGTAAGCGAGTTCGTTTCCTGGTAACATGTAGACCTAGTCACTCGTATGTGGCTGTACTTCGCCGATGCACTAATAGCCGAGTTGTCGGTGACCCTCAACACAGTTATGTAGCGAAACGTAATAACGCGCGATAAAATTCGCAATAACAGCGAGTTACGAATGCTACAAAAATGACGTTTGGCGAAAATAAAATCTGACCAGGCGCGTATGTGTTTGCCTGTGTGTTGTGTTGTGTGGTGTGTGTGTGTGTGTGTGCGTGCGTGCGTGGGCGCGCGTGCGTGCGTGCGTGCGTGCGTGTGTGTGTGTGTGTGTGTGTGTGTGTGTGTGTGTGTGTGTGTGTGTGTGTTTGTTGTGTGTGTGTGTTTGCCTGTGTGTGTTTTGCCTGTGTGTGTGTTTGTGTGTGTGTGTGTGTGTGTGTGTGTGTGTGTGTGTGTGTGGTGTGGTGTGTGTGTGTGTGTGTGTGTGTGTGTGTGTGTGTGTGTGTGTGTGTGTGTGTGTGTCAGTGTCAGTGTCAGTGTGCGTGCATGCGTGTGTATGCGTGCATGCGTGGTGTGCGTGCGCATGCCTGTGGGTCCCTATGTGTATGTACGTATAGGCCTATATGTGTGTACCGAACTTATGTTGCTAATAAGATATCAAGGTTACCTTATAATAAATGCCAGGTAAGAATATCTACCTTTGCATAGCAAGAACTAACACTTACTTTGGCGCTTTTAAATGAGACTTGCGGCGTTTCGAGAATATCATGTCACGTGACATCAGTGCGTGATCAAGTTTCGCAGGTGGTGAATTAAAACGTATAGCAAGTGTCCATTAAACGTCCAAAGTAAGTGTCAATTTTCGTTGTCTATTAAAATCTTCAATTCATGAATTACTTTCTCCATTCCAGTCTTCAACCTTTGTCTTTATGTAGCGCCATTGTTGGCAATACCACACGGCGCGATGTGTAATATAACTCGCAGGTTTGTATCGAATAGATTTTCAAAAAAATATTTGTCTTTCGCACACGGGCGTAACTGTCACAGCAGAAACATCCGTTGTACGTTCTATAAGTTTCCACACAACAAAAATTCATCTAGATTACTCTCATCCACCATGCAGAGAATTTATTATTTTCAAATTGTTTGCAGTAATTTTGACTTGAAATGCGCTTAGGGACAACGAGGTGGGGATCAATTGTACATGGTCTCGTTAAGTATCGCTCAAAGTGTACCGGAAACGAGAATCACTTGCATGCCCTACAGAAACTAGCCTCGATTAACCAGACTCCGTGAGATGGCAGCACTCTTCAGCCCCTCAACTCCTACCCGGCGTAGTTACGCAGCCGACCGGTTAAAGCTGCTCCCTCCACTCGTTTGCTAATCGCCAAACCGGTTCTTTTATGACCAGATGTGTAATGTGTTAATAGTTTAACAAGAATGCACAGTCAGTTAATTTTTTTAATGCGTACTTGTCACTTTTTTATCGTCAAACAAGAATCGCCGTTACACCGGGTATAACTGGCGAAACAATCAGCAGCTGCCGACGTCCTTTGCTTTTTGGGTCACGTGCTTTATGCGAGATCGACCTACTGCGGCACAATAACAAATCGCACGTGCTTTTGCGCGTCATGACTAAGATTCCAAAGGCAAATGATTCTTCAAGGGAGGTACGCATTAAGTGCATTAACGCAGTTAGCAAAAAAGAGCGAGTAGTCGGGCTAATCCACTCTTGTGAACATCTACTCGACGCGGATTCTCTAACTTGTAAGATTATCAGTGTCGCTGACAAGGCAAGTCGGTTTGAGTTGACAGTCGCCAATATCGCTCGGCATCACTCAGCCAGACACAACCTGTGTTGATATGTACCGGTATTGTATTTGATTACGCAGGATCTTGTTAATAAACTTTGTAATTGCGAAAGTACATATCCATAGAGAATAGATGACGGGAAGGACGAAATGATAAATAAAATTGATATGGGGGACTGGTAGTAGGCTCTTGTTGGTCGGGCAAGAAGTATTTTTAGGGGAGGCATCCGTTATCTCGTTAACAGAACGTCAAACGGAGAATTACATTAATCTCACAATTATTAAAACAGTGTTTTGCGACTCACATTTCAGTACTATTACTGAATGTTGTTATTTCCATTACATTTTATGCAAAATAATTTAGATTTTTATGACAGCGATGATTGATTAAAATGTTAATACAATGGGTGTACACTATTATATCATGCAAGTATTACATATAACATTCTTGCACTTGTTTCCATTGTAGTCAATGATGCCTGGCTGTAGTCTATGTACCTGGTACCTTTCAACTCACACGTGCCAGCTGTTTTCAAATATTTATCAACATTTTCATCACAGCATTATATGAATGCATAATATATTCGAATTATAATATTGCTACAGGCCACACTACAATGCAAAAGTGAGACAAGGCAGAGGAGGGGCTAAGATTAAGGCAGTCACATGGGTATGGCAGGTATGGGAGGATACGTAGTCTGTTGGAGTCTCATATCTGATCAATCATAATTTTAAACATTTTAACAATCAACAACGTATAAATTATAAAAAATAGTTTAATATGTCCATTTAAATACACATTGTTTTCATTCACATATTATCTTGAACATGGAAAGCTAGAATGCCCTTTGTTCTTGTTAGTCTTGTATAATGCATATTATACCCAGTGTGTCAACACAAACATTAATGCACATGCACTATGTGAGTCGGGGGGGGGGGCATGGCTACGTAGATCAATTTAAAAAAAATTACCTTCAAAATTGTGCATTATGAAGGATGTTTTAACTTATTCCCTGGGAAATAGAGAGGAAACAAATGCATAGCTGCAAGTGTAAACATGTTTATAGCAAGAAATACCTACGAGGCATATTTTGAGCAAATTGGCTTAGAAAAACACCGAGATGGTCCACCTCACTCATCATATAGCAGGGGAATACTGCAGCGATGACTAAAAAATCAATAATACAGTGTTGAAGAAGGTAGACATACATATTATGAATGCTTGAATATTTTCTGAGGGAATATGCTGTTGGCATCGCAATAACATTATTTTGTCATTTCCAACATTTGCTTTGACCAAACAACCTCACATATTCATGTTTGACATAAAATTTCAAAAATGAATATGTGTACACCATGTAATAGTTATTACATGGCATCATTATTACTCCCAACTCCACTACCATGATGCATGTTTTTTGTTTACTGAAATTTGAATCATGCTTTTCTTTACAGGTCAACAAGAAACTGAACAATGCTTACTACCACTGGTTCAACAAGTTAATATACTATACAGGACAGTTGTATTTGTGGACAAGATTATACAACAATGAGCCGTGCAATATGTTGCATATTAAATGTCAAGTATTTGAATGTCGACCAAGTGAAGTGATCCGAGTTGTACTGTGTGTTGCATCATGACAGACTCCACAGTACTGGTGGTGTGTACACTGGCTTCCATGCCGGTCAGATACCCTAACTGACTAGAGACCAATGCAGAGTGCTTGACATGCGAATATGGTGAAGCCTGACTAGCTTTGCAGTTGGTGATGGAACGGTGGATGCCATGGTATGTCAAACATGGCATAAGCCTTTGGTCAACCTCTCTCGACACTGTTAGACAGGTTCGACATTCTTTAGTGAACTACATCAGCTTGGATATCGGTGACATTGTGTGAGTTCACTCTCTTTGAAGATACTGCATACCAGCTTCCTAGCATTTTACTGTACAGCCGCATCTGCCTATACAAGAAACAAAGTGACAATTAACATGGCTCTGACATGTATGATATTTTATATGTGACGACACACTTAGCCAAAGTCAATACCATGGTAATATAATGTTATATATATATAGACATTACTCAGACCTGTTATGTTGAACATTTCTACTAATGTGGGAAACATTCCGCCACACTGAAATTAATATGTGAAAATACTAATTGTACAAAAGAAACGTATTCACCACATTTTAGCCAGTACTCTTCATAGCATTGAGTAAACATATCGCAATTGTACATGTAACTCTCACCCACATGACAAGGACCCTGACTAGTTTAGTTACTTTTTAGGTGTACTTGAGGTATCAATACATAGCATTAAATTTAAAAAATTATATCTACTGATTTTTAAAAATAAAGCATAATCTAGTTACTTTATGTAATATATTTATTATTTCTAAAGCACAATATCCAAAATGGTCAAAGTGCTGTACATAATGTTATTATATGTACATAGTATGTATATGATATATATTTACAACATGTTTCTGTAACAATTGTGTGTGTGTTATGGGTGAACTCTTTGCAAAAGTAAATTTCCAGAAATATGTTTTAGTACGACAATTCTTTCATAATATTGAACAATTTTCCCATGACATGTATGACATGTATCACTAAGCACATGTTTGCTAAAGCTAATGTATTCTCTGTGAAAGGCATAATTTGAAAGCCTAATAAATGGGATTCATGTTTTTGAACTACCTTAATTAGTATATATATATATATACATGGATATACCATGTGCTGGATGCCAGAGATGGAGTGAGTACAATACAAATGTACTCGAGTACGAGTACGATTACTTTGAACATGCATGAGTATGATTACGATACGTGAGTACTCAGAAAACAAATGTACTCGAGTACGAGTACGATTACTTTACAATGTACTCCAGTACGATTACATTAGAATGTAATCATGATTACTTTCATGATTACTTTAATGAATATCCTGTTTCTAATATAAAGGCGACTTTCATGGAATCCCTAGGTGTCATTCTTGTTCTGTTGTTGTGTCACTAATGTTCTAACTAATTACGCTATCCACTATCCAGGTGTTATTATTATTAATAATTAGACGACTTTCTCAGGTATTCGATGAATCATTTAATGCTGGATTAATAATTTAATTTATGGTTTCTGAATCAAATACAAATAGGAGGCATTTAAAATTTCAAATACACATGATCAAATACATTACAATAACAACACTTCAAAACCAGGGGTGCATATTCAAGAGTATCCATTTAAATATGAGTTTCAGATGGGGTCAAATACATTTGTATTTGAAAGTATTTAAATACTTTTTAAGTATTTGTATTTGATGTTTAGGAATTAAAAGTATTTGTATTTAAATACTTTCCTAAAGTATTTGACTTTTTTCAAATATTTTTTCAAATACATTGTCGTATCAAGATTTCTTATTCACTGTCGCATGTAATGCCTGCCAAACTGATTACCTTAATGCCTGCAACTTCACCCAACAGTGCTAATTACTGATGCACTTAACAAAAGGGTTCCCCCTGACCCTGCAGTGACCACAACGTTGCTCAGAGCCAGAGGATGGATAGCACTAAGTGACCATAGGTCAATATCCCCTTTGTTCTTTAGTCAGGCTGCAATCTGGCATCAGGCTATTCTGGTTTCCTGGCTCACTTTGAAGTTGAGCCTTCCTCCAAATCCCAGCAATGATTAGCAGTGTCTCTTCTGAGGGCAACATAGGCATTTTATTATGGACCTCCTGGCTTAACATACAAACACTATATTTGGCCTTTACCTCTTTCAATCAGTTGTCATTCTGAAGCAGTTAGCAATAACAATACTCCCTATCACTGGTCTGTATGTCATTATATGAGCAAAACACTAATTATGCCTATAAACTAGATGTCTCAATATATGTGTTGCTTTTCTTTTACCTACATAGTAATACAAAATGAAAAGTAAAAAAGTATTTGAAACACTTCAATGTATTCATATTTAAATACATTTATATTTAAAAGTTTTTGTAATTGTATTTTAATCCCTCAAGAATATTTGTATTTAAATACATTCAAAGTATTTGACCCTATGTCTGGATGGGACAACCCACAATAGTTGTGGATTTAGACAGGTTTACAGTTTGCACTTAATTGAACATAATAGATAGGGATTTAGCAGCTAACCGCCCGGTCTGTCTGTCTGTCTGTCTGTCTGTCTGTCTGTCTGTCTGTCTGTCTGTCTGTCTGTCTGTCTGTGTCTGTCTGTCTGTCTGTCTGTCGGTCGGTCGGTGGATTTAGACAGGTTTACAGTTTGCACTTAATTGAACATAATAGACAGGGATTTAGCAGCTAACCGCCAAGACCCAGTCAGGCTTCTGGATGTTGGAAATATGACCAGTCATTCACACCATACTGACAGAGCAAACAAGGCAGGTGGGGCTGTGGCCTGGCTTCTAAAATTACAAAGCAAGATGTTAGGGGATGCTTATCTCCTCTTCTCCTGCAGGGCTTCCCAGG
The DNA here is from genome assembly GCA_025642075.2 of Ridgeia piscesae. Taxonomy (NCBI): domain Eukaryota; kingdom Metazoa; phylum Annelida; class Polychaeta; order Sabellida; family Siboglinidae; genus Ridgeia; species Ridgeia piscesae. The sequence goes on along the minus strand of JAODUO010000679.1, from coordinate 34,866 downwards.
ACTGTCACAATTTAACTTGTATGTGATGTGGCTTCTCTGGGAAGAGAAGGTATTAATTAGAGAAATCTGACTGAATATTTTTATATACCTCGATTATTATTACATTTATTAGATTACTTCTAATATTGCCATTTTATCTGTCTAATATATTTGCTTGCAACTGTTCATATGAAAAATATATAATCGTGAGAAGTAATCGTGAGTACAATTGCTTTGGTAATCTATTCGAGGATGATTACTTTGCTTCGTACTCGAGTACGAGTACTCAAAAAGTACTCGTACTCGAGTATGAGTACACGAGTATGATTACTCCATCTCAGCTGGATGCTGATATGAATATTTATAAAAGTAACTCTTTTTTACATTTACCTAACACGTTTTCAATTTTTTTAATGCTGCTTTGCTTGTTATCTGATGAAATAAATACATTATATCAAGTGCTGTGATTGTACCTGTAGTTATACTTATATTGTGCTTGCCATTATTTTGAGTCAATTTCGTGAAATAATTTTGGTAAAAAGGTTTTACTTTATGATGTCTTTACTTATATACAATTTAACAAGTACACCCACCCATTAATACAGACAAATAAAATATCACATAGAGGGTCAGATTCAGAAATCGTCTTGAGGGCACAAAAACCTCTACTGGCCTTTGAACCAAATTGTGTAGTCTACATTTTTATTGATACTGCATAGCTTCAGCTTCCACTGTCTCATCTGGAGTGGTGATATCGGAAAATGCCACAACTTATTATTATCACTTAAACTGGGTCATATTTCAAACAATATAGAAGCACATTAGCATTGACCTATTATAAAAAGTTTGCAGGCATACCAAATTCCTACAATGTGGGAGGCACATCCACAAGGCCCCAGGCCACTTGGATTCACACATTACATACATCTGTACAATTTTTATAAAAGTTTGTTGAGAGAGTAAATTAATGTATATTACAACACTCATTTACCTGTGGTGATAAGCTTTTCCGCATGCCCTATGGTGATGATACCTCAAGTTCTGAAAATGTGACACATTTGAATTTTAATGTTACTGAAAAAATTGCAATGTTATGAACGATCACATTATCATCATTGCTTAATATATTAAATAATTATTAACTATAATATTATAATATTGTCATTATGAATAAGTATAACGAAGGCCTAAGTGCAACTGTTCCGGATCACTTATAATGCATTTATATTATAAACCTGGTACATACCATATGTGACATAAACATTACATAGTTACAGTATTATAATCAATCACTGACGTATCGTAGTTATCTAAGTATAGGCCATAGTCTATGCCTGGCGTAATCATACTCGTAGCATAGCCATACCTTGGACTTGGTATTTTGTCGTACCATGGCATTGGCTGAATAAGCGCTAAGGTTGAAGGTAAACAATAACATAAATTTAATAAAAACAACAGGAATATCAATGACGTATACTCATACGCCTAAATATATATATACGTGATTATAGCTGAGCAATTCGTAATTACTAACCTATCTGGAAGAACATATGTGCGAACGCTGCATGTTGACTGTGTAGTCAGTGCCAGTTCGCCGGCCCACGGGCACGGTGTCCGTAGCTTGCAAAGCCTTGGGCACTGTGACTGTGACTGTTCCGAAGTCATGCTATTCACTGCTTGGTTCCATATTCTTTCCCAATCATGCGTCGATGCTGTCTTTGTCTGCTTAATTTGCCGTGTTGGTGGCATATAAAAATCATGTTTGTGCCTAAACTCGCTGTTCCTAAACGTAAACAACTCGACAGGATGAAGGTCAATCTCGCCCCCAAGTCTCGGTTCGCGTGAAGACTAAAGCGTATTCCGCTCAAATCTCCATTTCCATAGTTACGTTTCGTACAGAGTTTCGACCGGATTCATTCGAAACGAAAATCGAAATAGTTCTTATTTATTTTATTAATTTCAGAAAAAAGAAGTAACATGTATGCATAAACCAACTAAGCAATAATTAGAGAGTATGTGATACCTCCGCTGTTTGTGAAATTACTAAAAATCACTACGAGCAAACGATTTTTACGCGAATGAGTGGAGGGAGCAGCTTTAAACGAGAAACATCTACGGCAAACCTTCGGGACAACACGAATAGTGGTGACATCTGCCGGAAACATTCGCGTTTAAATATTCCAGTAACCACGCTGAATTAAGATTTATTGAACACAATAAGCCACCGAGGATATATTTAGCCGCAAGAGACACTGCATATCTACTTGTCATACATATACCAGTAAATTGTCGGAATTACGTTATAACCACAACTTTATTATATCCAATGACGAAGGACGTTGTATTATGATGGACAATAAATGAAAGTTACGTTCTCTCTCTAAGCGGAATTAGACATTATTTCGCGTCAAGTGGCAAATATTGATATTGAATGCGGCAGAGAGACTGAATAGACGACCACGAAAATAACAGCACTTGCGTCACAGAAGCACGCGTGCTCAGATAACGGCATTTAATAACTGTAAGCAATCCGAGTTACCCAGTCGCCAAATCCAAGTGTCTGGACAATTTTATTTTTATCACAAACAATATATAGCATTCCATTTTCATCCGAATAATACAGACTTCAGTTACAGTGAACAACACAATCGTTTGCAGGATAACTGCGGACACATGCAACGTAATAAGCATTCCTTCCAATGGCACATTCTTTTAGGGAAATAATGTAGGGCCTATAACATGACATGACACCGATACGGAAGGGTTCGGGTCGATAACTCCAATATTCTAGAGTTTATTGAGGTTTGAACAAACACACAACCAACATAAGATATGCCCCTATTATTGACCATAAAACGATAAACATCTTACTTCTTGGAACTCCTTCTATGTTAATGGTATTTTCTTGTTTTCTCAGATGTGCAAAAGTGGAGTTCGTAAACATAGACCTATTTGGTGTAGTTAGAGAAAATAGCGGCGCGATAGACGACGTTTTCCAGGGGCGCCGCTTACATCGGTGGCATATGTTGATACTTAGCATAATCGTTGATATTAAACAGATCCATCTGATGCATTCCACAATGAATTGGAAACAGATGTGCACCAACGAACGTATCGTGTGTCATATATCATGTTAGTTTATAAAGTATACAGTTTTTGTTGTTAACATCAATAGGCGAATGCGACAAGGAACATTTACGATTTGCTTTTCCAAAGCATTATTGTGTATATTTGTCAAACTGTTTTGTATATTTATCTATGACTGATTAACAGAGGAATTCGTTTTCGTGAATAACGTAACATCCTCTAGTATGCATACCCTTTATAATTATGAAATTTAAACATAAATTTAAATACCATTAACATATAATATCCCCAAGTCGTTACGTTACGCTTGGCCCATTCGCAAATGGTTTATTAATCACTCATTGGTATCATTTTCGCAATGTGAATAGCCAGTATTTACAACTCGAGAAGATGGCGACTCAATTGATTATTTATTAATTTAAGAAGCGTCAGAACGACCACTTTGGATTGGCGCTTCGTCGTCACCTTTCGCAGGACACATTAGTGGCGACACCTCGTGATACACCATCTTCACTTTAACGAGACGTTACATTTAATTTCCGTCAAACATACACTATTTATATAATTATCTTGAATAACGTGATTTTATGTTGTGAATAAATCCATAAAGAAGAAAATAGTAAATGTTAATAATAATTTAAGTGTTTCGTTTTACTGCGGTCTTACTTACACATTTTAGGCTAGCGCAGTTTGTGCCGTGAGCATCATCCCAGAACATTGCATTATAACCTATTTAGTCTTTTACTAACAATGGAAATGTTGTCTTTGCTTTATGTCATTTTCCCCAGAAAATAAAAAAGTATTCCCATCACATATATTGACAATAGTGTTACTAACAGAGGCTTGGATTATGATTCTGTGCAGCATAAGAAGTCAAAATTAGGACACATTTTCCTTTTCAGAATATCACCTTAACCTACAGGTGTTTCAAAAACACTACCATATACGTCAGATCAAGGCCAATATTTGGAAGGGAGTTAGATATTATTAGGCTCCCAATGTTTAGAGCTACCACGTGTTTTGGGAGCCTTATGGGTGCAAGTGTAGGTGTTTAGAAATGTTCAAGGTGGGATGATCTCGGCAGTGTACAATTGGAGATATATTTAGAACAGCAGCCTCGCCAAATATTCAGTACGTTCTGATGTCAATGTCTCCAGGGTTGCTGTATTAGTAGATTGTCACAGGTCACATTTTGTAACGAAGACTGATTTAAACACACTTCGACAGCCAACAGTTTATTACAATTACAATAGTATGATAGTATATAATCATTCTGAACATGGACATTGCAGTGTTTTGAACGGATATATTTTGACCATTGCCATAGAGCGTGTTGTAGACCTCCAGGGTGGGGCCTACTTGGCATAAAAGGTGACCTAAATTCAGTTATATTAGTATACCAGAGATATATAGGTGCATTCAACTTAACTGCCATCTTTAATGTAGCTTGTAATACTGTTTAGTGTATTTTGGCAGTTCTCTACACACCTTTTGTGGGTATAATGGAGCTGTTTCCGTCACCGAATGAACCGTCGACGGTTATTTTCGAAAATACCGTCATGTGGGCTGAGGTAGTTCAATGCCCTCCCACAGAAAAACTGGACATATCCTGTTCCATTAGTAACACGGATATGTAGGGTCTAGTGCAATTCACTTTAATGACTTAATGGAGGCCGTCGGTGGGTCAACTACGGTGAGCTGCAGCGGCGGGAGCAGGTGGCGCCTCTATGGGAAGAAAGGGACATTACAACGTTCAATAATCGTGCGATTTGTGTGACGTTGCACCGACAGGTTGTATGTCTGCAGCGGGGCCATTAGCTCATCATCCTGTGGCGCCATCTGCCCTCAGATAGATAATTTTGTTATCGTGATCTTGATTCGTACCGGAAGTGCTATGTTCGCATTGCTGCAAAAAAGAGTAACTTTTAAAGGTAAAATATTAGTGTCAATTTTAACCTTTTTATACAGCAAAATATAAGTTTACTAATGAAAACGATCCAGATAACAAGACACTTAAATAAACTACATCTTGAGATTGAAAAACCAGAGTATTTGGGTATAGCAGACAGATTCGTTCACATGTCCGTTACTATCGTAATTTGAACGTAGTCGTAGCCTACTGCTCAATCTTGCAAACTTGCAACATCGCGGCCGTTTAGCTAATATACGTTTCTATCGCATATACTTTTTGCGTGTCTCTCCTGGAAACGATGGTTCACTTAACACGTATAAACAGCCTGTGTAAACAAAGTCAAACATGCATCAAGGAACACACACTATTCCTACTATAGCTGCTTGAACTTCGACGAGTCGCTGTCAGTCAAACACCTTGAGCTATTTACTTCGCTGGTGAATCACGTGTTTTACATCGGCTTAGTGCATTAACGTGCCTCGTCAGGGCAGGCTCCTCAAAGGTCCGTATTGACACAGCTGTGAATGGTGCCATATGTATTTACGAAGGGGGAGATGCCGTGTACTCTATGGAGTCATCGTGACATTTTGTTTTAAGGTTGTTTAAACAAGTATTCTGTCAACATATGATGCAATGTGTTTTGTGTAAGGTGAAGATTATGATAAACATTATGATATCATAATAACACGCTTCTGTCGGTATAGACTACAGTTATGATATTTGATATAGGTATCCGATCGCGAAGACATAAGCTGAAAATGTAGCACAATATCATATTACATAAATCATTACATTAGTAAACGAGTGTGTGTGTGTGTGTGTGTGTGTGTGTGTGTGTGTGTGTGTGTGTGTGTGTGTGTGTGTGTGTGTGTGTGTTGTGTGTTGTGTGTGTGTGTGTGTGTGTGTGTGTGTGTGTGTGTGTGTGTGTGTGTGTGTGCGTGTGTGTGTGTGTGTGTGCGTGCGTCCGCGGTATGTGTGTGCATGCGTGTGCATGTATATAAATGTGTTCAATAAGACGAACGCAAACAATGGACAATTGAACTCGGGTGAACATTTAAATCTATAATTACTATAATTTAATAGTAGCACTTTTGAAACCTTGATATTATAAATACCGAAATATGTCATTAGTGTAGCTAAGTAAGATATAAAATAATAATAATAATAATAATAATAATAATAATAATAAGAAGAAGAAGAAGAAGAAGAAGAAGAAGAAGAAGAAGAAGAAGAAGAAGAAGAAGAAGAAGAAGAAGAAGAAGAAGAAGAAGAAGAAGAAGAAGAAGAAGAAGAAGAAGAAGAAGAAGAAGAAGAAGAAGAAGAAGAATAACACCAATAACAACACCAATAATAACAATAACAACAACAATAGCAATATTAATAATACTGTAACTTCTTTCACCGGGAACCGTCCTATATAAAACGTATTTCATTGTTAGAATGATGAATCAACACATCGTGTGGGCGATAAGACATTTACGGCCATCCGGTTTTTTTTTAAACACAGGGAATTATTTTGTTGCATATTTGAAATATTGGAAGGAAACCATCTCGCAGAGGATAGGGCAATATATGCTTATCTGGAAACAGCATATCGATGTTTTTGCCCAACCACGGGACACTACGGCAGCACTGCGGTAATGCTGAAGATGGAAATACGACTGATTAGTTTGTGCCTACACGTCCGCGATAATACATCCGTCGTTGGTTTTTTCCTGGAGTTATTGCGTAAAATGGGGAAACTATGGAAATCGCAGACATTATTTGTCCCTCGTGCCTCAGAACACATTTGTCTGAGGTTGCACTTTACGCCAGCTCTGATTACATTACTCTTTCCGAGTGCATTACTTTATTATGACTCTGAGGCGTAAGAAGGTGTCAGGGCTCTATTGAGTATCTGACGGAGTGAAAATCTATTCACACAGCCATCGTCATCATGGAGATATGTAAACACTTTTTCTTCATCATCTGCATGCATGTGGCTGTGTATAGCCGTACATCGTCTCCTCGGCTGTCGTAATATCCGGTCGTTATTTTCGAAGGTTTTTTTTCGACGGAAATAAAACGTCAACCGCAAAAGTGCGCGCACTGGGGTCCAAACACGACGGTCTATCATTTTACAACAACGCGTTTTTTCGCATGCTACTGGATAAAAATGGAATTATTTCGGATTGTGAAAGATCGGCTGGCGTATTGTGCTGATTGTTTTACAGCAACAAAGTGAAAGATCAACAGAAACGTCACGAAAACAACCAGTTCTTCTTGTTTGACGACCTGTGTCCAGACGAAAACGCCTCACGCTTTCGCTTTGGAGGTTCTCTGCATTGCTCCCATGTCGAAGTAGGGCTTCGTCTTCAGTGTTGTCCTCTGGTCATTCTGTTCGTCTGGGTCTTTCTTGGAGTGAGTAGCAAGAGCTGGAGAAGATGACCGGTTGATCTGGTTATAGAGATGTGCGATATTGTGATACCTTGTCCAGCCAAACCACAGAAGGACGCTGGGCAAAGAGCTACCGGGACCCGGGAGACACAGAGGAATGGAGAGTGTGCGTGTGCGTGTGCGTGTGCGTGTGCGTGTGCGTGTGCGTGTGCGTGTGCGTGTGCGTGTGCGTGTGCGTGTGCGTGGTGTGCGTGTGCGTGGTGCGTGTGCGTGTGCGTGTGCGTGTGCGTGTGCGTGTGCGTGTGCGTGTGCGTGTGCGTGTGCGTGTGCGTGTGCGTGTGCGTGTGCGTGTGCGTGTGTTCGTGTGCGTGTGCGTGTGCGTGTGCGGGGGTGTGCGTGTGCGTGTGCGTGTGCGTGTGCGTGTGCGTGTGCGTGTGCGTGTGCGTGTGCGTGTGCGTGTGCGTGTGCGTGTGCGTGTGCGTGTGCGTGTGCGTGTGCGTGTGGTGCGTGTGCGTGTGCGTGTGCGTGTGCGTGTGCGTGTGCGTGTGCGTGTGCGTGTGCGTGTGCGTGTGCGTGTGCGTGTGCGTGTGCGTGTGCGTGTGCGTGTGCGTGTGCGTGTGCGTGTGCGTGTGCGTGTCGGTGTCGGTGTCGGTGTCGGTGTCGGTGTCGGTGTCGGTGTCGGTGTCGGTGTCGGTGTCGGTGTCGGTGTCAGTGTTAGTATTTAGTGGTTAAGCCGAGGGCGTCAACTCATAGTTTTATTTTGTCCATTTAATATCACGTTCTTGAGACTACCATGAGCATGTTTAAGGCTTACTGCCTGCAACGTTTTGCATAGTTACTTTATTAAGCTTATTACTGGCATTTTAATGAGTAACTGAAGACAAATATCCATTTTTAATGCGATCTTTTAAACGGACAATAAAATCCTTTGAATTTGAATCTTGAATATTAACGTTGCCAATTTGAAGAATTCCGCCTACAACACGTTCAAATGGTAAACAAAGCATCCAGTTTCAAAACAAACGTGATGGGCGATAATGCCGAGGTGCTGGACCAGTGAATGGAGCTGGTAGACCCGCGTATGTATATTGGATGTAAGACCACAATAACGTGTCCGTCCGCCATTACCAGAGTACCCTAAAAATAGCATTATGCGGGTTGTCTGAATTTCTGTGAGGACATATGTAGTGACTAGAAATGATGTTTTTGTGCAGCGTGGCATCAGAGCTGTAGAATTAAGGCAGATAACAGTCGGTGTTTGGCTGCGTATACATGTGTCATTTAGATTGGTGATGTCAAAACGATAGGTCACCGTCTGATTCTAGCAGGAATGAAGGGGTGTCAGGCTTAAAGTGCTTTGTGGGACTCTCAGGTGTTAGAATTTCATGAATGTTCTACGGCATGGCTACCAGTGGAGGATAAATATGGAAAAGCAAATGTGGTCTTAGGCCAGATGTGTATGTGACCACTCACGCACAGCGTGCGGGGTATGAATTCATACTGATTTATTGATGATTTAAACCAGAACTAGCTGTCTGTGTTTTATTTCATGATGCTGTGATTTTCGCAGACATGGATACTTTATAACCTCATCTTTCTATGTCCCGGTCCGTATGGTCCGTGGCAACACATTTATGTGAAGGCCTGTGTCGCTCTGTGCTCCGTGAATGTAATCATGAACAACTTCTGCAAAGCAATATCGAACGAATATGAAAAGCGACATCGACACATGTTTACTGCGGTCTGACGCGAAATGCTACTGATACCGAAGCTATGTAGAAAGTACGGTTTGTGTTGATCCATCGTGTATCATTTTATATCGCACTTTCTGACCTGATGACGGCGGTGGTTGCCGTGTGACGGAGGAGGGAGACGCAAAGCCGTTGGTTTTGTTTCTCTCGCGATGCTCTGGTGTACCAGGTTACTCAGGGCGACTCTCGTTCGGCGTGTCCTAGCGAGTGTTAATTGGTTACTCGAAGTCAAAATGATAACCTAAATTGGAACTTATAATTTGTATTTAGTTTTGATAATGTATTATTTCCACTAACTTGCCACGTTTATCAGAGAATAATCACTGGTCGCACACAACTATACACGGACACACACAACTACACACGGGCACACCCAACTACACACGGGCACACACGGGCACACACAACTACACAACTACACACGGGCACACACAACTACACACGGGCACACACAACTACACACGGGCAAAATCACAGGACAAATTGTCTTGCCAGTCTAGAGGGCAGGCGCCTTTGTAGAGTTACATTCCATTTGACGGGCAGTTGTTATTTGCTACATATAATATTTGGCGATAATGGAAATGTCGTGGTGAACGGAATAGAGTTTGAGACCAGAAGGCGAGTCCAGAATGTCATAGAGACGATAGCCACTCGCCTTGCTCTGGTGCTGCGTGTGTCGCTGTGGGCATTATAGTAACACCACGGGCTTGTATGGTCCGTGGCAACACATTTATGTGAAGGCCTGTGTCGCTCTGTGCTCC
>JAODUO010000679.1:10000-22500 GCA_025642075.2 Ridgeia piscesae | reverse complement strand
GAGTAGAATGATTCTCCACCCATTTTTGTCAGGGGTCAGACATTATCTTACACCAAAGTTTGTAGCCAAAATAAACAGCTTTTGTTATTATCACCACCACAGCGTTCTGATTTTTTAAATCATGCCCATGTTTGTGCTTTATACACTAGAGTGGGTCTCCACCCCTTTCTCCGTGGGAAGAGTTCCTATCTTACAACAAAGTTTGCAGAAAAAAAGGAAGCAGTTATTAATATCATCGCTATAGTAACTTATTGTGACAAATGCATTTCCACATCAGCGCTCTCTGGAGTAGTGTTTCACCACCCAAATATCTCAGGAATGAGAAAACCCTTGTAGATAAACATATATCAAAACATGTCTTCTAAGTCATGGAAATTGTGTCTTCTTTTGCGTCGACTGCATAAAACGATGTGCACATAGGGTAACCAATGTCATCTGCATAATATCGGTAAGTTAGCAACCATGCGCTCTAGATTAAAGGTAAATAACAACTTCGATTCTTGAAGTAATTAAATGGTGAGCCTTTCTCCAAAGCGCTACAGTAGGAATAAATACCACTAAATGACAACCATTATGACTTTTGAAATACATCGCCATTTTATAGATCAGAAACACATGATTCAAACAATCGAATGAATCTAGAAAGACGCGAACAGACCTAGACGCCCGGAATGATTATAGTTATACTTACAATCCAACGTTAGCGTGTTAATGTGTAGATATATCGCTATTCATTTAGCCTACATTAATCAATTGTTTACGACCTGTGTTTGAAACGTATAATTGCCTTAGAGAAAACGATCATATAAATGACGTAACAATGCAGACCATTGACGTTTAGCGCCATCACTACTAAATAACATTCAAGACAGTTGTTATTGTAACTATATCTACAGGACACGATTGCTAACCTTTCCGATATTATGCAGTTGACACCCGTTGCTACCTGGCGATTAGTCTATGTATATGGTCCTGTGCCATAAATGCAAAAGAAGGCCACATTTTCGAGTCGTAATTGTACAGATTTCGCGTGAGACTAAAATATTGCAACCAACAAGTCGCGTCCACCACTGTCTCATCAACAGCCACGATCAATTCAATATCGCCCTTCCGTCGTATGATCCTACGAGAACATCAACACAATCTACTCGAGGCATTTCCCGGTGCAACGAAGTCAACAGACGGCAGCCATTGTAGGCGAGTCTGGGCGCAGCACAAAAGAGGAGCGTGCCAGAATAGAAGGAGGAGGATATTTATTGCCGAGTTTTATACACCAGCAACAATAAGACCGCAATAACAAACTCGATCGATTCGACGCACGGGTCCGTTTCACACGGAGACGATCCGCCCTAAGCTTCGTCCACACAACGAGAGGCAGATTGCTTCTTCTGGTCAATAAATAGCGACAACATTGCCAAAGAATGCTACGGCAAAGTCGACGAATGTCCCTACACGCCTCTACAGTACACTGTTAGGGTAGTCGACGTGATATATATAGAGATGGACGATACACCGATGGGAGTTGGTTTTACGGAAGGTGGGATACGTTCAGTATATTTATGGAAATGGCTCCCGGTGTAATCGTCTATCTCCGCAGTGTGTCTGTAGACGCCATAAACAACGGTAACCGTATCCGTGCATTGCATTAGGACAATTAAAGTTAATGTACACTTCCAACACTATCAGTAAACACAGATAACCGCATTTGACACGGCAAATGCTAGATAAATGAGAAGAGATGGCAAGGGTAGAAACAAACTAATAATAGACCAAGAAGTGTAGGAAGAGGGAACACTTATTGACGGGGAGTGAAAGAAACATTGATGAAGAAAACATAAACGAGAACGAAAGCGGAAGTGCGAGGAAACTAAATTACAAAGAAAGACGAAATTGAAAGACGTTTTCAACAGTTGGTCCCAATTATTAGTCACAGCTCTCTTTGATATGAACATATAACATTATATAGTGTCATAAACATAAACAACTATGACGAGAATATATATATATATATATATATATATATATATATATATATATATATATGTATATATATATATATATATATATATATTATTAGTTACAGCTCTCTTTGATATGAACATATAACATTATATAGTGTCATAAACATAAACAACTATACGAGAATATATATATATATTATATATATATATATACAATATATATATATATATATATATATATATATATCTTCTCGTCCTAGTCTTTCTCTACATTTATTACACTATATAATGTATATGTACATATCAAAGAAAGCTGTCACTAGTCATTGGGACTAACTGTTAAAAACGTTTTTCAGTTAACCCTAGAGATAGACCTGTTCAATTGAACACTGCGTCAACGTTTAGGCAAGAGTATCTATAACTGCGTGCTCATTTGTACACCAGAGGGAACTGAAGCAACGTTGTGTGGAAGAAACGTGAGCTACAGATCGTCAGCAAGAGAATTCGAACCGGGAATTTCTTGATGGCGAGTCCAAACAAAACGGACACGGCGCTGCAGAAATACTGAACACGAGAAGAGAGGACGGTAGAAACAGAAGTGGTTCTTTGAACAATAATCGATATTGTGTCACACGTATCATGGTTTTACGGTGGTCTCGTGGACCGCTGGATCATAACATGTCACATTTAGACGTCAAGTAGCAAGAGACAGCGAAATAAAACCGCGAAATATTGGCCTATTGACAATCGTCAGACCACCCACAATTGCGATACATTAAGGTGAGTTATGTGTAGAAGTCGATTAAAGCGAATATTCCGATCGTGAATGTCGTGTGTCGTTAATGGGCAGCAGTTACCACTTTCCTAAAACCCGGCCAGGTGCTGAATAACACGTCACTTCCGGTCCAGGGAGAATGTTTTTCAGCAGTTTCCGCTATATATCAAGTTTCCTTTTGTGTTTCTGTTTTCTTTATGCATTTGTATTTTATAGCAAGATATATACAGCTAAAATAGGTCAACGGTGACATTACAAGCAAGGAAAGTGCATTTCTATAACATCCTTGCCGGAAACTGCATTATTCGTTAGAAGAGTGTGTGAGAATTGTTAACAAAATAAAATGTAGTGAAGACATCCATGGGGCAGCCAATCAATGCGAAAGAAAGACCCTAGTCCATACACAATCTCGTAAGCCGCGACCACCAGTGTCTGCAATAAGCACAGCAGATAACAGAAGAGGAGGATGATGATGATGATGATGAGGAGGAGGAGGAGGAGGAGGAATAACAATAACAATCTGGTTTGAATAACACCTGTCGTAGTCTGGATATTATTATTAACAGGTGTCCCGTGTCAATGATGTGCAATCAACCGTGCTCTGATTTGTGATATTGGTATTAAAGGTCACATATCTGCAGTAGCATGACCTCATCACGGTCGGTAGACAGTAACGCCAGTTATGTCTAGACCATTAAGCCACTGCTTCTAGACAACATTGCACTTGATTATATAAACGCCAATAAAGATTCCCTCGTGAGACGTCACATTCTTGTCCAGTTATTACCATACAGAGGCCTCAGATTGTCCGTTATCGCGAACTGCATCTTGTTCTTGGTTCTACTGAAGGCAAGAAGTCAAACATCTCCCCAAATCACACACGCATTGTCCTCGCCACAACAAACGTTGGCGGCTGGATCACACTCTCTGTCTAGTATAACGATTGTGCCGCATGTATATATTAATATGTCTGGAACACTGCACAACAAAACCGAAAACAAAATGCGATGCGGTGCGGTGCGGTGCGGTGCGGTGCGGTGCGGTGCGGTGCGGTGCGGTGCGGTGCGGTGCGGTGCGGTGCGGTGCGGTGCGGTGCGGTGCGGTGCGGTGCGGTGCGGTGCGGTGCGGTGCGGTGCGGTGCGGTGCGGTGCGGTGCGGTGCGGTGCGGTGCGGTGCGGTGCGGTGCGGTGCGGTGCGGTGCGGTGCGGTGCGGTGCGGTGCGGTGCGGTGCGGTGCGGTGCGGTGCGGTGCGGTGCGGTGCGGTGCGGTGCGGTGCGGTGCGGTGCGGTGCGGTGCGGTGCGGTGCGGTGCGGTGCGGTGCGGTGCGGTGCGGTGCGGTGCGGTGCGGTGCGGTGCGGTGCGGTGCGGTGCGGTGCGGTGCGGTGCGGTGCGGTGCGGTGCGGTGCGGTGCGGTGCGGTGCGGTGCGGTGCGGTGCGGTGCGGTGCGGTGCGGTGCGGTGCGGTGCGGTGCGGTGCGGTGCGGTGCGGTGCGGTGCGGTGCGGTGCGGTGCGGTGCGGTGCGGTGCGGTGCGGTGCGGTGCAGTGCAGTGCAGTGCAGTGCAGTGCAGTGCAGTGCAGTGCAGTGCAGTGCAGTGCAGTGCAGTGCAGTGCAGTGCAGTCAGTGCAATGCAATGCAATGCAATGCAATGCAATGCAATAGAATAGAACGTCATGGTTGGTGAGCTGTTGAAGAGACATAGCAGAGATCACATGACTTTACCTTTACTTTACCTCAAGCAGATGGCTGGAGAAACCGTCCAGCTCCCGAGACATGTGGTTATCGCCGTCAGTTACTGGAGTGTGAACGGCGTGTGCAGCACAGCACGCCTTCACAGCCGCGGTGGCTGGTGATGTTGCTCATGGCCTTCTCTTACTACTGGCGGCTTCATGGATGTCTCAGTACGTTTCCTTTTTGTTAGTGATTATATATGTCTACATGCAACATTTTACGACAATCTGTAAGGATTTCTAAATCATTTCTTGTATATGTCTAAACTTTTTGTCGAATACTGTGGTAATTAGTGTCCGTCTTTACGAAAGGCCACCACTACGATTTTCAATGTTTGTGTTTTTGCTGGTTTCTGCGATTTACATTGGGAGGAGAAAGAACTATTAAGATAGAATGAATGGTCAGTCACTGCCCAGTCTCATATCTGGGCGTCACTTCCAACTATTAAAATGAAGTGCAACTGACATTTATAAATTATATATTGAATAAATATTTATAAATTGTAATCTTCTTGCTATTCAAAGTTTAACGCATTTGACCTAGTGTAGAAAGTGGGAGATAGAACGATATTGTTATTATATTGAATATCAATGTTTACCAACTTTCATCTGAAACTGAGACCGGATGAAAGTAACATCATGTGGAAAGATATCACTATTCTTAGTGTAGCCGCCGACCAGCAGTAAAAACCGTGTTTACGTGGGCACAGCAGACGCTAACGTAACCTTTTCCCAGTTTGTTTTTCACGATGCACGCAATCGTTGCAAGCTGACACCGTCTCAAAGTCATTGGTGCTTCATGGTATGTCATGGACACGGAGAGAAGCTATCATCTGGCGTCGTGGTCAGACACAGGACTCGGCTGCTGGGGCCAGAGCGGTGTGCAAGATCTCTTATGCAAGAGTGCAGCACACGTCATCCGCGCTCCTGCAAACAATGGCGATAACCACATGTTTCATGTCCTCGACAGACGGGCTCAGTGATCCATTGCGGTTGCAATCCATAGTTATCCGGTGCGATCGTTCCGGGGAAACGTTTGTAATTCTGAATACATGTTCAGTACGGAATGGTGGGTTGATACGTTGGCTCGCTTAGGTTTGACGTTTGATAGAAGCTGTCTAGAACTGTCATCAAGCATTATCAACGTGTCATCATCAAGGACATAATCAGCATTGCTAGAATGTGGATTCCCAAACTATCAATCGGGATGTTGCATGTCATAATTCCCTGTAAATCAACACCAGTACGGATATATATATATATATATATATATATATATATATATATATATATATATATATATATATATATATTATGCCGGAACCGGCAATATACATATATACATATATACATACATACATACATACATACATACACATACTACACATACACATACACATACACATACACATACACATACACATACACATACACATACACATACACATACACATACACATACACATACACATACACATACACATACACATACACATACACATACACATACACATACACATACACATACACATACACATACACATACACATACACATACACATACACATACACATACACATACACATACACATCACATACACATACACATACACATACACATACACATACACATACACATACACATACACATACACATACACATACACATACACATACACATACACATACACATACACATACACACACACACACACACACACACACACACACACACACACATACACATACACATACACATACACATACACATACACATACACATACACATACACATACACATACACATACACATACACATACACATACACATACACATACACATACACATACACATACACATACACATACACATACACATACACATACACATACACATACACATACACATACACATACACATACACATATACATACATATACATACATACATATGTATTATATATACAAATAAATGTTATATATATATATATATATATATATATATATATATATATATAACATTATATTTGTATATTATATTTGCATATATATATATATATATATATATATATATATATATATAATGGAGGTTCCGGCAATGAGACATAATAAGCGCGCGTTTTGACCTCTCGAAGACCAGTTACTCCAATTAGAGTGATTAACATCCACTGGCATGACGTCACTTCCGATAACAAAGCTTTTGAGTTCCGTCCCGTAGCATCGTTGTGCGGAAACAAATTAGACAAAGGAACAAGAGTTTTCATGCACATTTGACAACGAAAAAATGTAGATAACTGTTGCATCATGTCGTTTAGGTTGGCCGATGTATCATAACTATCATCCACCAACCTACATCTCACACACAGCCCTTCCAGCACCCTCTGTCCATCATGACTGTCTGCAGTTCACTTGTATTTCCCAGCCCTGTATCTTGCAGCAGGTTGTCAACACAAGTCATTGTTTTGCCTTCCCCGGTTTGCATGTCCATCCGTTGGCTGCCACAGGACAAGTTTGTTGGCGACTTCATCATCGTGTCTGACACAATGCCCAGCGAGCCGCATTCTTCTTTGTTGTTCTTTGGTGGATACTGGCGGTAATTCACCATACAGTTGTATGTTGGGTATGTGTTGTTTCCATGAGACATTAAGGGCCATCCGTAGCATTCTAGTGTAACAACCGTCAAGTTGCTTTTTCATAGTTTGTGTTATTGTCCACATTTCCGCACCATATAGTAGAACTGATTCGACGGTAGCAATAAACAGTCTGATTGACGTCCATATCTTTCGTAGTTTGTGACAGGCACTCCAGGCAAGAGCTTTTCTTACTTTGAAGTCTTTGTCTCTGTTCTCCATCCATGCTCCTAAGTTTTTAAAGTTTTCAATGATTTTTAATAATGTTCCATCCCTTGAGTTTACAGTTATACCAACTCACACACGTACGCCAACGGGCCCTACATTTGAATTGTGGATTCTTATGAGAAATGGCAGAGGTGCAATGATCCAACACGGTATCGCTGCTGTGCTGTGGAGAAATCCGATGATATCAAGTTGGTTGGCAGGAAATGAAGAGACGGCGACGCATAATGCAGACGCTGACGTGAAGTTGGAGGAAATGACGCGATGCCATCGCACACTACTCGTCCGGAAGTCATATTTTTGAATGTCCAAATAATGCGAATATTACGTATGGTATACACACAGTGTTTCAGACGGTTCGTTAACGGTTTCCTCCATTACACCAATCAATGCACCAACATCAACTGCGGATGGTTCGCAAAGACGCCTGACTCTCGACGCCAATTTCCTTCAGCATAGATTTACCCAGAAACAGCTGCTGAACTGTGGATGTACGACAGGCTAAATTCTTGTTTTTTGTTTCCGTGACAATTACATAGAGAGTTTGGATTTATTGTATATAGTGAGGAGTACATTAGCATAAGATACATATCACCTCCGTGTGGACGAATAATACCCCAACACTTCGTTTAGTGCTAGTCGCGAAACATAAACAACTTCGCGAAAATGAAACCACCATAGAATTAATTATAACTTGATAGGTTGTTTGTGCACGTACTGTCATTGTGTTTTGTTAAAACTACAGAACACACTATTTAGTTACGATCCGATAGGTTCGCAAATAGTTATCTGCTTTGAAACGAAAAGTGGCGACTTGGCTAAACACGTGATAAATTAGCCATAAATCTCGCCCCAGTGCGGCGGCCAGATTTGGAATCACTGCAGGTTGTTTACATAGTAAAGTTGCCATTTTCTTGCCAGTACTCACGATCCACCAAACAAACCCACTTGTTAGCTAACGCAGAATCTATTCTCCAGAGACAGATGCCTATAGTGATAACGAAGGACTATAACGTTACGAAACGCCGTGGGCAGACAAACAACAGCGGGTAAATACTGACCGACTATGAAGGTTCACAACTCGTGCGATGCCTTGCCAAGTCCAGCTGCCGAGTAATCCATCAGCGCCTGGACAACGATGACCGTGTCTTGCCATTAAGAAATGAAGTATGACGCTACTCGCTGGCGTCTGAACGTATACTGTTCGGGGGAAGGGTATCACCGGAAACTTCCAATTATACAACTTTCAACCCCCCAAAACACCACTTGCAGACTCCCAAACACCTTTATTTGGATCATCTTCGAGGCTCTGCAAAACACATAACTAAAATACAAAAACATCATTTGGACATCTACCTCGAGGATCCCCAAAGAAACCAATCTTCCTGCTCTGTATAAAATCCCATTTCCACCCACCTATAAGAACGCACAATACTCTTCTGAATCACAAAACTCCAACTGCACCATGCAGCTAACCTACTTCCCTAATCCTACCCCCAGAACCCACCTAAATTATTGGGGTATCACCACAGAAGCCTCCCGGTTGAACGCCTGTCAGTATGCCACCGGATCAACTAATGCGCTGAAGAACATAAAAGTTGCACGTTCAATTAAATCTGGTATCAACTGGCGCTAATCTCTCCTCTCTCGCTGTAGCCGATGGCAAGGCGTACATGCGGGGACCAGTCCACCCGCAGGAGGAGCATTAACTTGTCAGAGACTCGTGTCCATCGACAACGGATATACACCAGGCAGCGGTACCGGGGGCGAATCCAACGAGGGCGTTCCAGCATGTAATGGAACCTTCTGCTGCGCTGACGACAATTACACAGTTCACGTAGCATCTCAACACACACGCCGCGTAGAACAGTCGTCACTGGGCGGAGAGGAGAGCCTGATGGTCACTCGTCGTGTCTGCTGGTGAGTAAGCTGTTCTCGTATAATCCTTCATTACTTGTGAGCATCTGTAATTAATACGCTAACTTGGAATCAGCGTAAGAGGATCTCATCACCACCGTGGCTGATTCCTGTTAACGAAAAGGTCACATAGAATAGTTTCAATTTATTTTGTATCAGCAGAGAATAGAAGTAAGTCCCGCCAATTCGGCCACCTGGTCATTCAGGTCACTTTGTTCATTATCGATGATCATAATTATAAATAGTGATGTTCCCTTGTATTGCATTATCAATATATACGGGTCATAGAGGAATACTTAAATGAAACGCATCTTCATATTCATTAACTATGCGTGCATTACAAGTTTCACAATATAATTTCTCTGTTGATTAATATTGTTAAATATACCCAACATTGTCGTACGTAGGAAGGATATGTATTGTGTATGTTACGATATGTACAATACAATACAATACAATACAATACAATACAATACAATACAATACAATACAATACAATACAATACAATACAATACAATACAATACAATACAATACAATACAATACAATACAATACAATACAATACAATAACCTTTAATGGTCCCAAATGTGAAACTACACGTGGTGAACATTCACATAACGCAGCAATATTAGGTTTCTTTTTTTCAATTACAATGTTAATAATAGTAGTAGTGCTCGTTTCCCTTATTGTATTCCTCCCCCTCCCCAGTCACACCCCCTCCCGGTCACACCCCCTCCCGGTCACACCCCCTCCCGGTCACACCCCCTCCCGGTCACACCCCCTCCCGGTCACACCCCCTCCCGGTCACACCCCCTCCCGGTCACACCCCCTCCCGGTCACACCACCTCCCGGTCACACCCCCTCCCGGTCACACCCCTCCCGGTCACATCCCCTCCCCGGTCACACACCCTCCCGGTCACACCCCCTCCCGGTCACACCACCTCCCGGTCACACCCCCTCCCGGTCACACCACCTCCCGGTCACACCCCCTCCCGGTCACACCCCCTCCCGGTCACACCCCCTCCCGGTCACACCCCCTCCCGGTCACACCCCCTCCCGGTCACACCCCCTCCCGGTCACACCCCCTCCCGGTCACACCCCCTCCCGGTCACACCCCCTCCCGGTCACACCCCCTCCCGGTCACACCACCCTCCCGGTCACACCCCCTCCCGGTCACACCCCTCCCGGTCACACCCCCTCCCGGTCACACCCCCTCCCGGTCACATCCCCTCCACACCCTCCCGGTCACACCCCCTCCCGGTCACACCCCCTCCCGGTCACACCACCTCCCGGTCACACCCCTCCCGGTCACACCCCTCCCGGTCACACCCCTCCCGGTCACCCCCTCCCGGTCACACCACCCTCCCGGTCACACCCCCTCCCGGTCACACCCCTCCCGGTCACACCCCTCCCGGTCACACCCCTCCCGGTCACATCCCCTCCCGGTCACACACCCTCCCGGTCACACCCCTCCCGGTCACACCACCCTCCCGGTCACACCCCCTCCCCGGTCACACCCCTCCCGGTCACACCCCTCCCCGGTCACACCACCCCTCCCGGTCACACCCCCTCCCGGTCACACCCCTCCCGGTCACACACCCTCCCGGTCACACCCCTCCCCGGTCCACACCCCTCCCGGTCCACACCCCCTCCCAGTCACACCCCTCCCGGTCACACCACCCTCCCGGTCACACCCCTCCCGGTCACACCCCTCCCCGGTCACACCCCTCCCCGGTCCACACCCCTCCCCGGTCACACCCCTCCCGGTCACACCCCCTCCCGGTCACACCCCTCCCGGTCACACCCCTCCCCGGTCACACACCCTCCCCGGTCACACCCCTCCCCGGTCACACCCCCTCCCGGTCCACCCCCTCCCGGTCACACCCCTCCCGGTCCACCCTCCCCTCCCGGTCACACCCCTCCCGGTCACACCCCCTCCCGGTCACACCCCCTCCCGGTCACACCCCTCCCGGTCACACCTCGTCCACCCCTCCCGGTCACACCCCTCCCGGTCACACACCTCCCGGTCCACCCTCCGGTCACACCCCCCCCGGTCACACCCCCTCCCGGTCACACCCCCCTCCCGGTCACACCACCCCCCCGGTCACACCCCCCCCCGGTCACACCCCTCCGGTCACACCACCTCCCGGTCACACCCTCCCGGTCACACCCCTCCCCGGTCACACCCCTCCCGGTCACACCCCCTCCCGGTCACACCCCTCCGGTCACACCCCTCCCGGTCACATCCCCTCCCGGTCACACACCCTCCCTCGGTCACACCCCCTCCCGGTCACACCCCTCCCGGTCACACCCCTCCCGGTCACACCCCTCCCCGGTCACACACCCTCCCCGGTCACACCCCCTCCCGGTCACACCCCTCCCGGTCACACCCCCTCCCCGGTCACACCCCCCCCGGTCACACCCCTCCCGGTCACACCCCTCCCGGTCACACCCTCCCGGTCACACCCCCTCCCGGTCACACCCCCTCCCGGTCACACCCCCTCCCGGTCACACCCCCTCCCCGGTCACACCCCCTCCCCGGTCACACCCCCTCCCGGTCACACCCCTCCCCGGTCACACCCCCTCCCGGTCCACCCCCTCCCGGTCACACCCCCTCCCGGTCACACCCCCTCCCGGTCACACCCCTCCCGGTACAGCACACCCCTCCCCGGTCACACCCCCTCCCGGTCACACCCCCTCCCCGGCCCCTCCAGTCACACCCCTCCCGGTCTCCGTCACTCCCCTCCCGTCACCACACCCCTCCCGGTCACACCCCCTCCCCGGTACACACCCCCCCCCCCCCGGTCACACCCCTCCCCGGTCACACCCCTCCCCGGTCACACCCCTCCCCGGTCACACACCCTCCCCGGTCACACCCCCTCCCCGGTCACACCCCTCCCCGGTCACACACCCTCCCCGGTCACACCCCCTCCCGGTCACACCCCTCCCCGGTCACACCCCTCCCCGGTCACACCCCTCCCGGTCACACCCCCTCCCGGTCACATCCCCTCCCCGGTCACACACCCTCCCCGGTCCACCCCCGGTACACCCCTCCCAGTCACACCCCTCCCGGTACACACTTCCCCGTCACACACGGTCACTCCCCCTCCCCGGTCACACCCCCTCCCCGATCTCGCCTTGAGCAGCCTGTTGGAAGTTGGCAGAAAAGTATTGCAATATCGGTTCGTGCTGCTCTCTCAGACACATTTCTACAGCCAGATTTTGCCACAGCCACAGTTTCAATGTATATAAATCTGGCACA
>JAODUO010000678.1:197500-273657 GCA_025642075.2 Ridgeia piscesae | reverse complement strand
ACAAGACTAAAACACTGTTAGACAAGTCTAAGAGACTGTTAGAGAAGACTAAGAGATTACTAGACAAGACTAAGAGACTGCTAGACAAGACTAAGAGACTGCTAGACAAGACTAAGAGACTGCTAGTTAGTCTCACCGGCTGGTGGCTGTGCAGTGAGCGTAAACTCGCAGTGTGTGCCTGTCTCTTACTGGTGTCGTCACGTTAAGAACTTTTGAACCAACCAGCCGCTTGAATAGCAGCGACAGCCAGTAATCCTACAAGGCAAAAGTTCATGTTGCTATAGCAACAACATTATCAGCTGCAACAACCATTCATTTTACAAGATACAGTTACTTCAATATTTATTGCAATTACAATGTTACAGCAAGAGTTTTTGATGTGAATGACCTATGCCTAATCCATGATCCATGTATCCTCATTATCTATATACAGTGTGTATTTAAAAATATGCAGTACAATATATCATAATTGTATTATATTACCATTATATTATATTGTTATATTATATTACAGAAACACTAGCAGGCAGTGGTTAAAGGGACTATGGATAAGGAAATAATGAGAGATCATTAACTTACAGGCAGTGGCTGAAGATAGCGGTCAATAAGCGAATAATGTCCCCCGTAAAATGTCTGCCTTACAACTAAACTTATTCCCGTCATTGCAGAAATGCCAAGTTTATCCAGCCACCTGAAACAATAAATGATTAGAAATATAAAGACTGTATGCATCCTTTTTATTTTTTATTTTAGTAAGAGACATTCACACGCATACACACACACACTACTCACACACATACATACATACACACTACTCACACACATACATACACACTACTCACACACATACATGCACACTACTCACACACATACATACACACTACTCACACACATACATACACACTACTCACACATACATACACACTACTCACACACATACATACACACTACTCACACACATATATACACACTACTCACACACATAGATACACACTACTCACACACATACATACACACTACTCACACACACACTACTCACACATACATACTCACTACTCACACATACACACTACATACACACTACTCACACACACACACACACACACACACACACACATATATAGTTGCATACACACTACTCACACACATACATACACACTATTCACACACATACATACACACTACATACACACTACTCACACACATATATATTTACATACACACTACTCACACACATACACATACACACACACACATACACTCACACTAGTTCAATCACAATAGAACAACACACCCAGTTATCATTATTACAATATTTTGATAATAAACATACAAGTGGCACCCATTAGGGAATGTTTCGCCATACAATGTCTCCACTCCAGCAATAACAGTTAATTCCAATGGTCAAAGGAGGTGAATTAACACACAAATACGAACATCAGCCCCTGGGATGAGATACACTTATTACGCACTATTATACAGATTAAAATACAAGACAAACACGACGCCGCAAAAACAGTCAAATCCCTAAATATTTCATTCCCTCACAGACCCCATAATATTTCCCACCCCATCCCATAATGCAAGGGGCGTACAACAACTCACATAAAACCAGCGACGTATGCATTTGACAGCCCCTCCGCTCCTCCGCCCCACGCTGTGCTAGTTTCCCCCAGCCACAGCTCTGCATGTGGCATCCGAGCCTCACGGACAGCCGCCTTTACTTCATCCACCTGTTGTGGGAAGTAATCCAGTATCTCTGGATCTATGAAGTCGGACACTGTTGCAGTCCGTCCGTTGATATAATACCTACAGAGAGAGGCAATGTGTCATTAGAATAAATCATGCATATCACTAGATTATTGCTTAATTTTAACATACTGCAACAGTTGTACTCTTTCAAGTAGCTCCCTTCAGGTGATTAGAAATTGGTTTAACTGAAATTTATATTTGTATTATGTAAATATCTTCAATAACAGGCACAGCCAATTTAATAACTCTTTAGTTCTGTTCTGAGAGTACACAACACAAACTCTGGTATGGTTTCAAGGTAAGTAATGTCAGACTTTTTTAATAACTTGTTTATTAATGCCTTAAATTCATAGATGACAGAGAGTAATGATATACTTACTGGTGCCATGTTACTGCATCCAAGGAATTGTGAACCACAGACAAATATCTGGAAAATGAAAGTAACAAATGTTATTCTATCCTAGGCACATTCCCCACTACATGTACATGGTACGTATTTAGAAAAATATTGTTGGCAAATTTATTTTAAAAAACTATTTCCAATGTGTTTAGTATGACAGCTGTTAAAGAAGGAAAATTTGATTTTTAAATAATCAAATTAACTACCACAAAACTCTTATTCTAGTCCACTTTCATAAATAGCTTACAATCAATGTCATGCTCATTATAATTTTGGAACACCCCTTTATGCTTGGAAGACGCTATGTATCTAGTGGTTATGAATGGTTCAAGTGACCAGGAACATCCTGTCTGTCTAGCAACATCAGGCACATTTAACAACACCCTGTGCATTTTGGAACACCCTGTGTGTTTTGGAATACCATTTGTATTTACGAACACTGCATGTGTTTAGAAACACCCTGTGCATTTTGGAACATCCTATGTCCTGTCTTGTGTTCTTAGCAAGTAGGAACACACTGCACATATTTCTTACTATTATTATATTTATTAATACACTGTGTGCTTATGAACACCCCATTTGTATAAGAACACCCTGTGTACTTAGGTAATAGGAACACAGTTTGTACGTAGGAACACCCTGTGCATTTTGGAACACCCTATATGTTTAGTAGCACCCATTGTACACACTGTAGGAGAGGAGAAATCTTACTTTTTGAGGAACTTGAGACTTCTTGGTGGTCGAGTAACATCTGGCCCAACTTGAATACTGTCAGCAAAGAACTGGCTGAACCTGGGGTCTTGTTTCAGGGTCTTCTGTAGCATCAGCACATCTCTGCCCAGTTGGTCTCCCTCCAACGGCCAACCGAATCTGTGCTTGAAGCCATTTGGCTCTGAGAAACACGGTTAATATTGTAACAGTTATTAGAGACAACGCTATATTTTGCAGAAAATATCTCTCGAGTCATACTATTTTCATCTGTCCTCTATTTCTGACATGAATTGTGAAACCTTAAAATTCTACCCATTTTATTCTACCCAATTTGTTTAACTAAAGTTGTTATAAGTATGCCATAAACTTATGAATGTTGATTGTTCAACACCGCCTCCAGCTGTGAAGATGGGTTTTTGAGTACCCCGGCACCATGCTTTGATATGTGACGAATCAGAATTTTCAATACTGTGAAACATGCATGTTCGTATCAGATAATTACGTTTGCAGAATATGTTAAAGCTCCATTTTGGTGGTACATAAAGCCATAACTCAGAGAAAGTGATTGGTTTCATTGACTATGACCTATGACCTTGACACAGCTAATCAGGTACCAAGATTTAACCAGATTTAACCAGATTTAACCAGATTTAACCAGATTTAACCAGATTTAACCAGATTTAACCAGATTTTACAAGATTTAACAAGATTTAACAAGATTTAACAAGATTTTACAAGATTTTACAAGATTTTACAAGATTTAACAAGATTGCCATCTAGAAAATCAACTCTAGATGGCAGATGGACAAAGAAGTCCTTTGGCTTTTCGAGCATCCAACCTATCTATCTAAGTGTATCCCGCCCTTCTTAGGTATATGTCTATTTAATTTTTTTATATTAACATTGCTAGCACCTACACAATCAGCTAATAATCTGTTTCATTCATTTACTGTTCTTTGTGAAAATGAGAATTTTCTAATATCTAGTCTACACTGCTTCTTTGCTAATGTAACTCCATGTCCTCTAGTCCTTTCTCTCTTTCTTAACCAAGACAAAAATATTTCTGTCACTATTTTCATACTCATTCAATATTTTAAATACTTCTATCTGATCTCCTCTCAATCTCCTGGTTTCTAGTATTGTTAAACCACATTCTCTCTCTTTCATAACTAATAGTAATATCCTTGAGTTTTTGTATAATTTTGTTTATTCTCCTTTGTACTCTTTCTAGCAAATCAATATCCTTCTTGCGTTATGGCCTCCATGCTTGTTTACAATACTCTACACAGGTGTATGAGATATCGTAATTGTGAATACAAAATCTTAATGGGGCCAAAATATTTTTTGGGATAAATTTCAATTCTGAAATTTTGCCTTTAAACATATGTAATGTTTATGACATAGTGGCTATAAATCCTTGTATGCTGTGTACCATTTTAAACACAGTTTCTACATAAAACATGAAAAATAAATCTATTGCCACCAACCGTTGCCCAGTTCAAACGCCAGGTGGTGTGTGTAGTTCTTCTCTATGCTGTATTTGAGTATCTCGACAGCGTTTCTTGGATCCCAGTCGCTGCCATTCCTCAGTAGTACATTGAAGTCAAACAGAAGGAGCCAGTCAGCAATGGCCGCAAACTTGTTTAACACGTCAAAATCGGTGGCTGTAAATCATGAAATAAATACATTGACATTTGCAAAACATAGTTAAATACAAAAGCATGCACCCGTGCAAACACAATGAAATAATATTTAACGAATTAATCCAAGTAAAATGACACTGTCGTCCAGTATTTAACCAAAATGTATGTATGACTAACAAAGTAAAAATGGGACACTTGTCAAAATAAAATGAAGTTTTTCTTTCATGATCGAACAAAGCACATTTGGAGAGAAATTATTCTATGTACATTATTTTTTACTTTAGTTTGTATATCCACCCATGAATGGGCCTTTCCTGGATATATGGAGCAAGTCACTTGTTAACATTAATACAAAATATATACAATAATCATAAAGTAATCACCTGACATGGTGAAGTTGTCATACTTGTCATACTTCTCATAGTTCTCCCACTGTTCAATCTGTTCTTCACTGACCGGCTGTCCGGCCACATATGGACATCTAGCTGACCGATTAAACAGCAACAAGTCAGCAGCATTGCCCCCGAACCTGAGGATGGCCGGCCGCAGCCCTCGTGCCAATGTCTGAAGTCTGGGAGATCTGCAAGTGACAATTGCAGGGTTCCAGGACATAGCTTTATGCAGAGACCCACCCACCTGTGATTTGGACAGGTAAAACCTGATGTGGACAGCTAGAAATAGCTAAAAACAGGGCTCCATCTTCAAAAAACATAGATATGTAGTGTGTAAATGGGTGTCAGACATGTTTGTAATTTTTCAGGTCATGAAACACGTTTCATCTGGCTCGTATGTATGTGACTTAACATCCATGTGTCCACCAAAACATTTTTGCCTGGCAAATATTTTATCCTACATAAAGCCCTGTTCAGGGTAAAATGCAAAATAGGTATACATTTATTCTTGATTTTGATAAATATTCATGTTTTAATATGATAATTACAATTATATTTCTTTTTCGATATATTTTTTATAAACATCCTTATCTATAAATATTTTTATTTACAAATAATTTAATTTAACATCATATTATTTATGAATCCTTTTGGTAATACGTAATTGTTGTTAAGCCTCTCCTAAGTTTAGTAATAAACAATTAGTATAAATTTACCATATTATCATAACATCAGTTATCAATTACACAGTATAAACTACCAAATGTGTTATAATGGTTCTATATTCTCTTATAAGAAATTCACTGCCCAAACATGTTATAATGGTTCAACTGTTGTTGACATAGATGTCACAATAAGACTGTCTTTACATGTCACCTCTGTGTGACATAACTGCTGAGTTTAGTTGGACAACCAAACTGCTCCTAGGCCCACTTAAAGCTCTAACACATTACATAAGACCCTTATTCTAAACCACTCTGCAGAGAATTACTCTATTTAAGTGTCTACTTAGGGAGGCACAACCCATCAGTAAACATTCTCTCTCTCTCTCTCTCTCTCTCTCTCTCTCTCTCTCTCTCTCTCTCTCTCTCTCTCTCTCTCCCTCCCCCTCTCTCTCTCTCTCTCTCCCTCTCTCTCTCTTCTCTCGTGGCCTCTCTCTCCTCCCTCCCTCTCCCTCCACCTCTCTCTCTCTCTCTCTACCTCTCTCTCCCTCTCTTTCCCTCTCTCTCCCTCTCACTCTTGTTCTCCCTCTTTCCGTCTCTCCATCTCTCCCTCCCTCCCTCCCTCCCTCTCCCCTTCCTCCCTCCCCTCCCTCTCTCTCTCTCCCTCTCAGTCTTGTTCTCCTCTCTCCCTCTCTCCCTCTCCCCCTCTCTCCCTCTCTCCGTCTCTCCCTCTCTCCTCTC
The DNA here is from genome assembly GCA_025642075.2 of Ridgeia piscesae. NCBI lineage: Eukaryota > Metazoa > Annelida > Polychaeta > Sabellida > Siboglinidae > Ridgeia > Ridgeia piscesae. The sequence goes on along the minus strand of JAODUO010000678.1, from coordinate 267,356 downwards.
CCTTCCCTCCCTCCCCTCCCTCTCCCTCTCCCTCTGCCTCTCCCTCTCCCTCTCCCTCTCCCTCTCCCTCTCCCTTTCTCTCTCTCTCTCTCTCTCTCTCTCTCTCCTCCCTCTCTCTCTAAGAGAATATAGTGTCCACAGTATGTTATAGCACTGGAAGTTTATATTTCAAGAACAGAAAAGTTTATTTAGACCCCAATAGAGTTAACATAAAATACACAAGTATCAGGGTGATCATATGCAGTTGTGTCCCGTTTATCCGTACACTTTGGTTCCCAAGGCTTTTGGTTGAATAAATGAAACATGCAGATTAGCAAGACACCTTATTATACATGATATCAAGATGGTTCCCAGAGAAAACGCAAAACAACTGGATTTTTTGGAGACCGATAAACATGACTGTATTTGTATAATGTAACATAAGAAATAATAATATATACTAAAAAGGACAGTGTCTTCTTTTAAGAGTTTACAGTCGCTATCACAGGAGGCATTAAAATGTGGATAATCTCAAAATATATTCAACTTTAAGAAAAGCTTCTAAAAGCACACTTATATATGTCAATAACACTCAGATCGAGAACATTGAAAACTACGTCTACCTGGGACAGAGATACAGCACCAGAGACTAAAACCAAGACAAGGAGATTCAAAGAAGAATCACGGCCAAATGGACAGCATTTGTATTGATATATTCAAGGGTAACATTGGAGCATGCTGCTTGAAGAGACAAGTCTACAACTCATGCGTACTTCCAGCAATGACATACGGCACTCATCACCCAAGCAAAGAACAATCTAAGATGGAAAGGAGTAAGTTAAACATAATATATGCGTAAGTAATTATTTCTATTGTATATGTAGTTTCAATACTCCATAATTAAGCTTAAAGGTAAAGCCTGTCTCATTCTTTAAAATGGATTATTTTAAGTTCACTTAAATCATTGGCTTACATCAAAAACGTTCCAGTTGGACTGATAAATATAGTCAATACAAAATTCTCCTGAGGAGAGTTCAGTAAACATAGCAATACAATAGTACTTCCTACAACAAACATTTTGAAGGAGTACTTACTTTACAGGAAGAATCCATCAGAATGACATTAAGTGCAAATGTCAAAATGATCTACCTGTACATAACTTTAAGCTGTGTACACAAGATGTGTCACCTGTAACTGACCTGTTAGAGGTCAACATGACATGGACTACTGTGTTAATTACTGGATACTGCTATGTTCATTCTATAATTAAGCAAGCAACTTAGTTACTAACTACAAACTTAAATTATTTAAACCATTTCCCCCCAAATATATTAGACAATAACGAAAGATGAAATAAACGATGTGCACAAATTAACCTCAAACTATAAATATTAAGATATATTTTGTGTTGACAGATTAATGATCGAAATTGCTAAGAATTACTATTTCATTAATTTGACCTAAATGTGTTCTCTGGATCCATACAATGATTACAACAAAATGTCAACTGTTATTTGCACTGCAGCAGCAGGGCCTGAGTTTCACAAGACATGGCATGTGAACAAAGGGACAGATGTCATACACATCAAAATTATTAATCCACATCAGTGATATAAAGCGTTTTTGTAAAACACCATAAGTTAATGCCTTACCGAACAAACAATTAACATTTGTGTTTCTGATCACACAACTTATGACAATATGATAGTACATAATTAAATAATGTACCTTTAGCATTAGTTATAAGAGAACTTATATGCATGAATTTGTTTAAAGGAATTGTAATGTTAGCAACGTATTATGTAGTTTATTTTAATCGGAATTTAATTAATTAACAAGGTAAATTAATTGCAGCGAACCATCATTGATTATTAGAATAAGTAAATAATTACTTCTTCTTCCATTAAATGACTTCGGTCAACTTGCTGAGCATTATTGTCATTGGTTTTTAGAGTTGTTCTTCTCTAGAGTTAGTGAATCCACTACATGTTACACATTTACCCCCCCCCCCATGTCAGTGTGTGGGATCTTTTACTTCCCCTGGGATAGACAGGTCGTTTGCCGTATTTCAGATTTATTCAGATTTGCAGATTAACACCCACGTTATCTATGACTGGGGGCGGGTGTGGATATGGGTACCTGGATATGACCCATGTCTATAACAACATCGGCTAAAATTACCTGATGTCGAAGGTCTCCCATTTATGAAGCATGATCCCAGCGTCTAGTGCCAGACTTAGGAACTTCTCCGACGTCGTGTGAATCACGGTTTTCGTGTCGATTGCAAGTGGGACCTTCGTCATGTCGTCTGCACTGCCTCTGTCTTTGAATTCAATGGAATTGGGATTCAACTGTTCAAATGCATAGCCAGCGGCAGAGGTATAACCGGCCGCAGCGATGTCACGGATGTGCAATGTAAACATGATTAGCAGCAATGTCGTGATTTCTTTCGTTGACGTTGCCATTTCTACTACCAGCAAGCTAGGGTAATGCACCAACTGTACTCACTGACACTGCATTGCTCTCTTTAAACTCTTATATACAACAGAGTGAGAGTACTCTATATACACGCGATCGACGGCCCTATGTGTCACTAAGACTATAGAGGATAAGCAAAACGGGTTATGACTCAAGTGGTGTTCACCGTCTTGTAGTTAGTTACACTGCCCTTCTTCGAACGTCTAAACAGCGAAAACAAAATGTAATGCTTCTAAGCATTAGAACTTTGTATGCAATGTTGCCTAAATGTTCGCGATGTTGTATTTTGGTGGACTAAGTTTCCGCCTTCCGGCCTAGAACTACGCATTGTGATTCGACAATTGTAGTTTGTGGGCGGAGTTTTAGAGAGATTTCCAGTTGACAGCTATAGTAGGGGTGTGTGGGGTATGACAACCGGTCTGTTAAGACGGTCACCCATATATATATATATATATAAATATATATATATATATATATATATATATATATATATATATATATATATATGTGTGTGTGTGTGTGTGTGTCAGATAAAACGTACGTAAAAGCTCGGTCGTGTCCAATTTCAAATGGGCATGCACTAACGAAGATAGTGGTATGATTATATTGCCTTGCCTATCCCGTAGTCTTAGTGGACCGTTGGGGCGCCACAGATATGACCTGGCAACCAGCTCCACTCATTCCTCTCGCCTCTCAGTCTTCCTCATCGCGGCGCCCAGTGTCATACCCGTCCATTCCGGGATGTTGTCCTCCCATCTCTTTTTCTGTCTGCCTCTTCTTCGCCCTCCTTGCACTGTGCCCTGCAGGATTGTCTTGGCAAGCTCTGAAGATCTTGTTATGTGCCCGTACCATTTCAGTTTGCGTCTTTTTCTGTGGTCAAGAGGTCTTCGTGGGGCCCAATGGCTTATGTTATTATATTTAGGCTTAAATGGTGTAGATGAAAAATAACCATTATTATCACTAAGCCTAATCATTATTACAGTATGTGTTCAAACATGTTTTAATTTGGTTGCAGCTGTTCTGAGTTTAATAAACGAACTCTGTAAAATGTACTGTTTTCAGGCGAAAGTGTTGTGATATATTTGATGAGTAACTTTACCGTAAACATTCGTTCGTCACCAATCACATAAATTCGTTTTTATACAAAATGCAAAAGATTGTTTTTCTATAAAAATCTGCATGTGATTGTGGCATACTTTATTCGTGCTATTGAACAAATCAATGCTGTACGTTGTACATATAATTCACAATTATGAGAAAAAAAACGAACATTTTACGTTTTGTGTTGTCAGTCACGTGATACTATAATTAGTCAGTTTTGCAGTTGCGACGCGTCAGTTTTCATGGTAATTTAAGGATGATTGTAATATATGCAATGCTATCTGTAAAATGTGTCAATAGGTGATCATGAGCTCTTTGCCTTGCTGTTCCAGGGTTTTGAACAGTTTAGTTTACGTATTCGACGATTGTGCGGGCGAAAATACTACAAGATATAGAGCATGTTTCAACTGGAAGAAAACACGAAAAAAAGCGTAGTTATGCTTCTATATAGAAACACCCTAACTTATCTGGTGCCGGTGTCATGACCTTGCTTAACTAGCACAATTAATTAATTAACATTGTTAGGTTCAGTGTCCCAATTGGCGTAGGCATTGTGTTATGACTATTGAGTTACGTTTGCAGCCTCGCTAGTATGTAAACGTGAAAGGTTTGAACAAATCACAATACCGCATTTGTACGAAATGTTGCACCTTTCTAGAGTCTAGTGTTACAATTTATTTATATGTCAGTATTTAGTAATTGTGATGTCAATTCACATGTTAACGTTAGTTGTTTTTCACATGTCATGATTGCCTATAGAGAGAACAATTAATGCAAAACGAGATTAAACCTGCTAGCGAGTTTACGATTAAACAGGACTTGTGTTGTTGAAACTGTAAGATCTTCATTCAATGAACCTGTAGCACATTTCACAAATTTGATTAAAGGTGTCTGTCACGTTCTTTGCTACTTCTGTCAAAGTCCTGTACATTAGAACGCGGTAATGAAGTTTGTGTATTAGCGTTATTAGTGTGATCTAAAAAAAATTATTGTGTAAGGCGACATTGAAGACCACCAGTATACATTCGTTGCATCGGCGTACATGCCTGGCTTTGTTTATACATTAACTGTATATGTACAGAAATGTAAATGTACAAAATATAGGGCCTGTGGATATTTATATATATTTTTTTTAAATCAGTAAACATTTACCCACATCCGATGTGCAAAAACTGTAGGGTTAATATTAGATTGAATTAAATTGGTAGAACGTGGTTTGACAAGATTGACACCAGTCGTTTGCACGTATTTACACCCGTTGCAGGGGCATAGCCAAATACCTGTCTGTCGCCAAGGCTTGTAGGTAATTGATTCAGACGGGTAATTAACAAGATTTAACAAGATTGCCACCTAGAGATTCAACTCTAGATGGCAGGTGGACTAGGAAGCCATTTCGCTTATCGAGAGTCCAACCATCTATCTAAGTATACCCCGCCCGTCTTAGGTATATGTCGATTTTATTTTTAAATCTATTAACACTACTAGCACCTATACAATCAGCTGATAATCTGTTCCATTCGTTTACTGTTCTTTGTGAAAATGTAAATTTTCTAATATCTAGTCTACACTGCTTCTTTGCTAATGTAACTCCATGTCCTCTAATCCTTCTATCTTCCTTGACTGTGAAAAAATATTTCTGACAATATTTTAATACCCATTCAATATTTGAAACACCTCAATCTGATCTCCTTTCAATCTTCTGGTTTCTAATGTTGTTAAACCACATTCTTTTAGACGCATTAATTACAAGATGTAAGACAGATGGTAGCCAGAGATAGCCAGCTAGCCACTAGATTATCTAATTATTCCAAGTTTTGGGGTCATTAAAACGCGGGTGTAGCTGCTAGGTTGTTTCTTTGTACTTAATATTACGTCTTTGTGACTACAGCGACATGGTGACAGTTTACTCCCTTCCTAATTGTGTTTAGTTAGTCGACAATGATCGCAGTTTGAAAGTTTCCAACGCAGTACGATCATATGGTAAACAAAACATGCAGCTTCAAAAAAAATTGATTAACAATAATGCCGAGGCGAGCACAGTTCATGCTAACAATTACAGGCACTCGAACGTATATATAGTGACTATTTTTTGAAAGTTGCTCTTCTTTTGGAGGTTCCTAAAAACACATTGAGGGTATCCGTCCAAAAGACTGATTGCTAAATCGCTTTACACTTTACTCCCACATAGACTCCTTGAATTCAACAGTATATATGTTTCTCTTGGAAGCATTCAGCTACGCTGCAATTAATGTGCAAAGACAATTCGTACACACATGCACCACTGTCACTAGCCAGGTGCTCATTCATGCACATAACTACGTGAACTGGAGCAATGTAGAGAGAAAACTCGACAGAGCGACAACAATGATGTAGAAGCTGCGACATTGCGAAGAAAGAAAACTTGCAAAGAGAGTCTGGGCGGAACAACACCAAGGACACAGCAGAAGGGGAAGACCACAGCTGAGATGGGAGAACCGTGTGAGGAGGGATTTGAGACGACCAGGGAAGGACGACAGCAGGGAACAGTGAGAAGTACAATGAGTCAATGACCAGGGAATGGGAGATATTTCCCAATATGGAGCTAGATGGTACAGAGCTACAGGTCCTAAATAATGTGAAGTCCGTACAAAGATGCACTAAATAACAAACCAGTACACTGTATATTACTTCCGGGTGTCATAATGGAAAGGAAAACATATTCTGGAATATGGCATCCAATCCATAAAGGGTGTTACCCCGGGAGTGAACCGCCACAGAAATGCGGTCGGCGTTAGGGATGGTCGGCCTTGTCATTGTGACATTCAAGTTGACAAAAAAACGGAATGTATTCAAATGCCTTCGCAAGCGATGCTCCTTCCTTATTAATTACAGTTCGAAAATATTATTTAGCTAAAAGCGAGTTTGTGGTTGGAAACCTGTTGTATACCCACATTAGTTCATACAATTCGCTAGAAAGTAAATTTCAATAAAGCGACGCAAATACCTACCTATATGCTGCCATGTTGGCATGAACAGGTTCTCTTGTCTTATGTGCACGCTTGTAGTGTTTACTTACTTACTTACTTATCATCCCAGTGGGACACGATGCTACAACAACAAGTTCCTCCACAGGGTCCTGTCCTTTGTTGAGCCTCGCCCCACGAGAGCCCCATATCTTGTAGCTCTGCCATTACTGTCTTTCGCCAGGTTGTCTTTGGTTGTCCTGGCTTCCTTCTTCCGGGTGGCGTCCATCTTAGTGCAACTTTGGAGAAACACGTGTTCTTTCTTTAGGCATTCTCAGGACCTGTCCTAGCCATCTCAATCGTCGGCGTCGGCGGTCATCGGCAAAGTGAAGGTTTTCTAACTGGGAGAAGAGAGTCCATTGGATAACCCTGGGTTTATTTGGTGTTGTTTTCCGCATAACCCAGTCGATGACGACCTAGAAGAGGATGGACGAGAGGATTACATCCCAGTCTAACAAAAAATGTCACTGGGAACCATTCAGAGGATGCATTACTTTGGACGACGCTGCATTCAAAATGCTTGTAAAACTTCTCTATCATTGAAACGATATTTGGAGGTACTCCATAGGATCTTCGGATCTTCTATACTGTGTCACGGTGGACATTGCCAAATCTATTAAGTTGATATGCAGTGGGCAATTCCATTTTAGAGTCTGTTCTATGATGTTTCTCAATGCAAAGATCTGATTTCTTCCATGATTCCCGCTTGTTCTTGTTTCAGCTTCTTGTCAATAGCTGCCTCGATTCTTCAAAGAAAGATTCTATAGAAACCGTTGCTGGGGATGGAAAAGAATGTGACTCCTCGCCAGTTGTCACATACTTGAAGTTTGCCTTTCTTATGGACATCTAAGATAAGTCCTTTAGCCCAGTTATCGAACAAAGTCAGTCAGGATTCTGGTAGTTGTACTGAGGTCTGCCATCAACATTTAGTATGAATGGAGTGTTTTGACTTCCGCTTCTGTTGGGAGCCATTGTCTATGTGGAAGTAATCTTACGCTGGTGGAGTCGGCGAGTCCACCTGGCTGGGGTACGTTCAGGACTTCATGATGCAGGCCTATCTTGCCATATCCTCTGCCAGATGGTACCCTTCCAGTGGTCGTCTAGTTCGCCTCTCCAACGTCTCGTCGGTCTTACTCTAGGTATTTTCCTTTCGTATGGTTTCCAGGTGATGATACGCAGTGTCCATTGGTTATCTCGTATCCTCCTGACGAGCCCTGTCCATGTCCACTTCCGTCTTCTGACTTGATCAATCACGTCTGTGACCTTTGTCTTTTCTCTTACCCAGATGTTTGTTTTTCTCTCCCGGTATGTGATGTTTAACATTTTCCTTTCCATCTTTGTTTGTGCAGCTGCTAGCTTGTTCTTTGCTTGGGTGGTGAGTGTCCATGTTTCTGCGCCCTATGTCATTGCTGGAAGTACGCATGAGTTGTAGGCTTGTCTCTTCAAGCATGTTCCAATGTTACCCTTGAAGATGTCGCGGTGCTTGGTGAATGCTGTCCGTCCGGCCGTGATTCTTCTTTGAATCTCCATTGTCTTGTTCTTTGACTCTCGTGCTGTATCTCTGTCCCAGGTAGATGTAGTTTTCAACGTTCTCGATCTCAGTGTTGTTGACATACATTGGTGTATCGTGTTCTATTATTACCTTTGTCTTCGACTTGTTCATCTTCAGACCCTGATTTTCACTTTCATTAGCTAATTCCAAAAGCATTTGTTGTAGCTCATGTGGTGTATTAGCACATATGAGTATGTCTTCGGCGAAGCGAAGATGACTAAGATAGTAGCTGGCAGTTCAGCAAACCCATTCACAGAAGGCGTCAAAGTTAGAAAGTAAGAAAGAAACGACACATTATTAAAGACACACGAACCTACATAATATCCACCTATACCCGGCCACCACATTCCTTACGCTATATCTCCCAAACTTACTGCCAAAAACCATGACAAATAACATGTAGTCACTTACTCTGACGAAACAATAATCAAACATTCCTAACTTAACATAGACTATGAGGCGTTGGCGTTAAACTAGTAACTTCACAACATGTAACGTTGCTGCTTATTAAAATGAATAAATTCACTTTAGGAAATTTCAATTGCTCAGTGCAAAATCTACTAGATAATTCGCTTTGGTTACAATGAGGGTTACAGCAGGGGCAAAGTTACGCTTCGGGGAAAGCCGAAGAGGTGATTGGGAGACAGAAACAACTCACGTAAACTTAAAGGAAATGTGCTCGGCTCGTGTGTTACCCCGGCATACATGAATGGACTAGAGACCCGACGGCATTAACCGAGATACAAGAGGAGAAGGTCCGGGTTTCCGAAACCGACCTGGTACGAAGAATCGTGTGATTTAAGAGAGATGATAAGAGAAGAATGGATGGACTGAGAGTGGAGGTTGGAATGAAAGAATTGGAGGCTGCTGATAGAGAAAGTAGAGAGAAAAAAAGTGAGATGAAGAAAAAAGACAATGAAACAGAAATTATGGCAAATTCACCCCTCACGATAGAGATGCCAAGAAAACAGCAACAACTAAATACAATTTGACCCTAGTCTAGTAACCGGTCAACTGTTATTTTGAGTCCTAAATATATTAGCCATCACGCACGTTGAAAATGAACACATTTTCGTTGCTTGTTTCACCTCTTGGGCTGCAGCCAGCGACAGAAGTGGAGCATTTCTAACTGCATGAATCCTATTTTAATATAACAAATGTTTTGCAAAAGGGTAGAACTGGGAAGGTAACTCTTACATAGGCACCCTTATACCCTCTGTACTGTGAGGTTCTATGCCGTCCCATCTGACGACAGTGACGAGGTGACGGGCGATGTCGTCATTACCGCATCGACTGATAGCCTTAAAAGCAAGAACACAATGTAGACGTCGAACACATGTCTATATCATAAAACAGTTTTTCTCTGTCCTGTCCGTCCGTCAAAAAATACACTGAAAGTATGCGCAAATTAAGCTTTTGGAAATATAAGTCCTCATTTAAAGTGTTGTTATATGTATGTATCCATATATTTGCGCAGTAGTTGGTACAGAAGCGACTTGTTTATCCCGCCAGTCGCGCTGTCCGCCGGTTGATGGAAGGGAACTGGGCGTGCGATCAAGTCTGCAAGTGCTGTGACACTACGCTCGATCCTACCTTGAGACACGTACGAGTACCCAGTCGAGTTGAACAGTCCCTTTAATGACAGCTACGCCAAGCACCCCACCTAATAAGCGCGGGGCGTGTGACCGGACTATTTGAATGCGCATAAGAAACGATCTTCAGTCATTCATTTGCATAATCCATGAGAAAGGTTCGTGTTTTGTTTTGGGGACAGCGTCACAGCAACAATACTGAGACGTCTCAAATGGCAGGGTTAGAAGTAGACATCTATCTACATTTCTCTTGGCACTTCACAGCTGACTCGTAACTACGGAAGATGCCGTTTTCGAATCTTCCACTGCTTTGTTTAGTAAGTGCAGAATAAATCAATCTTCTTGTTTTTGTGTTTCGTTTATCTGTTATGTTTTGTGGGATGTTTCGTGTTTCTCAAACTATAAGCTGTACTGTATCTCACTGTATGGCTCAGAGTGCTGGCGAGAGATTAAAAGGGTCGACGCCTTCCACAATGGTTGTTTGAGAAAGATCTGCCGGATATTCTGGCCCAATAAAATATCGAACGTGGAACTCCACAAGATAACGGACTGCAACAGTGCTGTCCTTGAAATTAAACGCCGACGACTGAGATGGCTAGGACACGTCCTATGAATGCCTAAATAATGTATCCCCAAAGTTGCACTATGATGGACGCCACCCGGAAGAACGAAGCCAGGACGACCAAAGACAACATGGCGAAAGACGGTAATGACAGAGCTACAAGATATGGGGCTCTCGTGGGGTGATGCTCAGCAAAGGACAGGACCCTGTGGAGAAACTTGTTGTTGTAGCATCGTGTCCCACTGGGGATGAAGAGGATACGTAAGTAAAAACTACAAGCGTGCACATAAGACAAGAGAACTTGATCATGCCAACATGGCAACATATAGGTAGGTATTTGCGTCGCTTTATTGAAATTTACTTTCTAGGAATTGTATGAACTAATTATATTTTCGAGCTATAATTAATAAGGAAGAAGCATCGCTTGCGAAGGCATTTGAATACATTCCGTTTTTTGTCTACCTGAATATCACACTGACAAGGCCGACCATCCCTAACGCCGACCACGCATATGAATATAACATTTAGTTGACCCCCATCTAGGTACAGTATTTGTTGAATTTTCTTGACATCACTCGTCACTTTAATTTGCACATTTCACAGGCACCACACATACACAGGCAGGCACGCACGCACACACGGACGCACGCAGGCACGCACTCCCTCACACACACACACGCGCGCGCGCGCGCACGCACACGCAAACGCCCACGCCCACCCAGACACGCATGCACACAAACACACACGCGCGCGCGCACGCACACAGACACGCATGCACACAGACACGCATGCACACAGACACGCATGCACACAGCACACACAACACACACACACACACAACACACACACACACACACACACACACACACACACACACACACACACACACACACACACACACACACACACACACACACACACACACACACACACACACACACACACACACACACACACACACACACACACACACACACACACACACACACACACACACACACACACACACACACACACACACACACACACACACACACACACACACACACACACACACACACACACACACACACACACACACACACACACACACACACACACACACACACACACACACACACACACACACACACACACACACACACACACACACACACACACACACACACACACACACACACACACACACACACACACACACACACACACACACACACACACACACACACACACACACACACACACACACACACACACACACACACACACACACACACACACACACACACACACACACACACACACACACACACACACACACACACACACACACACACACACACACACACACACACACACACACACACACACACACACACACACACACACACACACACACACACTGTATATTTACACATACATATTGGATATTAAAACGCAAGCTTCAAAATACTGTTTTCATTGTTCTGTTATGTTTGAAACAGAAAGAGACCCAACTCACTGAACTTTGTATTTTCCAACCATTTTGCAGATGTCCCCTGTTATGTGCTCCCTAATCCTTTGTATTTAGTCTGTAATACCTGAGATGTGCTCAATCGTGTGTTTGTGTGTATGTCTGTATGTATGGCTGCGCACACGTGTTGTGTGTGTACATGCTTTGGTGTGTGTGCATGTGAGTTTGTATGTGCATGTGTATAATGGGTGTGTATGTGCGCGCATACGTGCCTGCGTGTGCATGTAATATGTGTATGTGTGTATTATGGGTGTGTGTGTGTGTGTGCGTGCGTGCGTGCGTGCGTGCGTACGCTTAAGGATGTGTGGTATATGTGTATGCATACATGTGTGGGTGTGCGTGCGTGAATTTGTATGCGTAAATGGCTATGATATTTTGTTGTCAGCCCCGCTAAGGCAACCACAGCACGGGTAAATTCTGAAGGACACATGCCAGTCAACCACACCCCCGCCCTCGACGGGTCCCCCAGGAATATAACCAGAAGTAGTCAACCTGGTGCCAAAAACTTGTTCAACGAACCTGCGCGCATGCGTGAACATTAATATTGTGACTGATATCAGAGCTAATACATTAGCTCCTATCTGATAGCTCTAATTATTATTCTCCAAACGTTTTATCTACATGGTTCCCGAATTCTTGGCTTGTGACGACATACTTTATGTCTACCAGTCACGTGGTTTTGTCAACAATCACGATGACGTCATACATCTGGTCTTAAAAATCGTGGGTGGTTAGACACTGGGGCGGGTGTCAGCGTTATTTGGACAGACATAATCAATATGTTGTGGGTAGCTTTTCAGACTAGTTGGAACTGTCGCTATTCCCCCAGCATATGTTGCAATGTAAATACAAAACTAAGTGTGGGATTTCCGATTAAGAACTGCCGAGACAAACTTAACTATAAATACAACATACACATTATTATAGTTTGTCACCGTTTATTGAATGGAACGATAATGATAAAGAATAGTAATAGGCAGTCATAGGCAGCATGGTAATGTTCGTCGTTTCTCTATTTCTGCATTGTAACGTTCCATATTTAAATTGTCCATAATGTCACAAGTGTTCTTTTGTGAAGTGACACTTGAATCTCGTTTCGGACGTTTTTGATAACTTCGGTGACTTTCTCCGCAATTCGGACATAACACAGTACATACACATAACAGACACGTAAATCGAACAGACAAGCAACATTTGTCCCGTCCACAAACCACCACAAGCATCAGGTCTGGATACACAAACAGGGGAATCCAATCAACAGTGCGACCTTTTTCAGGACGCCCAGTCGATTGGCCCTGGATCTCATCCGGGAATTGCAACGGTCCCCCGTAACAACCCCCTCGTCACAAAACTAAACAACACTGAACATAGAATCGGGCGTTGACACTAATACGTCGTAGTGGCCCACAGAGAAAGAGACAAGACACGGACAGGACATACGATGCGGAGTTACTTGATACCGGCTGCTGCTGCGGTATCATCGGATGCTCGAAAGAAGCAGTCTCATGGCGCCGAATTCGACTTGTTGCCAATGACATTGTAGAGGTTTGCCGATGCCGCATTTCGATGAGAGTTGAACAGCGATCTTGGCGGCGCTGGCGAACTCGTGAATGCGCGAAAGAGTTGGCTCGTCTGTGATCGTGACGACACGCGGTATTCTGGATTTGAGGCGGCGGTAGCGAAAGTGGAGACCAGAAGCGCGTTTTGGCGATGCCGCGTTTCGATGCGAGTTGAACGGCGATCATGGCGGCGCCGGCGGACGTGTGAATATGCGATGTTGCCACCGAAATATCTGGCTCGTCTGTGATCGTGACGACAGGCGGCATTCTGGATTTGCGGTGGCGGTAGCGAAGGTGGCAACGCCATTCACGACTGCGCTCACCTGAAAACGCAATAACATCTGAGTAGGCGTAACCATGATGTTTTAAAGCAAACGCATCATATAAATTGTGCAAGCAGCTTAGGTTTGAATTCGCACTGTTTTAAATACATAAAATAAATGCTTACCTTGTTACCCGGGAGCGGTGGTAACCATGGCATGGCGGCGACGTTGGCAGCGACAACTTGGTGCAGGGAAGACGGCGATGAAATGGTGTGTTCAATCGCACAGAGCGTAGTTGTGTCTCTTCAGACTTGCGCGCGTTGCCGCTAACGTTCGACCGCTTCTATTGTTGTAGCGCAAATGTTCAGGCTCGACAAACAATACACCCGAAGTCCTTTTCGCGTTGGCTTCACTGTTTGAGCATCGGAACGTCTGGCTAGCTCGAAGTGTTGCGCTCAACTGTTTTCGTTAACGATTAAATCTACGTTTAACGTTACTCTGTCGAAGGTTTTGATTGGCTAATATGGTATCCCTGTTTAACTGGCCAATCAGAATGAGTTATTGCAACATCCGGCAGAATGTTCTCGAAGGAAACTGTTCAACAGACCAATGAGAATATTCATTTCAAAAACTGTTGACGTAGCCTAAACGGACTTTTCCAGGGTAGGGTATTTGGATATGAAACATACAAAGCGACGTTTTTGAAGACGAAACTGGTCCTTTCTATGCATTTTTGCATTTCTTGAAATAGGGCTTGTTATAAGTGTTTGGATTTTTTGCGTTGGTGGTTGATTAAACCAATGTGAGGTATTTGCACTTAACAACTACCCCGTTATGATGAATGGACTGGTCCGTGAAAGTCAGAACGCGTTGGATTACGTATGCGTTCGCGGTTACGAGTTTGAATTGAGACTGGCCTATAATGCATCGCGGGAAAACTGACTTCCTCTGCATGCCGATAAAACGCGGGTCCTTTTTGATATATTTGCTTCCTCGTAAACTTTTAATTCCGACGCAGAGAACTACTTAGAAATGTAAAACTTATTTCTGCATCAATAAAAACAGTGCTTTGTGTTTGTGAATAAAGTAACATATGCACCTCGCGCCCCTGACTCTACCTCCATCTGCTTGTCATTCCCTGTCTTCCTCTGTATCCCCCTCTCCCCTCCTTTTTTAAACGCCCATAGGGCGTGCAAGTCTCGCGCGCGAAAACGAGGCTGGGGCAGTTGGGGGCAGGAGGTCAATATACTCCATGTTAACATATAGGACTTTGTTTTGTTTTGGTCGTAATAATCGAACTGTCCCGAAATAGCGTATTTCAGTTATATTGTCCGAAGGATTATTACAAGCAGAAGCAGTGGAACATTTTGCCGGTGACAATGATCACGGAAATCATGAATTTTAAACCATTATTATGGTGGTTGCCATGGCAATAGCGGCAAGTACTTGTGTTTGGCGATCTTGACTAATAATGAAGAATGCCAGTTTTCGCGCAGTACAACCTGTTTGGGCCAAACGTATACATGTGTTATGATTATGTGCATTTAGACAACTTGTCAGATATAAGTGCTTATCGAAACCACAACGTACAGCAATGTAAAACGCAAATCCCGTAAAAGACACATACAGCCTAGCCTAGCCCCTAGCATCGTGTCGATTATCTGCACTACGTAAATCGCTATGTGTCTATGATAGTGTGATAAACTCAATATAAAATCGGACTTTTAAGATAAGAAACGTATAACACAAGATATTTATGAACTGATTTTCCAAGTATTCATCAGTCGGAAGCTACAACTGTCATACATCGTTAGAATATTATTCTTGTGTCCAGGCCCCAATTAGTCTCGCTTAGTCCCCAATAAGCTCCAGTCGCGTGGAGTCACGCCATGTATCATGACCCACTTGCAGGCCCTATTGGTTCTGAAAGACCCCACCAGTGCATGTCTCTGAACAACAGTGTGACACTGACAATAACACGTGTGCACAGGAGCAATGGCTGAATTTTAGTTCCCGTATAGCCTGGCGAAGTGGCGAAGTTATTCAATGTTGCAAAAACAGTAGAGAATTGTCATCATCGATTCATCGGTACCGTATTTATGAGGAACTAAGTTGGCTCTGGTGTTTTTTGGAAGATGTCTCAAAGTGGCTAGATGAGGGATCACCAGTAGATATAATCTACTTAGATTTAAAAAAAGCCTTTGACAAAGTGCCACACCAAAGACTACTACTTAAACTAAAGGCCCATGGCATAGGAAATGGAATGATCAACTGGATAGAAAAATGGCTTATTGGTAGAAGACAAAGAGTAGTAGTTGATGGGGAGGTTTCAAACTGGAAAGCGGTTTTGAGTGGAGTACCGCAGGGATCAGTACTGGGACCCATTTTATTCTTAATATATATCAATGATTTGGATGATGACATAACAAGCAAGGTGTTGAAGTTTGCGGACGACACAAAAGTGTTTAGGAAAATTAAAAGTGATGCAGATAGACAGCATTTACAAGATGATCTTATTAAGTTGATAGAATGGTCTGAGAAGTGGCAAATGCTGTTTAATTTTGGAAAGTGTAAGTGCCTTCACACAGCCCAGGACATGGGAATGAAGATGCACGATATACAATGGGTGATACTGTACTAAATACTACCTTAAAGGAAAAGGACTTAGGGTTAACTATTAGTGCTGACATGAAGGTATCAGAGCAGTGTGGAATTGCAGCAGCGAAGGGAAACCAAATTCTTGGATTAATTAGGCGAAATATAGTGTACAAAGAAAAAGAACTAATAATACCGCTGTATAAAACAATAGTTAGGCATCACTTAGAATATTGTATACAAGCATGGAGGCCATATCGCAAGAAGGATATTGATATGCTAGAAAGAATACAAAGGAGAGCAACCAAAATGATACCAAAACTCAGGAATATTAGTTATGAAATGCGTCTAAAAGAATGTGGCTTAACAACACTAGAAACCAGAAGATTGAGAGGAGATCAGATTGAGGTGTTTAAAATATTGAATGGATATGAAAATATTGACAGAAATATTTTTTCACAGTCAAGGAAGAGAGAAGGACTAGAGGACATGGAGTTACATTAGCAAAGAAGCAGTGTAGACTAGATATTAGAAAATTTTCACTTTCACAAAGAACAGTAAACGAATGGAACAGATTATCAGCTGATTGTGTAGGTGCTAGTAGTGTTAATATATTTAAAAATAAAATCGACATATACCTAAGACGGGCGGGGTATACTTAGATAGATAGGTTGGACTCTCGATAAGCCAAATGGCTTCCTAGTCCACCTGCCATCTAGAGTTGAATCTCTAGGTGGCAATCTTGTTAAATCTGGTTAAATCTTGTTAAAAGTTGACACTCACCAAAATGAAATGTCAATTCCTTGTTGTGGGAAACCCAACCTGCCCAGCAAACATTTGCACTGTACCATGGAGACGGTTAAATTATCTCATGTTGTTTAAGTAATTTGATAATCACAGTAATTACTTATTTAAGAAAATTACAATCAACACCATGGTAATTAAATTACGAAAAGGAAGTTTCACAACATAAAGAAAGCCGCAATATAGTGCTGCCATATTGTGCTGGTAGCGACATTAGAATGGAAATTGGCACATGTACCATCTCTTAATTGGCGTGTGAGTACATATTAAACATAACTCAAAACAGCTTTGGAACTTGTATACTTTTAAAAACAAAGATTGCAATATGGAGACAACATTAAACATAAAAATGGTTATATAAATTTATGTTTACTCTTTTTAAATGTATTCTCAGAGGTTTAAAATTATGAGATGTCTCTATGAGTACATATTCATAGAAGACGGCTTGATACTATTGACTAGTTATTCCAATATTTTTCTTCGAGGTCATCTGAAATAAAATAAATTATTATGGCATATTTAGATATTCCTCAGATATATGGCCTACTCATTTTAAATAACAACTATTTGTTAATGTAACAAACTAATCATAATGTTTCATTTTCAGAAAATCAGTGAGTCTGAGACTTGCCCACAGGAGACGAAGAGGACATTAGTCAATTTATGTGTAATTTCAGTAAAATAAAGTTTTTTTTAAAAGTTGCATTGAATGTGTCATGTAATTAACATTCTCATATAAAAATACTAAAAGGGTATTGATGTCTGAAATAGAGGGTGGGTGGTCGTGCAAAAGATGCTTAAAAGGTTGTGTAATGGTAGCTGGAAGGTTCCAAAAAGGTTGTGGGAAGGTCGTCTGTAGGTTGTATAATGGTTGCTGGAAGGTTCCAAAAAGGTTGTGGGAAGGTCGTCTGTAGGTTGTATAATGGTTGCTGGAAGGTTCCAAAAAGGTTGTGGGAAGGTCGTCTGTAGGTTGTATAATGGTTGCTGGAAGGTTCCAAAAAGATTGCGGGGAAGTCATCTATAGGTTGCGTAGTGGTTGCTGGAAGGTCACCAATAGGTTGCGTTTTGGTTGTGGGAAGGTCATTTCACAACGTAATTTCGCAATGTCGTCGCACCGTCATTGGGAGTTTACACAATGACGTCGTAGCGACGTCACTTCACGACGTCATCATGACAAACAACGTTTGCTGGGAAGTATGTATAATAACACCACTACAATGTTTCCACAGGACAGGAATATCGCTGAATTGACAGACGGACGGACGGACGGACGGACGGACGGACGGACGGACGGACGGACGGACGGACGGACGGACGGACGGACGGACGGACGGACGGACGGACGGACGGACGGACGGACGGACGGACGGACGGACGGACGGACGGACGGACGGACGGACGGACGGACGGACGGACGGACGGACGGACGGACGGACGGACGGACGGACGGACGGACGGACGACGGACGGACGGACGGACGGACGGACGGACGGACGGACGGACGGACGGACGGACGGACGGACGGACGGACGGACGGACGGACGGACGGACGGACGGACGGACGGACGGACGGACGGACGGACGGACGGACGGACGGACGGTGGCCGCGTAGTTTGGCTGACCAGGAAGTACAGAAGTCGTGGCGGGCGTGACCATCATAGCTACCCTCTGGGTAGATACCCCATTTGCACGAATAAGTTACTGTGGCCATACAAGCTGACCAAACTAATTAATATATTAATTAATATTAGCCGTTGCGGGTTGCGTATTTTTGGCTTCTTTTTTATGCATATGCCGCTATTTTTGGGCTAGTTTCAAAAGTGGTGGTTTTAACGTCATGTGTAACATTAAGAGCCGTCATATTCTACATTTCATAATAAATACAATGAACTACCAATTCAACGCCGCCTAATGTGTTTTAATACAGCCATTGCCTACTCCAGCGTGCGCCACCCAGTTGTCCACAAATAAGGGTAATAATCATTCTCTCGCGCCAGTGTGACATTACATCAGTACCAACTCTTCTCTTTGTTGCGCTACGTTTAGTAATGTAGCGCAACGAGCAGTTGCTTGCGAGGATGGGCGTAACCCAAACTTAGATGCTGCTCAGGTTCAACCAGCCAGCAGCTATAGCTTATTGTTATAGTCTAGCTGGTAGTCCAGGCATGAAACCTGGGGAGTATGATGCTGGAGAAGCAGAAGGAGGTTTGCATATATAGTTTATATATATATATATATATATATATATATATATATATATATATATATATATATATATATATATATATATATATATATATATATATATATAGCTCACATTGTCTTGATGATAGTATACATAATTAACTATAACGCAATTATGTGCCGTGACCGTAAGCCAATTCTGAACGCGACCTCAAGTAAGTCAATAAGCAAATTGGTAATAAAGCACAGACGACACATCTCACATCGACGTCTGAAACCGCAACAACTGACACTGATTGACAGCGTGTCAGTGCACCTTTTTCAATAAAAAAATAAGTAGTCTAATTGGTTTTTTCATCAACTGTCTGCATGTAGTCTTATAAATAGGCCAGTGCATTAGTTAGTTTTTAATTATTCCTTGTATATTTACGCGGAAGGCGGGAACCACGAACTTAGCTTTACGTCCATGAGTGTCTCACTTTACTAGTTGGTGTTCAAATTGATTGCGTATAATGGGCAGGTGCAGTGTGTACGGGGAAACAAATCTATGCGGAATGAGGAAAGGAGATGTGGTTTTAAGGGTGGATTCGGAGAGTTACTGGGGACGAGAAGACAGCATTCTGTCGTTGTTGACGCAGCGAAGTGCATGCACACCACGGCGATTTAGGTGCCCATGGTAAAACGGAAAAGCATCCCAGAAATGCCGCTCCGTTTTCAAACACCCACACTCGTTTCGATGCTGGTGTGTCATTGGTGGAGGTGGGCACATCCGTGAAAATGTCAGAGTTGAAAATGAGGGCGTGCATGCCAGCTTGCCTGTGTGTGCCACGTGCAGCCAGTGAAGGGCATAACTATGTGATTACGTAGAGGGTCATTTGTGTGGGGAATTCTGTGACGTTACGAAGTACACCATGGCTATTAATTTTTTTAATAAACAGGCAATTGTATACAGTTCACCGTAGAACAGTAGGCGCGCTCAACTCCAAGAAATGGTGTTAGTACAATTACGGCGCTTCGAGGACAAACGACCAGTTTCGGGAAAACATCCTATTAGGCTCTAGTCTATGCAGTTTGCGAATGGAACGCCTTGCCCGCAGGTTCAAGAACACAGCTCTACGCAAACGCGACTTGAACGCACGTGACATTTAGCTAAGAAAGACGTAGCCGTAGGGCCTACTTTGGAAAGTCATAGACATAGATTCTATGCGTGTGTCCCTGAGCACTGGCAGTAGGGATATAAATCTTAAACTACAGTTATATCCTGTTTCACTTTCTCTTCCTGTGGCAAGGACTGATCATTGCAAAATCGGCGCATCAACATCGTCTCTAGATATAACGCGTTGCCTGCTGCTAATCCTATCTCAAGTCTCACTCTCGCCACCGAACTGCGTAGGCCACAAAGTGTTTCCAGTAACTCCGCCAGTAGGCGACACTACAGGATATTTCGCGCGCAAACTGATTCGCGCGAAAGGTTGCGTTTTCTGATTGGGTTAAATGTGCATGTTTTTGTTTACTGCTACCAATTTAAATCCCACGCCAAGGTGTTGGTTTGCTAATCTGGCTCATTCGATTTTCGTCACACCAACAAGTAAGCCGTGTTTAATATAAATTATGTGAATTTATTATACTGTTAGTGTTATATAATGTAACGTTTGATAGCCCTTCGGCTTCGCTAATGCCATCGCCTTCACGCCATTTGTATGATTTGATTTGAGCTTCATTCTTCACGCACTTGTCAGTTGTTTTGTGATGGCTTATTCATATTAATCATAATGTATATTAAATTTATTATTAGAGATTTATAAATTTTGGCATCACTATTCATCGGTAATCTTCTAGTTAACTGGCCTACATTATTTAGGGCCTTTTCTAAACGTTTTTACAATTTTTTTCATGTGTGTGATGTTCGAAATGTCATTCTGCATTACCTGTTGGCTATTCATAATTGTTATTGCATTTTGTAGTCGTAGTATGTGTACTACATGTAATGTATATAAGATATTGTGAGGAGAAGTTTTGCAGCTGTAGGTTGCGGTTTTCAAAGTTAGTTCAGAAAGTAAAAGATTGCCCATTTATCTTATATATCTTTATATATATATGTCTTTAACTAATAAGTTATAATAAATCTGACATGTTAGCAGACAGTTGAATGACAGTCGTTGATATACTGACTACGTCTACGAGTACAAAGTCGAAGAGGCCCGCCTCTGGTTGTCGACGTCACGACAATGTTCTACAGTCAGGACATTCTGCAGAGACGAGGCGGGAAGTTTGGAATCATATGGTTGGTGACTTAGTTTCACACTTTCTAAAGATAAATTGCATTACTTTGTAAATCTAATTACATAGTAACACCACCTTTAGATTTTATATTTAAAATCATGTTATAATGTGACATTTTATAAAAATAAGCAAGCGTCTTCGTTTTACTTTTATGCATATTTGACATAACCATAGATATATGGCATTGGCTATGCCGATGTAACATAGGCTATGGCATAGGTATAGCAGAAATCAGCACGGAGTTCATGAACATGTGTGCTTCAGATAAAGTGAATGAGATCTAGTAACATTTTACATTTGTCAGATTTTCATGTGAGTCCTTGAATGTTGTAAACAAGTACACTACACTAACACTTGAAAGTTAGAATTTCAAAAAAAAAAAAATGAACATGATTATGTTGTAAAGACTATTTGGATGGCGACATTGGTGTGATTATTGCCAATGACAAGGTGATACTGCAACATGGTTCTGGGTCAGATGTCGGTTTCTAGAAGACCAATTAATTTTTTTTAACTAGTGTCTCACGACTAGGATAAAATTAAGTGTGATTAATGAGTAAATAAAATGCAAAAACATGTTTGATTTGATGGATTGTCAAATATTAGTTTTGACACAAAATATACTGTGTCTATGTTATGACTCTTGTTTTTTGTTTGATATGACAATAAAAGTGTGTGTTTAGTAATTTATTAAAACAAATGTAAACACAAAAATACGATGACCTAAAAGAAGCCTAAAGTATTTAAACATTCTGCTTGTAGGATTGCAGCAACAAAGGGTGACCGGTTGACCAAACGAGAATATTGCAGTGTCAACGTCATCCGAACATGGTAGTTTTTGTTTCTCGCTGTTGTTTATTAATCTTAATCATGCTGTTTTGCAGTCTGTTTTTAGATATATTAAAATTCTTGAGCATTAACACATTTGGGTAGTCTAGCTATTAGAATGTATATAGTCCAACAGTAGTACAGTAAGACCTCAGTATACAGTCACCTTGCTAAAGGAGCCACCTCACAGTTAGAGTCACTCTTGGGCAGATTTTTGACAATGCAAGTTCTACCAACGTGAACACCTTGTTATTGAGTCCCAAAAGTACATATAAACGTACCATGGCGCTATGATATCATAATAGTGCTGGTTCGATACCAGGTTTTGTTCGATACCGATCGATACCTGAATTTCGTTCGATACTCGATACTTACGTTGTATGTGCTAATATTCACATAGAACACAATTCCCAGTAGAAGCACAGTATGCAACAGAAGTAGTGCTGGTTCGATACCAGAATTCTTTGATATCGATCGATATATTGCTGGTTCGATACCAGAATTCTTCGATATCAATCGATACCAGATTTTTATTCGATACTCAAAATTTACCTTGTAAATCTAATTCAGTACAGTAGAGATCTCCAAAGAAACACTATCCACTTAGAGTACACACACAATGTTCCACTTGTAGGGAAATATATGATAATTTTAGTCATGTAAACAATGATTAATATGCAATTTACATTTAATTTAAGTAAACAAACAATAGTTTCAATATAATTGATTACTGTTGTAAAACTAAAAGGTAATTGTAATATAATATTAAAACAATAAAGACAACTATAATAACATACCTACCGGTAGGACAAATACATTAATTAATTTCACTGAATTATTTTTTATTAATAACAGTACTTCACCCCAGTTGTTTGCAAATACAATATAAAGCAGCTTAATTTCAAGCCAACGTGTCCTCTAAAGTTACCATCAACGAGCAGAGCTGTACATAACATACAAATAATATTTTATTGTTAAACACACCTATCACTTATAATAGTGCCAGCACAGTTGCACATTCACTGTTATAACTGTGTTTTTATTAAGTGTATCATAAAGATAATTGTGATTTAACATCAAAACTGTATAGACGATTACAATAAAATAACACTAATTAATAATAGGAAAATATTAATTAAAATTACAATTGTACTTCCCAGTTCACAGCAATATTTTGGAATATAAAACTTAAATTACCACGTTATCAGGTACACATAACTAGCCACATAATGATTTTGCAACTGTTTTCAAAAACAGGTCGATTTCTTCCTCTACCTCTGGCTCTGCCAGTGGTGAACCTGTTTGTTTGGCCAGTGCCTATAACATTAACAGAAAGCGTATCGTCATCGTGAATCAGTCACATCGTGTGTGTCACTTCTTGACTCTGTGGCCGCAGTAGTAGATTCGGCAACCGATGGTGATTCGCTTCGACTGTAACTAGATGTCCACTGCTTACTCATTGTCGAATGTTTCGATAGAACACGTTCTAGAGTCGTTGCGACGTTGTCCACAACGATGTCGACGTGTCCTTCGATGAAAGTTGATTATCACGTCTTGATAGTTTCTTGAATGGTGGACAGTGACTTGTTTCGTCAAATCGATGTATTTCCCCCGCAATCTTTGGGGCGCTTTTGGCATAGCAGACACTCTTTGTTGGAAAACTGCCAAATTAACGATGAACGTTGCGACTTGTTGTCGTTCGTCTTGGTTGAGGGAGTCGTATACGGCAAACGGTGGCGCCACCAAACAGCAAAACAGCGCCACCAAACGGAACCCGGATAAACAAAGCTTGCACTTCGCGCTCGAATAATTATTTATATTAATAATATTATTATTAAATTAGTTTCATTAATACTAGTGCGTGCAATAAACACTCTATAAAAATACTATAGGATGTGTTTTTGTACGCGTAACCGTAAGTAAAGTAGGGAGACAGACGGCATGGTAGTGCCACCAAACGAGAGAGTCAAGAACTTTCGTTTGGACTTGGATAACCGAAGCTAAGCGAAGTATGACCTAGGCTAAGATCGCGCACAGAAAACAGTTATTATACAGACTAACTCTACAATAAAGGTTTAGAAAACAATTCACATTTGATTTTATATTATTTTTTAAACAACCACGTCTAAGTCAAGTTAAGCAGCGAAGCGCTGTAGTGGTAGCTCCCGTAAACAACAACGTCATCGACAACAATGTTGCGCCTTCGGCTTCGCATCGACGTCGTCGAATGGACTCGATGTCGAAGTATCGAAGGTATCGAACAGTGGGCGTTCGATACAAAAAATATCGAAGTATCGCGATACCACTAAGTATCGGTATCGAACTTTCGCAAGTATCGCGATACTTCGATATATCGAATATCGAACCAGCACTATATCATAACAAGATTTTTTGTATAAACAAACAATTTTACTTCAGGTGATACATCAATGTTTAACTCTTTGTTTCTGAACCAAGCTGGTAATATGATTCTTTACGAATTGAAATAAAAAATACAATCTTACAACCTGTTCAGTTTTTATTCAGTTTTATGAACTAATTTCTGAAAGTATAATGTTACATACAGCTGTATGTTTTCAAAACCAACACATGTTCTTTCTCTCTATAATCACTGTTCTTTGTCTACATTACACCATGATTTTGGCTTTCCCTGCAAAGTTTAAGGACATAATATTTCATATTACCGGGGGTAGTATTTTCCATGTATATTTTTGCAGTGATTGACAACAAACGTTACATTTTGTTGTCTTTCAGCGAAGACATCATTCGCTACATCACCCTCCAGATGGTGCCTATCCAAGGTGGATCGAAGCCACGTCTCTCGCTGTATCTCGCATCCCAGCTCATGTTTGGCACTGTGGCCGTATACGACAAGCAGCACGAATATCTCTTTAGTAAGTCTGCCGTTTATGTTGTCATTGGGTTAAATAAGAAATTCCCAGTCGATTGTGAATTGTCTGGTTATTTTTCACATGTGTTGACCCAGTATAACATTTATCGATGTATTCGATTGGTCCCTAAAAGGAGTCCTTACAAACACATGCTTTTGAGATGACTGCGTCAAAACAAGATAATGTTCCACAAGTATTCTCTGTTAGTTTTGTTTCAATGTTTGTCTAAACCATCTCGCCGAAATTACCACATCATAGCTATATCCCTCCTGACTGTTTACAAGTAATGCTACACACATGTTTACATGCTAACTTGTATACTTATTTATTTCCCCACCATATGCCAGTAAAACATCAAGATATCCATTTAGAAGCTAACTAAAACAAATCGAAAGGCAAGCCCCCAGACCCCTGTAGTATCGCATCACACCTTCAGCACTTCCCAGCTCACTTTACCTAGGGGAAATGCTGTTATGTAATGTAATTACATTTTTTTTACCAAATGACCTGGTTGTAGATGGTGGGCATCCCTAGTCTCAATTCACATTCTTTGACGTAGATGACCTCCATTACATTTCTCATGTGGCTGTTCTTTGGATGAAGCCAAAAGTTATCAAACGTTATCTCGACAAAAACATGACAAATTCACAGAAGAAATGTCTATACGTGGGACACCATTAACTGTCAACCATAGCTTTATGGTTGACAGTTAAGCTTTTCATTTGGACGGGTAAAAACGAATATGGACGGGTAGAATTATGGTGGACGGTTAAAAAAAGGAGCAAAAAACATTCTTTCAAAACCATAGATACCGTTAGTTATGCCTTGAAAGTGAGTGAAAATGGTGTCACATGTATGTTTGTAGTCCATTTCAGGTCATCAGACACATTTAAAAGTTTGTAAACTGGCTTAACATTTAACATCCATGTGTCCACCAAAACATGTGTGACTGGCAATAATTTTATCCTACATAAAGCCCTGCGGTCAACTGTCACACAACCTTCTGCAACTGTCTTAGTATTAATATTCTAAGGTAAATTTAAAAACTGTCTTTGTTAACATAAAAGTTTTTGTTTTCAGTGGAGACACTATGTCTTTCCAAGAGGGTTCATCGTATGCCTGCAGCTGACAAGGCTATAGAGATGAAGACAAATCCTAGGTATGTGCCATGAACTCTTGCCGTTCTCACTTAACCATCTTCTTTTGGGATGTACACAAAATTCATGTACAATTTGAAGGTTCGTTCTCAGTTCCAGATATTTTTGCCCGACTTTTTTGGGTTAATTTCAACAAAAATGCTTGTTAGTACAAAATTGTATATTAGTTTGGATTTTTGTCAGAATTATGGGAAATAACGGGAGAAATAAAAACATGACACATCTTACTGGGGAAAGGATAATGCAAGACCCCTTTTTAGTGGTGCCAGAATAAAATATAAAAGAGGAAAGATTAACATGTACTGTGGATATAATATACATGTATATACTGGCACGATTAAAGTTAGGCCCATATATGATACCACGTAATTAGTCTCACTTAATCGACTGTCGGTTGGCTGCGTAACTATGCCGAGAAGACAGTCTGGGAGTTTACAGCACTTTTGAATGTTATCTGTTAGAGGCAGCACTGGCATAGTCATGAATTCAGTATTATAAATTCTTTAAAATAACATTTAATTATTTCTAAGTAATTAATTGTGTTTATATAACTAACATTTAAAGTACACTCGAAAACAGTATCGCTTCATACAGAATTATTCGTATTTATTCTTTTCATTTTTTATGTTCACGTGACAGCCAATCAGCATGTCTAATTCCTGCTTCATAAACAATTGCAAATATGTGTTTCTGTTTATTTTTGTATGAACATAAGTTCAGTGTTGAATACATTTCACAGGATATTATTATCTTGTAAAAGTATACCGTTATTTTAATTTTAATTTTATAGTTGGCTGCGAGAGCTAATCAGCGTCTCTACCCTAATCTATGGTCAGTCACATTGGCAGGCCATTAATATTCCAGGCGGAGTTGAGAGGCTGAAATGAGACTGCCATGTAATCCGTTGATTATGAGATGAGATGGTGATTTAGTATCTTTTTGTTGGGGAGACAACTGTAAAGATGGC
This sequence comes from Ridgeia piscesae, assembly GCA_025642075.2. Lineage (NCBI taxonomy): Eukaryota > Metazoa > Annelida > Polychaeta > Sabellida > Siboglinidae > Ridgeia > Ridgeia piscesae. Next base: position 240,046 of record JAODUO010000678.1, on the reverse strand, counting down.
GGCTAACCATGCATGAATGACAGGGCTTTATGCAGGATAACAATTATGCTAGTCACACATTTTTTGGTGGCAAAACTGCCAAATGTGACGTGATGTCAGAGTCGGTTTTGAAGGATACATCTTAAATTCCTTCGAAATTTACTCTATGCACAAACACACAATAGATGACAACATGGTGAGCTCACATGTTTGCTTGACCTATATGTGTATAGTCTAGATCATCAGGTGCCACCGGTTGACTTAATGTAAAACTAGAATCTAAACAAGGTAAATGAAACGTATAGCAGAGCAAGTTTACCATGCAGTTTTTGATGTTTTGCACTTATGACGGTTCAGGTGGTTTTGTATGCTTTGTGCAGTAAAGATTTAATGGTTTTAGGTCAGAACTTCTTTCTCCCCCCGACATTGAGGCCTTCCTGGCATGTGACATTGAGTTTGGGGCTTTGGGATGTCCTGAGGTTGTCCGGCCAAATGACATTCCTATGATGGTGAGTCTTGCAGGTCAAGGTCATCGATAGAATACTGCTCCATTTAGAAACCAAAGCAACTCCCACAAATATCTACACTTTCGACCAGACATCTATGAACTGTTTGGCTACCTACTTTAATTAATGTGTCAACAATTTGCAAAAAAAATTGTATGTTGTCATTAAATAATTTATTACAGTTGGAATGTGTAATCGGGGCCGAAAGAATATAATCTCAAATTGTATTCAAATTATGTCAGGCATTCACGTCAACAGCTGTACCATGATGTGTAGTTTTAACTAATTTTACGGTACAGTTACACTGATTACTAATCTATGGTGTTGTATGGTTTCAAAAAGAAAAGACATTCCTGGTAATGATAAATATCTTGTCGACACGTTACTTATGTATTTTTCTTTTAATTCTGTTATTATAGGGTTTATTCAAAGATACATACACGCAGGGTGTGAACGTTTAATGAGGTATTAAGAAATTAAGTTTCATTTATAGACTCATGTATTGATATTTTAATTCTCCACTCACTTATATATCTTTCCACCGGCAGGAGTTTTGGACGATCCCAGTCAGCTCATCCCCCAGGGCAGACATTCCCTTTCCCTCTGCCCAAACCCCCACTCTTCCCTTCCAGCCAGGTTTGTCTAGGCTAAGGAAGCTGTTGGTTTTGTGTCGGTTGCTAATTAACACACAAAGCCTGAACATTGTCTTAAATCGTGTTAAGTTTACACTGATCACATGACCTCTTGATCACATGACTTTAGTGAGCGTAAACATATGTAAGTATGTGGAACTGATCATGGATTTACTGAGCATCAGGGCCAACCAAGAATGATCAAATTATACTAAACAAATTGTTGCTATGAAAATGTTAGAATAGTTCCGAAATTTGTTTTGCTATTTATCATGATTTTAAAATATTAAAACAAACATATTATGTACCAAAATGTTCCATACTTTAATTGTGTTCCAGTGTTATTTATTTACTGTTTACTAACATTGTTCACTGTGTGTATGTGATATTTTTGAAATATGTTCTTTTTGTTTACACACATACAGTGTATACATATAATATTAAATTATAAATAATACTTGTATGACTATATTACAGTGAAATATAATCGCTAGTCTAGAGCAGCAGTCTACAGCAAAATCAGCGATAAATCAAGAACTACACTTACCTGGGTGGTATGATCTTTTATAGCAAACAGTGACAACTTGGTCAGTGGACATGCAAATTTACTGGAAGTTGATGGAGGCCCCACAAAAAAATACTAGATATGATACCTCCGTTTAACACATTCGACAATAGTCTATAACTACATCCAGATGGTAACTGGGACATTTTCCAGAGCCATACAGATATTATAGATTTGCCAAAGGTACTGCTATGATAGCTAGAGAGATGCTCTTTACTAAATAATTCCAAATGATGTTTACAAGGTTGTGTTGAAAAATAAAAACGAAGGGCATGACATTGTTGTAAACAGTGTTTGGCGTCTGGGCGACAACAACACAACTATGAGTAAGTGTGATATATTTGCAGTTTGTTGTCGTCTTCCTTGCCCCACACACGTATTACATAGCCATAGCAATGACTGCTACTGCAACGGCCTGGTATGAAGACGATTCGATATTGCATCATAGATCTTTATTCACAGTAACAGCACAGTGTACAATGTTTGCAGCCCTTATATATCTAACAAAGGCGTTCTAGGGTGTTGCCCTGACTGGCTAATCTGCAACAAGCATGCTGCCATGAGTGGGTCCTGGCCTAACACAACATGAAATATTTCACCAAACCTGAATCGGCGGAAAGAACAAAGAAAAATACCAAAACCTACACATGAAAAATAGCAGTGCGTTTAGGTTCTATACACATGTTAGGGTATCTGTACAGCTAAACAGGCATGGTATTAGCTAGTGAGTTTACACGAGTAAGCCTTTAGAAATTAGGAAAAGTGGCCCAAGGATAGCAGCAGTATATAAGCCAAATAATGTGATAAAACCAGATTATTTGTGAACGGCTTTAACAACTATGCAGTAGCAACATAGGCAGATGTGGCATTTTAATAAAGTAACAACTGCAGTGCGTATTCATGGTTTACAACTATTACTAACTGTTTAAACCATAGAGGTCAACAGATAAAAACATGACAAAATATTACCAGTTTATCAGCTTTTGTTTCAAAAGGGTAAACATAACATAATAACAATTATAATTATGTCGTCTGAAAGGTATCATCGAGTCGAATAAACTCAGCACATTTCCACACTTTTAATCACGTAATTACGTTACATGTCTAAACATGTATCTGGTTTGCTGGATTTGACCATATATATAAAATTATTGCCGTAAAACCTGGAGCTCTGATGAAGTAAAAACAAATGTAACAAGATTGCCATCTAGAGAATCAACTCTAGATGGCAGGTGGACTAGGAAGCCCTTTGGCTTATCGAGAGTCCAACCCTATCTAAGTATACCCCGCCCTTCTGTATGTATATGTTGATTTAATTTTTTAAATATATTAACACTACTAGCACCTACACAATCAGCTGGTAATCTGTTCCATTCAGTTACTGTTCTTTGCGAAAATGAGAATTTTCTAATATCTAGTCTACACTACATTGCTAATGTAACTCCATGTCCTCTAGTCCTTCTCTCTTCCTTAACCAAGAAATAAATATTTCTGTCCAAATTTTCATATCTATTCAATATTTTAAACACTTCTATCTGATCTGCTCTCAGTCTCCTGGTTTCTAGTGTTGTTAAACCACATTTCTTTAGACGCATTTCGTAACTAATATTCATGAGTGTTGGTACCATTTTGGGTGTTCTCTTTCTAGCATATCAATATCCTTCTTGCGAGATGGCCTCCATGCAATATTCTAAATGAGGCCACACGTATTGATTTCATTTTCTCTTTATATTACTCACATGTTTACCGGCCTTATTAATATGACCAGTCTTTCAAAATCAGATCAAAAATTCAAGTTTTCTTAAAAGGGGTACTAATTTCTGCTCATCACTTTAAAGGGAACCCCCGGAAGTCACTTTCCAAGGGTCTTATCTTCACTCAATTAAAATTCCAAGGAAATATCCCTACTTCCACGGAAATATTATCATTCCACAGGTAAATATTATCATTCCACAGGTAAATATTATCATTCCACAGGTAAATATTATTATCATTCCACAGGTAAATATTACTATCATTCCACAGGTAAATATTACTATCATTCCACAGGTAAATATTATCATTCCACAGGTAAATATTATCATTCCAAAGGTAAATGTTATTATCATTCCACAGGTAAACATTATCATTCCACAGGTAAACAGTATTATCATTCCACAGGTAAACATTATTTCACATCCCATTCAGTGGATCCTGAGCTTGTAATTTATTAATACAGATCAGTAAAACCCTTGAATCTGATATTTTTTTGCATAAACCCTATCTGGAACCCAACAGTTGTTATTTCACCACTATAGGGGGCAGCACTTGTACTTCAGGAACACAGCTTTTAATTTAAACAGGATGTCTTCAAAATTTAAATTCACAAATTGTGATGGGGTCAACCCACGGGATGCCCAAGACCATGCAGGATAAAATTATTGCCAGTCACACATGTTGGACACATGGATGTTAACTGTTAAGCCAGTTTACAAACTTTTAAATGTGTCTGATGACCTGAAATGGACTACAAAACACACATGTGACACCATTTTCACTCACTTTGAAGGCATAACTAACAATATCTATGGTTTTGGACGACCTTTTTTTGCTCCTTCTTTTCTTTACCCGTCCAGCCATATTTCTACCCGTCCATATTCGTTTTTAACCATCCACATGACGGGTGGACGGGTCTCTACATAAAGCTATGCTCAGGACCGTGGCAGCTGGAGGGGGGCAAAGGGAGAAAGGTGAACCCAGCAGAGCTTGGAAACATTACTGTTAAATGACGATGATAAATGATGGTGACTGAACGAGCTGACATACCAAATCTGTTCCCGGCTTGTCTCTTGTAGATGCCAGACGAACAGGAGCTCCCCCCTCTCACGGAAGACGGGGAACTAGCCATGGAGTTTTCCTTCCCAGGCGAAGGACTGACTGATGTCTCCGCACAGGATATTGACAAGTAACAGATGTTTTTGGGAAACCACTAATGTTTGTGATAGTAATCTACAAAAAAAATTGGTTTTGATAAAAATTACTTTTTTTGTTAATATACACTATACATTAATAAATAGTAAATTAAATATGTTTTATTCTGTTTGAGATTCACTTTGCTGCAGCAGCATTACTGCCGTCTGACATTGAATTGAATTTGTTTCAACATAAATAAGTCTGATAAGTTGAAGACGAGCAGAGTTGTAAGTTATTATTTAGTTTAACTATCACAGAAAGTGAAATAATGAAAATATATTCAAAAACCATGAACATGCAAGGAGTTATGAAACTTACAAACTGCATTCTCCATACTTTACAGTTGCACTTTGGTACAGTAGTTGTGTTATAAATAGCTTAAGTTAAGCTAGATTAATTCTTTAAAAAAATACACAGTTTAGCAATAATTTCATATATAATGATTGCTTGATAAGCAGAAACGATGTTCAAGTATAATGTTTCCCTCAGTATGATGTTGTCTCCTGCCAACAAGACGCCACCAATCATGGAAATGGAAGAACAACTTTGGGAACCAGTTGACAAACTCCCACCCTCCCCAGGGGTAACTCCCATTACCTCGGAGCATCCACACCCACGAAGAAAAAAGGTTTGTTGGATCAAACTTCTCCAATTGTTCCTGGGATGAAATTATAAATTAGTATCAGTTGGATTTTAGACTGTTTTGATGTGATTATTCGCAAGGCTGTAGGCTGCAATTCAATCTAAATTTGATGTTTGTAAATAATTATATTGATGATATATTATTTATTAGTTAACAATAATTCAAAAAATTAATCGTCAAAAGATGGGTATATTTAGACTGGTGTTATTCATTAAAAGCATATTATTTTAACAGATCGTGCATAAAATGTATGTAGCATTGTCTTGTGATACCACAGTAGTGACATTACCACAAGTATCCTTATTTTGAAAGACTTCAAAGACTAGCCTGTTTTTCTGTGTTGATGAACAATTTGATATTTTAGCAGATCAGTGAATAACTCATCATTTATTGTTTGAACATGCTGATAAAATTATAATGTTAAACAAAAAAGAGAATAGTAAATAAAATAAAATTGTTACTTATGTGTTAGCGTATCACGATACATTTGTTGCATTTCCGTGTAACCTGTGACTTGAAGAGGTCATTGCAGCGTCCATCCACTACCTTAGTGCTGTCTCCCATTACACCAAGTCCGGTCCAGCGGAAGCGACGCAGACAGCTTCTCTTCGCAGACCGTGAAACACAAATCGACCGGAGACAACTGAAACAAAACATGTTGAATGGAGCCGCCACATGTGCACCGATGGTTAGTTGGAGCCTCACTCTGAGCCACCCTCGCCCACCACGCATCGCTACGGCTGATTACATTTGTACCAACCCATAATACCCCTGGCACAAAAGTACTCCAAAATCTGAAAGATATTCTTTCAACAATTGAAGCTGATATATGATTCTGATCAGTGCTGGTCTTATCCCGCAAAAAATATAAGCCTACATATATATCTTGGAGCACCAAGTTTTAAGAATATCTGTTGCAATATGCATACATTTTATATATATATATATATATATATATATATAAGGTTAAACGCCGCGTACGGGAGACCAGTTATGATTATAGCACCACGTACGGGAGACCGCTATTTTAATGAGACCGGAGCCGGTCTTAAAGTTTTGATGTGTGATTGCATAACAAATGCATTTTATTTAATGATTATTCTTGTTAGTGGAGATAGTTTATATATAAAGGAATTAACTTACGCAATTATTATAAACTTTATTTCATATTTTGACTGGTTTTGAGCACATTTATTGCAGACACTTATATATATTTATTTGTTTGCATAAGGCGCCGCGTACGGGACCCCGGCAAAGAAGTGCTTATATTTTAAACGTTTTGCTATATATTGATTGAGAGGTTAGCATTCTGTGGTCAGTGTACTATATTCTTGTTTGATATGTATTAATTTTAATAAATATATACACACATTAATAAAATAAATATTTGATGGATATGACCTAGCCAGACGTTGTACATTTGTTAAATGCGGTGCTGTCAATTTGTGTATCTGCACATGTATTTACGTTGTTATTGTTATCGTTGTATTGGGTTTTGGATATACCAGGTCGGCGCTAAATATATACTACTGCAAATAAGTATAACTAATAACTAACTTCCGATTACACACCGGTCTCCCGTACGCGGCATCTAAGCATATAGGTTTTAAGGAGACCGATTTTTGTGTATATATGTTATTTATTACAATATCATAACAATATTGTAGTATGTGGTGTGTATTTGTATTACAGACAGTGTTCCAATTAAACATAATTGGAAAATCAGTTACATAAAAATATACGGCCGGTCTCCTGTAGGCGGTTGTATATATGCACTGGTCTCCCTATGCAGCATTTAGCCTTATATATATATATATATATATATATATATACATATATAATATATATATATATGAGTCTGTGTTTAGTCTGTTCAGTTGTTTGGTGCGTTTTGTTGTTTGGTGTGTGGTCTGACCAAGTGTGTGGTCTGACCAAGTGTGTGGTCTGTCAAGGTGTGGTCTGACCAAGTGTGTGGTCTGTCAAGGTGTGGTCTGACCAAGTGTGTGGTCTGTCAAGGTGTGGTCTGACCAAGTGTGTGGTCTGTCAAGGTGTGGTCTGACCAAGTGTGTGGTCTGTCAAGGTGTGGTCTGACCAAGTGTGTGGTCTGTCAAGGTGTGGTCTGTCCAAGTGTGTGGTCTGTCAAGGTGTGGTCTGACCAAGTGTGTGGTCTGTCAAGGTGTGGTCTGTCAAGGTGTGGTCTGTCAAGGTGTGGTCTGTCAAGGTGTGGTCTGTCAAGGTGTGGTCTGTCAAGGTGTGGTCTGTCAAGGTGTGGTCTGTCAAGGTGTGGTCTGTCAAGGTGTGGTCTGTCAAGGTGTGGTCTGTCAAGGTGTGGTCTGTCCAGGTGTGGTCTGTCAAGTGAGTCTGTCATCTGTCAAGGTATGTGATCTGTCCAGGTGTGATCTGTCAGGTGTGATCTGTCCAGGTGTGGTCTGTCAAGGTGTAGTCTGTCCAGGTGCATTGTCTGTCCAGGTGTGGTCTGTCAAGGTGTGATCTGTCCAGGTGTGATCTGTCAAGGTGTGGTCTGTCAAGGTGTGGTCTGTCAAGGTGTGATCTGTCCAGGTGCATTGTCTGTCCAGGTGTGGTCTGTCAAGGTGTGGTCTGTCCAGGTGTGGTCTGTCCAGGTGTGATCTGTCCAGGTATGTGATCTGTCCAGGTGTGGTTTGTCAAGGTCTGGTCTGTCCAGGTGATTAGTCTGTCCAGGTGTGGTTTGTCAAGGTGTGGTTTGTCAAGGTGTGGTCTGTCAAGGTATGTGATCTGTCCAGGTGCGTAGTCTGTCCAGGTGTGGTTTGTCAAGGTGTGATCTGTCCAGGTGCTTAGTCTGTCCAGGTGTGGTTTGTCAAGGTGTGGTTTGTCAAGGTGTGATCTGTCCAGGTGCGTAGTCTGTCCAGGTGTGGTTTGTCCAAGTGTGGTCTGTCCAGGTGTGGTCTGTCCAGGTGTGGTCTGTCAAGGTGTGGTTTGTGAAGGTGTGATCTGTCCAGGTGCGTAGTCTGTCCAGGTGAGGTCTGTCAAGGTGTGGTCTGTCCAGGTGCGTTGTCGGTCCATGTGTGGTTTGTCAAGGTGTGGTCTGTCCAGGTGCGTAGTCTGTCCAGGTGTGGTTTGTCAAGGTATGATCTGTCCAGGTGCGTTGTCTGTCCAGGTGTGGTCTGTTAAGGTGTATGTCCAGGTGTATGATCTGTCCAGGTGCTTGTTGACATCCACTGCACCACCGTAGAACACCTGTTTGGTCAACCGTCCAGACTGATGGTCAGCAAGAGACTCATTCACCTGTGGAAAAGGAACACGGTAACGAAGGAAATTGGGGAAACGGATTCGGAGAAAGCCGTGCCCTGCTGGACCGTGCCAAGACTAGGGGGTCAGTACATGTCCACTACACCACTTGACCATTGCAACTGCTGTCCACCACAAAGTCAACATCCTACTTCATTGTCACTGTGCACTGTTGTCTGACATTTTGTCTAACGCTACAATTTCTCCACAGAGGCATTTGATCTTGTTGGTATTGTCAGTTCATCATAAATCTGTTTCTAGAAGTTTACGAGGGACATTATTTGCTTACAGAGAGTACGAGCAGTGAGTCGGACCAGACCTCTCCCGTTGACCGCGTCATGGCACAAGTGCTGCATCTCTCCCCAGTGGTCAGTTAATTAACTAACTAATTAATTAATGCGTGTGTGTGAATCAAACAAGTTACCACAGTCTTGTTTATTGTGAGGATAAATAGATTACATCAAACAATATATCCCATGTTGAAAATTAGGGCACTGAGTTCAATAATAATAACAAAAGTCTGACATAAAATACTAAAAACTACATAGCTCTTAGGCATCTTTCTAGTGACAGCAAGCAGTATTCTCATGAATCACGGAAATCCAGGACATATTTGTCAGTTCTAGTGGTGTTAATCTGAATGGATGTATGCACACATATATACATACTCGTCATCACGTGTGTACAATATGTACAATCCAACAGAATAGGCTTAACTCTTTACACTACACACCAGCCATTGGACTGGCCAGCAAACTCACAGTTCCTAGGCCTTGCGTTTACCGCGATCATATCCTTCTTTTACATTTAACCACTTAATTCAAACTGCTGACCTAAGCTCTATGTAGGTCATGGAAACATATGTTTTCACCATCTTGTGAAAACCATTTTTCTTTTGTGATTTATGTGAGTTTTTTTGGAAGGATCTTGATGTTCGTTCATCTAGATGACCTCCGACATCGCGTGGCATTCATCGGATTTTACTGAGATAATTTCTGAACGATTTTGATTAGGATACTTTACTTTATTACAGCCAAAATCACAGAATTGATGACCTTGAACAATGTTTTTGACCTGTGTGTCTAATATATGTGATACAACTTAGTATCCAGTTTGCTGTGGCAAATTGTATATTATGTGAGAAAAAGCGATGTTTGTAAGAGAATAGTTTGTTCGTTCGTTCAGGCGGAACGGGATGAAGCCATGGCAGATGCCACTGGCATGAGCGTCGCATCCATAGAACAAGTCATGCACGCTTCACATGATGAGCCTCTGTTTGGAGACATCACCGTAGCTAGTATGTCGTCACATGACAGCAGTGCACTGATTGGCCGTCGCACTAGCGCCAACCTGACTGGGTGAGTAGAATGAACAACATTTGTCGTCCACAACAGTAGGTAGCTTGGCCAAGTAGCTGCTCTTGTAAAGTTTCAACAACAGGAGGTAGCTTGACCAAGTAGCTGCTCTTGTAAAGTTTCAACAACAGGAGGTAGCTTGACCAAGTAGCTGCTCTTGTAAAGTTTCAACAACAGTAGGTAGCTTGACCAAGTAGCTGCTCTTGTAAAGTTTCAACAACAGTAGGTAGCTTGACCAAGTAGCTGCTCTTGTAAAGTTTCAACAACAGTAGGTAGCTTGACCAAGTAGCTGCTCTTGTAAAGTTTCAACAACAGGAGGTAGCTTGACCAAGTAGCTGCTCTTGTAAAGTTTCTACAACAGGAGGTAGCTTGACCAAGTAGCTGCTCTTGTAAAGTTTCAACAACAGGAGGTAGCTTGACCAAGTAGCTGCTCTTGTAAAGTTTCAACAACAGGGGCAGCTTGACCAAGTAGCTGCTCTTGTAAAGTTTCAACAACAGTAGGTAGCTTGACCAAGTAGCTGCTCTTGTAAAGTTTCAACAACAGGAGGTAGCTTGACCAAGTAGCTGCTCTTGTAAAGTTTCAACAACAGTAGGTAGCTTGACCAAGTAGCTGCTCTTGTAAAGTTTCAACAACAGTAGGTAGCTTGACCAAGTAGCTGCTCTTGTAAAGTTTCAACAACAGGAGGTAGCTTGACCAAGTAGCTGCTCTTGTAAAGTTTCTACAACAGGAGGTAGCTTGACCAAGTAGCTGCTGTTGTAAAGTATCAACAACAGTAGGTAGCTTGACCAAGTAGCTGCTGTTGTAAAGTATCAACAACAGGAGGTAGCTTGACCAAGTAGCTGCTGTTGTAAAGTATCAACAACAGGAGGTAGCTTGACCAAGTAGTTGCTCTTGTAAAGTTTCTACAACAGGGGGCAGCTTGATCAAGTAGCTGCTCTTGTAAAGTTTCTACAACAGGGGGCAGCTTGATCAAGTAGCTGCTCTTGTAAAGTTTCTACAACAGGAGGTAGCTTGACCAAGTAGCTGCTGTTGTAAAGTATCAACAACAGGAGGTAGCTTGACCAAGTAGTTGCTCTTGTAAAGTTTCTACAACAGGAGGTAGCTTGACCAAGTAGCTGCTCTTGTAAAGTATCAACAACAGGAGGTAGCTTGACCAAGTAGCTGTTCTTGTAAAGTTTCTACAACAGAGGTAGCTTGACCAAGTAGCTGCTCTTGTAAAGTATTTAACAACAGGAGGTAGCTTGACCAAGTAGCTGCTTTTTGTAAAGTTTCAACAACAGGGGGCAGCTTGACCAAGTAGCTGCTTTTTGTAAAGTATTTAACAACAGGAGGTAGCTTGACCAAGTAGCTTTCTTTTTGTAAAGTTTCAACAACAGGGGGCAGCTTGATCAAGTAGCTGCTCTTGTAAAGTTTCAACAACAGGAGGTAGCTTGACCAAGTAGCTGCTTTTTGTAAAGTTTCAACAACAGGGGGCAGCTTGACCAAGTAGGGGTTTAAAGTTCAACAACAGGAGTAGTTGACCAGTAAAAGTTTCAACAACAGGAGGTAGCTTGACCAAGTAGCTGCTTTTTGTAAAGTTTCAACAACAGTAGGTAGCTTGACCAAGTAGCTGCTCTTGTAAAGTTTCAACAACAGTAGGTAGCTTGACCAAGTAGCTGCTCTTGTAAAGTTTCAACAACAGGAGGTAGCTTGACCAAGTAGCTGCTCTTGTAAAGTTTCAACAACAGGAGGTAGCTTGACCAAGTAGCTGCTTTTTGTAAAGTTTCAACAACAGGAGGTAGCTTGACCAAGTAGCTGTTCTTGTAAAGTTTCAACAACAGTAGGTAGCTTGACCAAGTAGCTGTTCTTGTAAAGTTTCAACAACAGGAGGTAGGTTGACCAAGTAGCTGTTCTTGTAAAGTTTCAACAACAGGAGGTAGCTTGACCAAGTAGCTGCTCTTGTAAAGTTTCAACAACAGGAGGTAGCTTGACCAAGTAGCTGCTCTTGTAAAGTTTCAACAACAGGAGGTAGCTTGACCAAGTAGCTGCTCTTGTAAAGTTTCAACAACAGGAGGTAGCTTGACCAAGTAGCTGCTCTTGTAAAGTTTCAACAACAGGAGGTAGCTTGACCAAGTAGCTGCTCTTGTAAAGTTTCAACAACAGTAGGTAGCTTGACCAAGTAGCTGCTCTTGTAAAGTTTCAACAACAGTAGGTAGCTTGACCAAGTAGCTGCTCTTGTAAAGTTTCAACAACAGGAGGTAGCTTGACCAAGTAGCTGTTCTTGTAAAGTTTCAACAACAGTAGGTAGGTTGACCAAGTAGCTGTTCTTGTAAAGTTTCAACAACGGGTAGGTAGCTTGACCAAGTAGCTGTTCTTGTAAAGTTTCAACAACAGTAGGTAGCTTGACCAAGTAGCTGCTCTTGTAAAGTTTCAACAACAGGAGGTAGCTTGACCAAGTAGCTGTTCTTGTAAAGTTTCAACAACAGTAGGTAGCTTGACCAAGTAGCTGCTCTTGTAAAGTTTCAACAACAGTAGGTAGCTTGACCAAGTAGCTGTTCTTGTAAAGTTTCAACAACAGTAGGTAGCTTGACCAAGTAGCTGCTCTTGTAAAGTTTCAACAACAGGAGGAAAGCTTGACCAAGTAGCTGTTCTTGTAAAGTTTCAACAACAGTAGGTAGGTTGACCAAGTAGCTGCTCTTGTAAAGTTTCAACAACGGGTAGGTAGCTTGACCAAGTAGCTGCTCTTGTAAAGTTTCAACAACAGTAGGTAGGTTGACCAAGTAGCTGTTCTTGTAAAGTTTCAACAACAGTAGGTAGCTTGACCAAGTAGCTGTTCTTGTAAAGTTTCAACAACAGTAGGTAGCTTGACCAAGTAGCTGTTCTTGTAAAGTTTCAACAACAGGAGGTAGCTTGACCAAGTAGCTGCTTTGTAAAGTTCAACAACAGGAGGTATGACCAAGTAGTGCTCTTGTAAAGTTTCAACAACAGGAGGTAGCTTGACCAAGTAGCTGCTCTTGTAAAGTTTCAACAACAGGAGGTAGCTTGACCAAGTAGCTGCTCTTGTAAAGTTTCAACAACAGGAGGTAGCTTGACCAAGTAGCTGCTCTTGTAAAGTTTCAACAACAGTAGGTAGCTTGACCAAGTAGCTGCTCTTGTAAAGTTTCTACAACAGGAGGTAGCTTGACCAAGTAGCTGCTCTTGTAAAGTTTCAACAACAGGAGGTAGCTTGACCAAGTAGCTGTTCTTGTAAAGTTTCAACAACGGGTAGGTAGCTTGACCAAGTAGCTGTTCTTGTAAAGTTTCAACAACAGTAGGTAGCTTGACCAAGTAGCTGTTCTTGTAAAGTTTCAACAACAGTAGGTAGCTTGACCAAGTAGCTGCTCTTGTAAAGTTTCAACAACAGTAGGTAGCTTGACCAAGTAGCTGTTCTTGTAAAGTTTCAACAACAGTAGGTAGGTTGACCAAGTAGCTGTTCTTGTAAAGTTTCAACAACAGGAGGAAAGCTTGACCAAGTAGCTGTTCTTGTAAAGTTTCAACAACAGTAGGTAGGTTGACCAAGTAGCTGCTCTTGTAAAGTTTCAACAACAGTAGGTAGCTTGACCAAGTAGCTGTTCTTGTAAAGTTTCAACAACAGTAGGTAGCTTGACCAAGTAGCTGCTCTTGTAAAGTTTCAACAACAGTAGGTAGCTTGACCAAGTAGCTGTTCTTGTAAAGTTTCAACAACAGTAGGTAGCTTGACCAAGTAGCTGTTCTTGTAAAGTTTCAACAACAGGAGGTAGCTTGGCCAAGTAGCTGTTCTTGTAAAGTTTCAACAACAGGTGGTAGGTTGATCAAGTAGCTGCTCTTGTAAAGTTTCAACAACAGGAGGTAGGTTGACCAAGTAGCTGCTCTTGTAAAGTTTCAACAACAGGAGGTAGGTTGACCAAGTAGCTGCTCTTGTAAAGTTTCAACAACAGGAGGTAGCTTGACCAAGTAGCTGCTCTTGTAAAGTTTCAACAACAGGAGGTAGCTTGACCAAGTAGCTGCTCTTGTAAAGTTTCAACAACAGGAGGTAGGTTGACCAAGTAGCTGCTCTTGTAAAGTTTCAACAACAGGAGGTAGCTTGACCAAGTAGCTGCTCTTGTAAAGTTTCAACAACAGGAGGTAGCTTGACCAAGTAGCTGCTCTTGTAAAGTTTCAACAACAGGTAGGTAGCTTGGCCAAGTAGCTGCTCTTGTAAAGTTTCAACAACAGGAGGTAGCTTGACCAAGTAGCTGCTCTTGTAAAGTTTCAACAACAGTAGGTAGCTTGACCAAGTAGCTGCTATTGTAAAGTTTCAACAACAGTAGGTAGGTTGACCAAGTAGCTGTTCTTGTAAAGTTTCAACAACAGTAGGTAGGTTGACCAAGTAGCTGTTCTTGTAAAGTTTCAACAACAGTAGGTAGGTTGACCAAGTAGCTGTTCTTGTAAAGTTTCAACAACAGTAGGTAGCTTGACCAAGTAGCTGCTCTTGTAAAGTTTCAACAACAGTAGGTAGCTTGACCAAGTAGCTGTTCTTGTAAAGTTTCAACAACAGTAGGTAGGTTGACCAAGTAGCTGTTCTTGTAAAGTTTCAACAACAGTAGGTAGGTTGACCAAGTAGCTGTTCTTGTAAAGTTTCAACAACAGGAGGTAACTTGACCAAGTAGCTGTTCTTGTAAAGTTTCAACAACAGTAGGTAGGTTGACCAAGTAGCTGCTCTTGTAAAGTTTCAACAACAGTAGGTAGCTTGACCAAGTAGCTGTTCTTGTAAAGTTTCAACAACAGTAGGTAGGTTGACCAAGTAGCTGTTCTTGTAAAGTTTCAACAACAGGAGGTAGCTTGACCAAGTAGCTGTTCTTGTAAAGTTTCAACAACAGTAGGTAGCTTGACCAAGTAGCTGTTCTTGTAAAGTTTCAACAACAGTAGGTAGCTTGACCAAGTAGCTGTTCTTGTAAAGTTTCAACAACAGGAGGTAGCTTGACCAAGTAGCTGTTCTTGTAAAGTTTCAACAACAGGAGGTAGGTTGACCAAGTAGCTGCTCTTGTAAAGTTTCAACAACAGGAGGTAGCTTGACCAAGTAGCTGCTCTTGTAAAGTTTCAACAACAGGAGGTAGCTTGACCAAGTAGCTGCTCTTGTAAAGTTTCAACAACAGGAGATAGGTTGACCAAGTAGCTGCTCTTGTAAAGTTTCAACAACAGGAGGTAGCTTGACCAAGTAGCTGCTCTTGTAAAGTTTCAACAACAGGAGGTAGCTTGACCAAGTAGCTGCTCTTGTAAAGTTTCAACAACAGTAGGTAGCTTGGCCAAGTAGCTGCTCTTGTAAAGTTTCAACAACAGGAGGTAGCTTGACCAAGTAGCTGCTCTTGTAAAGTTTCAACAACAGTAGGTAGCTTGACCAAGTAGCTGCTTGTAAAGTTTCTACAACAGGAGGTAGCTTGACCAAGTAGCTGCTCTTGTAAAGTTTCAACAACAGTAGGTAGCTTGACCAAGTAGCTGTTCTTGTAAAGTTTCAACAACAGGAGGTAGCTTGACCAAGTAGCTGCTCTTGTAAAGTTTCAACAACAGGAGGTAGCTTGACCAAGTAGCTGCTCTTGTAAAGTTTCAACAACAGGAGGTAGCTTGACCAAGTAGCTGCTCTTGTAAAGTTTCAACAACAGTAGGTAGCTTGACCAAGTAGCTGCTCTTGTAAAGTTTCAAGCGAGCTCAGTTTTCAAAAGGGGTCATGTTTCAACCTGTTCGTCTAGGATGACGTTAAATTGGGACACACTTTCAACAGTGAGACAATTTCAAATTGGATGTAATCACTGCTGGGAAAGCTTGCAGCAGTCATGCATGTAGCTGTCATTCTGAAGGATTGTCATGCACACCGTACTGTTATTGTGTTGGTGAAGCCATGTGTTTCAATCTTGTAACCAAACATGATGAGAATGAAGCAAGATTTGATAATGAGGATGAAGGTGATAGTGTGGAGGAACAGGGGGGCTAGAGAGAATGGGGACTAACCTTTTCTATGAGATTTTGATGGGAATGATTCATCTTTCCGATACCAATGGTAAATGGTATACTCTGTCAATGCTCAAATGACACATTCTCAGTGTGTATCAGCAATTATATAATCGAGTAATTCTGATGTTATACTTTTAAATTGTTATACTATTCTCTGCCATTTTCCAAGCTTTTTGTGTTATATGATTCTTGTCAGCTGCAATCATATACATATACACATACATATACACATACATGAAGGTACAACTATTTGCCTTCCTGGAACTCAGTCATGAATACTCAGTGCTGAAGAAGAACTGTAAATAAATCTTAGATTTTGGCTATTTTCAGTTGAAATGGTGGCCATCTTGAATTTGAGTCACGTGACCATAGTCACACATCATTGGAAATGATTACGTTAAATTCCTCATATGTTGAGACATTGCATGTATTTATTTCATGTATAATTAAGGCAATATAAGTGTGTGTCAGTACCGTGTTCTTGCCCATATGCTAAAACTTAGGAATAGGCACAAAATCGTGGCACTTACATATTCTTGGATAAAATGATGGCCATTTTGAGTATTAATCAGTTTTAATAGGCGGGCATCAGTGGAAATGGTTCCATTTAATTACTGATATGGCAAAACATGGGAATGAACAAAATAAAATCATATTTATATAGCATAAGTCAATCAAATTATGCTAGATTTTGGCTATTGTTGGTGAAAATGGTGGCCATTTCGAATTTTGGTCACATGAACATAGTCGGATATCTTTTAAAAACAGTTCCATTGAATTTCTCATATGCCAAAACATGCGTGTACATACAAAAATTATGTTCCTAGCATGATGTAGTGTAAAGATGAATATAATTTGTATTTTACCAGGATCACGGCAGCCATATTGGATTTTCCTGCTTCCCACGAGTTGCCCAAGGATGGCGCACTGCAATCCAACGGATTTGAGTTCAGGGACACAAATCTATATGATTCAGCAAAAAAAACTTACACGACCAACAATTTCCAGGTTCCCTACAGTACATAATAGGGTGGCAACTCGACTATCTAGGATAAGGTTTCAACTGATTACATTTCCACTAGGATAACGGTATAAGATTTCAACATGGACCTGTTTCCTTGTACAATATCTGTTCAACTGAATGCAGTTTTAGCTGGAACACAGTTTCAACTGGGATAAAGCGACGTTGTTGAAACAAATTGCAGCACCAGTTTTGTGGCACCTGGGACTCCGGAGAGAGATGCTATGGAGCCAAGGGTGGAGGTTCGTGGGATGGCGGAGGAGCTCGGAGTGCTCCATGAGCTGGTTGAAGAGCCAGAGCCCATCCGTTCTCCCGAGATGGCTCCTGGAGGTACGACCCCCCACACCACTGTACAGATGCAGCACAAGTTGCTCCGGTACTTGCCCTGTCTTGCCTTGTTTTGTTTCGTTCTTCTTGTTTAGTTCATTCATCGTGTGTTGTACTTACAAGTTATTCTTATTTGACATTGTTATGGTACAAGTTCTTTTAAATACATTATTCTCTTAGCTGTGTTCTAAAAAACTTGATAAAAATTCCTATTGATCTTGTTTTGTTATCTAGTGTTGTTATTTTGAGTTTGTTTTGTTATCTTGTGTTGTTTTCTTAATCTTGTTTTGTTATCTTGTGTTGTTTTCTTGAGCTTGTTTTGTTATCTTGTGTTGTTTTCTTAATCTTGTTTTGTTATCTAGTGTTGTTATCTTGAGCTTGTTTTGTTATCTTGTGTTGTTTTCTTGAGCTTGTTTTGTTATCTAGTGTTGTTCTTCTGTAACAGTGCTTTTATAAAGCAGAGACATTCCAAGTGAACGCAACCAAGTTCCATGAATTGGTTGCACTCATCTCTTAGATTTTTGAATAAGTCAGAATGGTGAGAGGCTTTGGTAAGATTAACAAGAATCCAAATTTGAGTGTCATACATTATCATTACAGAACAGTAATCTATAGCATGAAAACTCTCTTTGGTAAATCAGTAATACATTTTATTACATGACAGCAAAGTATGTGTATTTTGCCAAAAACGGTCTGAAAACCCTCTATATGTGATTACTACTGGTATATCATAGAGAACAATTCCAAAAAATTTCACTAACACAGGCTAAAGAGTGCAGAAGTTATGACATAACTTGAAAACTATTTTAACTAGAACGCTAACTTTTTAGACCCTTGCTAATCTTACCAAAGGTTCTCACCATACAGATTTATTCAAAAATCTACGTGATGACAGCAACACCCATTGGTTGGGTTCACACGGAATGACCCGGCATTGTTCTTGACATCTCCCTTCCAGGATTGTCAACTCTCTGACCAGTCACGAGCCTTGGACAACATTCAAACAAGTCTGTCCAGTGACGTCATCGAGAAGTTGTGCAGCTCAAATGTTTACTGGTCTCCTAGGTATTGTCACGTTTTCTATGTTCAAAAGTTTCGGTATTTCCGTAATTTTACATGCCCATATTTTCGTAATTATTGTGGCCATTTAACATGTAATTCATAACTGTTATTTTTAATCTACATCTGACTATTGCGCAGTGTGAATTGGAACATGCCATAAGCAGATCAGCAAAAGTCACCAAAATCTGCCATAATATGTGACCCAGCACAGCAAAATCAGGAATAAGTCGGGATTGTCGAACCTGGCAAATCAGCTTCAAAGTGCGCGAATGGGTATTTTTGGATGGAAAGGTCGATTTTCAGATATAGGTGAATTTAGTTAATGTAATCATCGTAGATTACTATTATGCTGTTATAACATCATAAAACGAGTTATAACATTGCTAAAAAGAGATATTTGGAACAGCTATGTCGATCTCAGTGAGAACGAAGAACGAAAAATGTGCTTCATTCAGATGCATCGTGTCCGCCGTACGTCCTGCGTACCCCCGCCATATTGGTATCGTTTTGAAGCTGAACTATTATGGGATGTATTCCCACGCGCAAAATTTGTCACATGTCCGTATAAAGCCAATTAAAATGCTTGAAAACAGGGCTAAAACGTAAACAAGAGCACGTTGGCGAAATCACATGATATAATGCGTCCCGCTGATTGGCGGCTGACCTTTAAACCCACGCGAAGCCATGTTTGTTTTGCTTCGACATCGGGTGCACCGGACATCATTTTTGCATAAAATCTGCGAATTCTAATTTATTATTAAGTTGTCAGTGCCGTAATATTAGTTGTTAGTTACATAGGTTTTAACCTGTGCAGTGATAGGCTCAACAACAGTATGGATGTTGCACAGCAGCGTGACATAGACATCGATCGACCTAGGCCTAGCGCTCAGCGATGGCCGCGATGGCAAAATCTGCGCGGAGTGTTTGACAACGAATCTTTGACACAACTATTGGGTGCGTATCGGATGGAGAGTTTACTGGATTCGTACGTGTCAGACAACA
Organism: Ridgeia piscesae; assembly: GCA_025642075.2. Lineage (NCBI taxonomy): Eukaryota > Metazoa > Annelida > Polychaeta > Sabellida > Siboglinidae > Ridgeia > Ridgeia piscesae. Next base: position 220,749 of record JAODUO010000678.1, on the reverse strand, counting down.
ATAGTGAATCAGGGAGTGTCGTTTTGGCGCTGAGTGCAAAAGTGGCGAGGAAGACTAATACCAAGTGACAGCTGACATTGACAGCTTCGATCATGGATCGCAACGCCAACGCTGCTGAAAATGTACTCGTAGATTTATACCAAGAACTTGAACACGTTCGTAGATTCATCTGCGGTTGCAGGTGTTTTATGCTAGACCCTGCTGTCAACAATTCATGGATTGGCAAAAATGATTGACAGCCCGAACGAATGCAAAGGAGATGACAGCCAGACTGAGGGTAAGTTATACCAGCTCTATTGACTGTTTTGCTGTGGTGGCAGGCTCAGCCTCACTCATTGTCACATTGAGCTCTCTAACAATGACATGCCATGACTCACATAAACCCGTGGCTTTGCTGTGAGTGTGAGAGTATCAATGTCACTGGTAATGTACTAGTACGGTAATATACTAGTACCATGACTCATTTAGAATTATGTTTTTAACTTATTTATACCTGCTTGTTATTATCGTAGATCTTCATGAAGTTAATGATCACATTTATTAGGTAGAATATTTTTTATTATTAGGGGAGGGGAGTAATGTTTTGTAACAGGCAAGAAAGAAAACATTTTGATTTACTGATTTAGAGCAGTTAACGAATGGGATGGAAGGTTTATAATATTCAGAGCTGACTCTAAATGATCCAAGGTATTCGTCAATTATGCTGTTAACCTGCTTATTTACCTAGCTGCTGGGCTCACTATGTATATGTCATCTGATTTAATGATCAACTGTCCATATCTCCAGTTTGAAATAATGGACAGTCATTACATAAACTTTTGCAGGATTAAATGTTTTGTATATGGGAAGTTAAGACCATTATGTTTGTTTTGTATCAGGTTTACGTCTGAAGAACCCAGTGTCGTGTTCGCCAGGAAGCAGCCATCCGATGACAAACAGTGGTTCGATTTGCAGCACAGGCGAGGAGTCTCCCCCCACCTGCTGCTCTACCTACAGAACCATCACCCCCATGCCTCAACATCCACCAATAGTGTTTGTTTTACAAGATCAATGAAGTTTGCGGACATCAACTGTCCAGAGCAAAGCTGACACATCCGAAGCCGCACCAGTCCACTGCTGCAACAGTCTTCCCATCACGTGAAGTGGCTGCTGCCATTGGCACATCAAAACATGACAAAAGAAGCAGTGACTGTGTATTGCTGTGTCAGAAACAGACAGAACACATAGCTAGATTCTGTAAACATTTTACTGTCGATTTCCAATTTGGTGCAGAATGTTCAAAAGGGATATCTCTGGAACTATAAGAGCTGCAAAGCTGTGCACATTGATGTGGTCTACAACTGTGCCAAATTCCACATTCCTGTGAGCTGTCTTCATGTTGCAAATGTATTAAAGTACTTCATTAAACTTTAAAGCTGTTTTTCTCAGAATCGGTTTTCAGAAAATTACTTGGTACACCTTCTCTTTATGAAACAATAACTTGGCGACCAATACAGCTAGACATTTGTGTTTGGTACCATTGGAAAGCCCATAGATTTACCTTTCACATGGTACATTTAACTCAAAAAGTGATTTTCCTACTTATTCCTGATTTTGCTGTGCTGGGTCACATATTGAAAATGCAGTGGTCAGTTACTGATTTGCATCAACATGAGTCAGTAGAGGGCGCTACCTGAAGGATAACAGTGTAACACGTTAGCTGTTAGCTGCTTGTTTGCCTAAAAATGCTTGATTATGACATTAGCATTCAATGTGTCTATTATTGCACACCAGTGTCAGTCCTAATTTATACTGAAGAATTCCTGTACCTGTATTTCTTATAAACGACTTGAAGCAAAATGTCACAATTACAGCGTCTGTTCCTGTGATACGTAAACTCAATGACAGTTTATTGGAACATGACTTTCAACAGTTTTACCTCTAAAAAACGTTTGTTTATTATTTTAGCTGAATCTCGACACTCATGTTGACATGAAAGTCCATTTGTGAAAGTTTCCAGATGTTCTTGAAACTATCAACGAAAGAACCAGTTTCTTAAAAAGGATTCTTTCAGAATGTTTTTAAGTCTTTGTAATGAACGCAACTTTTAACTAAATCCTGTTTACATAGCTACTTCATGCAATTATATGCGTACATTTAATTACAAATGTGTTTTGTTAATCACATATAACAATGAGAAATGAAAAAGAATTAATAAGTACATGGAGTTTCTAGTTTTTTTCTCCACCTATATTTTCCATATAAGGCATGGTCATGAATATTCAGTTCAGTCTGCCAGGCTTACGTTTTATCTGATAAGTTCACAGTGTCAACAATTATTGTGTAGTTCTTTGCGCATGTATATATATTCATAAAGCTCAAAACGATTTGCATAAACACAATTATTTATCAATGTTTTGTGCAGATAACACCCAAATTGTGCATACATATTGTGCAAGACATAAGTAGAACAGGACGTACTTATAGGAAATGATCACGGTTTGCTACAATACATCTTGAATGTGTATAGGAATAAAAAGAATCAATGTCACTAACTATGTACAACGAGAAACAATTGTCTTTGTTTAACTAATTCAAAAAATCCATAATGCAAAATAATTACTTGTCTCTATTCTCCAGCCCCCTACAACAAACAATTACTGCGACTGTTTTATCCACTTAATACAGTGAACCATCATAGAGCCATATTTGTTGTTACACGTATGCTTGTCTCCAACACTAAAGTCACTTCATTTGTTGCCAGTGGAATTTCACATTAAATACAAGATATGTCTACTGATGCCTAATTCTTTACACGGCCATGGACCAGATTATGTATCGGAAATGCTAATTCCTAGAACCATCCATTATGATCAAAGAATGATTTAACACTTGTTGTGCCCAGGCCAAAGAGGAAAACTCTGGGAAATCGGGCATTAAAAGTTGCCGCATCAAAATTACGGAACTCGTTACTTAAAGAGTTGTGCTGTGCAGTGATGTCGGCATTTTTAAGTGCAAATTGAAGACTCACTATTTTGGCGTAGCCTACAGTTTACTTATAGCCATACATTTTACTTTTTGTATTGTTTTACACTTTTTAGATAATTACTTAGACTATGTTGGATGTTTGTACTCAAATAATTTTGTTTAGTTGTTTTTTATATATATTTTTTAATCTTTATTTATCTAATTTATTTTGCCATTACATTATATCAATATATGTGAATTATGTTGAATGTTTATATTAACTTCCATTGTGCATTTTATTGTATTGTTCAGCACCATAGACTATTATTGTAGAATTATGATGCTATATAAATCAGTAAACATTTATAGTCTAACATTGACACATCAGTGTAACATTGTTAAGTTGACCACATCTGCCATACTTTAGACCTATGCAGTCAGCAGAAAGTGTTGGTGCAACAGCATGCGTTCTACGAGGACATCTTAATAGCGCGTGGAGACAGCTGGTGAACAACCCGACCCGACCCGACCCGACCCCACCAAAGTCAAAGTCTCAACAACTCTAAATCAAAAAGCATCCAGGAAATTCAGAAGTTACTACAGAATGCGTGTGTGTGTGTGGCGCGTGCATGCGTGCGTGCGTGTTTGCGTGCGTGTTTGCGTGTTTTTTGTGTGAGTGTGTGTTTTTTTGTGTGGCGTGCATGCATGCATGGACGGACGTCTTTTGGTTTCTATCTGTATTGTACATTGACCGATTAGTCTTGATCTTTAAACAAATGTTAGTTTATTGTTGGAGGAAGTCGAAGAATGCCTCTGGTGCTTATCATCCTCACAAGCCAGGGGTCGTTGCTTTGTGCTACAGTACTCCTGGCTGGTGGTCTCCGCAAACCGTGGGAGTGAGCTGAGTCGAACTGTAAAATTTATCAGTTGATTTCATCAGTTGTAACTGGTGAAGTCACAGGTAATGTCGGCTGGGACGTGATCAGCTACAGCACCCCTAGGCGCACGAGGATGGTGCTTATTAATACGATAATATCAAAACAACTTGGTTTTACTATGCCAATATATACACCAGTACTGTTCTGTAACATTCGTGTCAACACAGCAGTATTATAAGTACAAACTGGATGTTTGTTGAATCAGGTCTTTGACCGGCATATTTACTTTTTTGTAGAATTCAGACATTATCTTAGAGCCACTGCCGTTAACCCCTTATCTCGCAGATACTGTTGATAGCAGATGTTTACTCATTTTTATTTTTGTATTAAAATGAATCGTATAAAGCCGGTATAATAATTATGTTGTTTGTCAAGGCTACAAAAGGCAATTTTGGATGTGTGTTTAAATGATAAGGTCGCGTGTTGAATAATGCTTGTTGAAAAGGAAATGACTGTATTAAGAAATTCACTCCTGTGACAACCATTTGAATGTGGTTTGGTTTGATTGTTATATGCCTGAAGGTAATGGTCTCAAATCGACTTCTTATAACCAAAATGTACGCTTGACTATTCACCAGTTCTGTGTTCATAAACAAAATGTTGCATAATTGTATACAAAAGTTTGACATTCATCTTTCAATGAATGTGATGTCGTTATCATACAATGAATTGGGTAATAATACACAAATTAGTGGAATGCAGTTATGTAAGTGTATAATTATTAATAATATATGATCATGTTTGCACTGTTATGACTGGAGAAGATATTAAATTGTACATTACAAATACTGTTGCAGCAATTCCATTGGAATAATTGTTGTTACTCAAAACTGTTGTTGTTGTTGTTAAGATTGTTTATATCAAATGTTAAATAACCCTTATTTCTGGTCGTTGGTGATTGTATAAAGCACATCAACATTTTGTAATGTCGTTGGTGATTGTACATCAACATTTACATGAACTGACATGTTTTTATTAGGCATCATGTGTTATCAAGGTCTGATAAATTTGCATTTTAATATTAATTACACCTGATCATGTTCATTTGAACTGATGGTACAATTGATATTTACAAGGAACACTATTTGACTTTTAAATTTTCTTGTTACGCTTTTAACTATTTTGTAAAATTTAACTTAGCTTGTTCTTGTTAAAAGTAAGAAATTATTTACTTTGATGGCTTAATAAGAAAACTTGCTAATTAAGTATGTTTACGTTAATTCATTTATGATGTCTGCTAAGTTAATTGTTTTTGTTTGATGAACTATATTGTTGAATAAAATGTACGTTGATGTTGGAATCGCTTGGTTACTTTTTGCAACAAAGGCTGTCATGTTGCTAATCACGGGACACAAGCTACAAGTAATCCTGCAGAAATGGAGCAGATGTAGATATTAATATTGTATTTACCTGAACTAACTTTGAATTTGCACATTTGAATATGCACAGTACTTTTATTAAAATAAACAAAAAAAATTTAGGCAACTTTAATATTGTCTAAGCTTCCAATAAGAACAACAAGTTTGCGTATTTGGTATTCGTTGAAGAAATACGAATGGTTTCTGTTTTCCATCTACAACATGCTGCAGAGATCGATAATTAGATTGTAACATCAAAAGGTCAATTAAAATTTTTACATTATAAACAACATTATTTGTTGTATTGAACTGTAATGAAAGTTAGGTTAGTCACCAGAATTGATTGGTGTTGCTTTCTTGATCCACACATTGAAATCTATAGAACTTCACTAACGTCGGCGAGACCCAGCATGCACATGGACAGCATAACTACGTGTGACGACACCGTCGGAATGGAAGTTCGGTTGCCTAAGACAATCTGCGGATCTCATTGGAGTGAAGATACATTACAGACCAGGGGTTGAGACAGGCTGACTCATCAAGTATAGAAGCCGCATCTCAACTCCGCTGTATTAAACACATGACAGTAAAACCTGTCTTGGGCGACCTTTCATGACAGGCCATCCGTCTTGAACAACCGCTTTTCCTAGGTACGGATTATTTCTGATTAGACATACCTGCCACGAGGGACTACCTGCCAATTTAGCCACCACAAATGCTTTTCACGCTACCGTACTTTTCACCTGCTAACATCGACCGGAACATGTTTCGTTTGTCGGTTTCGAGTTTGTTATATACCGGCATCGTCGATTTATTTGATTAGTATATAAAAGTGCACAAGGATGAGGGAGACGATGAGGAGGAGGCGCCACCACAGCCGGCTCTGGTGCCGCTCACATTTCAGCGGGCAGCTGGACATCTACGGGCCCTGCGCGACTTCGGTTTGTTAACTAATCAGCCACAGTTCACTGCTTCTATGCCAGGCAGACGAATTGCTTGAAACTGAACAATGCAGTAAAGCAAACTGCTTTAAGCAGACACCTATAAATGCGTTTTTTATTGTTCAGAAAGTGATTATTTTATGTGGAGAATTTTCAGTGGATAGATATGTATATCTTATATTAACAATAATGATCATGATACACAATTAACTTGTAGCCCAATGTGTTTGTACCTTGTCTAAATACGTAATGTATTAATGATCATTTATGTTTTCGTTATAGTGCAATGCTTGCCTGCCTTTGTACATTATACATATTTTACACATTCATAATTATACTGACAAGATTTTGTGTGCAACCTGTTATAAGCGACCACCTGTCTTGAGCGACCTCTTGCTGGGTTGGAGGGGCGGTTACACAAGGCAGCTTAACTGTACCCGAATGTTCCTGTTCTACGTGATTTGAAGGAACACGTTATCTTTACAAAGGACCTATGATACTCCGCTACGACGACAGTACAATAAATGTGAAAACATCGTTTTTTGACGAAGTTGTAGTCTAGCTTGGAGGTTAGACATATTATTTATCTACATTCTCTAGTGTTGTCTTCATAGAAACCTTCCACATCGATGACGCACATCGTCGTTGGGCTTGGTCGCGTTACTTTGTCTGGTGTCGCCGGAACAAATCAATCGTCTGGTCACATAGAACATTCACCGTCAGTGACGCAACTCTGAGTTGGACATGACTGTCTTACTGTGTTTGGTGGTACAGAACAGATAAATCTGTAGTGTTTTACGTCTAACTTTCTCGATGTTTTTATTCATAAGATGTTTCATGCTCAGTATATCAAAGAGACTATGAATAAGGCACAGCTGTACAAATGACGGATGCAAATTACAAAGATACACACATACACACATACACACGCGCACGCATGCAGGAATACACAGACACGCGGATAGCTCACGTATAGAGACGGTGCTTTGTTCTGTTGACGAGCAACGTTGCTGTTTACGGACATGCAATATTAGTAGTTTATAACATGTCACTTGTTTACAAATAGTATCGCTTATGACAATGTTATCCTATATCTTAATAAAAAGTATCGAACACATGCTTGATAGAGATCTCGGTACAGTTAAAGACGATAATCGATCAAATATATAAACAATGTATCTCCTTGATAAAATATTATAGATGGTTATAACATTTATAAGACGGTTCATTGGCAAGCATATTTAACAACGTTTCACAAGGCTATTATCCAGAGAATGAATTCATGATGACAAGTGAATAATTGCATTGAATTGTCGAGTTATCTCTGTGTAACCCTCTCGTCTCACTTCTGTGAATAATGGCCTTTTTAATAGTGCCGGTGTTACCACTAATACAATCCACAAAAGCTGTTCCATTCAGTTATAGTCCTCAGCGAGATTGAATATATTCTGATATCTAACATACACTGCTCCCTTAGTAACGTTACTTCACGCCCACAGTGACCTCCTGTTAATAACTTATTTGTGGAACATGTGTATACCTACCAATATTTTCATACCTTACACGGTATTTAGAAAATGTCTTTGTGGTCATCTACTAATCTCCTGGTCTCTAGTTGTCAACATACATTCATGCCTAGTCTCTCAGTTGTGACATTATTTAGTTGCCTTATCATACACTCATGTTAGTAAGTTCAAGGTAGCTAATGAAATGTATGCAATTATATATTTTAATAACGTTTTACGCGAGAGCGTTTGTATAAAACACGCAGTGGTAAATCCGAATAACTGTGTTCTACAATGCAATGGAATTTTGTATTACATATGACGTGTCTAAATACTTCTTTCCTTTATTGATGTGGATGTTATATAACATATTTTAATCGCGGCAGTAGGTCCGCGAGCCACGTGACAAGTGAAAGTAGTTTCACAGACCGGTCGATTTCAAACATAAAAGAACAATGGAATCAGCAAATTTGAAGCTCGCACATTTTAATAGCCTGTGTGTGTGTGTGTGTGTGTGTGTGTGTGTGTGTGTGTGTGTGTGTGTGTGTGTGTGTGTGTGTGGCGCGCGCGTGTGTAGGCCACACATATATATATATATATATATATACATATATACATATATATATATATATATACATATATTATAATCTATATAAGATCTTTCAGCACCCTACAGCATGAGGCGTGGGTCGACGTGTCTATCTACGCGCATTTGGAGCAGAACCCTTTGCTTGGACTGTAGCGACAGCGGAAACGACATCCATACGCCGCCTCGCAGTCATAGCCGCTTCGACCGTGCTGGACAGCTGCCCTGTAGTCCATCGTCAAAGCCACGTCGACGCACTCGCTGTAATACAACGAGACACATTGCTACTGAATAATGCAGCACACCTGCAGGTTTGCCCTGGAGACTACGGCACTGGAAAAAAGAGAGGAGATGGTGCAAAAACAACTGACATTGCAGAGGAATTGTGTAAGAGAAGGTAATAGAACAACCGACAACGGTACAGCTGAGAGAGAACGCAGGGGTAAGAGGAAGTGTTAAGAAAAAGCAGGTGATAAATTGACTGAGGTGAGTTGGACTTGTGCAGCCAGTTGGAGCAGAGAGACAGACAAAGACAGCAGACGCCCAGACAGAGCGTGGGTAGGGGACGGAGGCAATGACGACCTCGTGCGCGACGGAAGGATTGTGTGGAGAGATATGAAAGGATTATAGGAGTAGTTTGGAATAAGAGAGAAATATATATGTGATTGGAACCGGTCGCTGGAGATCAGTGGCGGGGGAAGAAAAGGAAACATCGGTGTCAGCTTCACGCCTGACTCACAGGAAGACAAGAGAACAACAATATCTTACGATTCCTCTAAATTATTTGATAATAACCCCTGAACAATTTTGGTCGTTGTCATATAATGACTATCATGTCGTGATTGCATGAATTGTCATTTAAACGGTTTCTAGCTGTACACCATGTGTGGTTACAGCTGTACACGCGTAATTTGTTTTCTAAATTCACGTGTATTTATACATAGTTATGCGAAATAGTTTTCTCTATCCGTACTGTGCGTCATTGTGCTGGGCACTTGAAAGTAACATGGCAACGTTATTTTTTTCATGTAACAAATAGTGCACATGACGCTATTTCCGACACGGTCTGTTGCACATTCGAACGATATGTTTACACGCCAGACTTGTTGACTTGAATAGCGTTTTAGAAATTCAGAAAAATAAACTGAGACGTTACGTAGAACTTTGGATCGATGGGGAAAATACAATTTGATTCGAAACATTACAATATAGCTGACAAAAGGAAAGATAAAACAAGTTCCATTAACACTATTTCTGGTCGTATAAACCAAATCATGCCAACGCACCTGACGACAGTGACGAGGTGACGAGCAACGTCGTCATTACCGCATCGAATGACAGCGTTGAGGCCGGCCTGACAGTGGAAGAGATAGGCGCATGGTCCACACGCGTAGACCCGGATCAGATACAGTTGCACGAACATCTACAAGACCACAATGTAGACGTCGAAACTATGTCTGTATTATAAAAAAATATTTCTCTGTCCGTCCGTCCGTCCGTCCGTCCGTCCGTCCGTCCGTCCGTCCGTCCGTCCGTCCGTCCGTCCGTCCTCCGTCCGTCCGTCCGTCCGTCCGTCCGTCCGTCCGTCCGTCCGTCCGTCCGCCCGCCCGCCCGCCCGCCCGTCCGTCCGTCCGTTCGTTCGTTCGTCACTATGCAGTGCATTTGTAACCGCCAGGGCGGCCTTACCCCAGATTAGGGGAGAGACATCATCGCAAACCATGGGTCGTTGAGCTATGTTACTACCCCTGGCCGATCGTCTCCGTAAAGCTGGGGAGTGTGCGGAGTATATAATTATAGCAATTGCCTCCGCCAGTCGCCATAGCGTCACCCGTGGGAACAGCGCAAATACGAGGCCCATTTTGAGCGTGGTTTTCGGTTGTATCAACCTTAACATAATTACCCGACACGAGGGAGAGCGATGATCATAGAAACCGAATACGGTATAGCCAGGACGCATGCTATGTATTACGGTTAACGTAATTACGCTGAGGAATTCCAAGCATTCTTATTCGCTTCAATTTTAACTGACAGTATTTTAAAGACAATTATTTGTACGTCTACATGTCGTATAGCTTACCTGCGTGGTGACACACTGGACAGCGTCCATCGACTCATTACGCTCTTCCTTCAGACAGTTGTTGATCGCATCCCAAATAGTGCCACCGGATACAGCAGAACATCTCAGAACTACCACCAGGGCGACGATTGTCAGGAGCCCGGATGTGATGCTCATTTTTTGATTCTGCAGCGAAGACGCGGCCATTTTGTAACATCGTCAAGAAACCAAGTTAATAAACGACCCAGTCAGAGCCATACACTTATTTTTCTCTTCTGCAAAATCTTTCTAGTAATATAATTTATATAGTTTTGAAGCAATCCCGTCCACTCTTCTTATATAAACCCATTTTCCTTTCTAGAAATAACGACTGAAAAATACTTTGGCTGTCTGCGCAACGTAAGTCACACATAGGTTTGAAATATACAACAAACAAAAACAGTTAAAGTGTTGACAGTTGTCCTTACTGTGTGCATGCATCTACGCAGTAGTTGCTACTGTAGCGACTTGTTTACTCCACCTGTAGCTGTGTGCGCTGGTAGCCGGAAGGAAACTGGCGTACGATCAAGTCTGCAAGCGTTGTGGCACTACAGTTGATTCTTCCTTCAGACACGCACAAGTAGACAGTCGAGTTGACAGTCCCTTTTTGGACAGCTACGCTGCGCACTGCACCTAGTGGCGGGGCACGTGACCGGACTATTTGAATGCGCATAAGAAACGAACTTAAATCATTCATTACAATTGCATAACCAATGAGAAAAGTTCGTGTTTTGTTGTTGGGGACAGCGACAATACTGGGACGTCTCAAACGGAGGTTAGAAGTACACATCTATCTACATTTTTCTTGGCACTTCACAGCTGATTTTTCAACAAAGCGTAAATGCGGAAGATGTCCCGTCATGCTCGCACCTTCCTCTTTGCTTTTTGTAGTAAATGCAAAACAAAATAATAGATCTTCTTGTTTTTATGTATCGTCTGTATGCGATGTATTATGGGATGTTTCGTGTTTATTAAACTACAACAGTGCAAATGAGACATTTGCACTGAATCTGTTTGTGTCTATATGGCAGCATATTGGTAGGTATTAGCGTCGGTTTATTGAAAATTTTTTTCAAGTGAATTGTGCGAATTAGTTTGGGAATATCACAGGATTCCATGCACAGACTCGGTTTTAGGTAGATAATATTTTTGAGCTATATCTATGCGGTCTGAAGGTTTTAAATAATAATAATAATAATAATGTTTATTATTTATAAAGCGCAATATCCAAATATGCTCAAAGCGCTGTAAAATAAAGTAAAAAGCTATTTATTATGTGTTAAAACTAATATTAATAAATACAACTGTAAAATTAACTTTCAGATAAAACAAACGTAGCAACAGAAGGTAACGCAGGGTAGGCCAAACAAAAACATAGTGCATGTCTAATTACTCCAATTCAGTAACAGTCGACTTGTTTTCGTTGAAATAAGGAAGAAGAATCGTTTGCGAAGGCATCTGAATGTGTGTGTGTGTGTGTGTGTGTGTGTGTGTGTGTGTGTGTGTGTGTGCGTGCGTGTGTGTGGTGCGTGCGTGCGTGCGTGCGTGGTGCGTGCGTGCGTGCGTGCGTGCGTGATGTGTTCATTCGCTTAATACGACATGTTTTTCAGCCCACAACACGCTAACGCCAAAAGTTTTTTAGAGGTTGTTTAACCTGCGCGCATGCGTGAACATTAATATTGTGAATGACATTTTCCAAACGACTCGTTTCGTCTTTGTGGTTCCAGAATTCTTGGCGTGTGACGTCATTTTACGTCTACCAGTCACGTGGTTTCGTCAACAATCACGTTGATTCGTTTCGACTATAAAATTGTGGGTAGTTAAAGACATTGTTGCCTGAAGGGATGTGTGCGTTTGTATGAGTAACTGGTTATGATTTTGTTGTCAGCCCCTAACACGCTAACGCAACCACCGCGTGGACAAATTCTAAAGGACACATGCCGCTCAGCACATACACAATCAGGCCCCCTACGTAGGCCCTATACAACTTTAACAAGATTTAACAACTAGCGGTAATGAACCTTGCGCTGGAAAGTTGTTGAGTAAACCTGCGCGCATGCGTGAATGACATGACCCTCTTCAAATGTAGCGCCTACTTCCCGAATTCTTGGCGTCTACCAGTCACGTGGTTTCGTCAACAATCACGATGACGTCATTCGTTTGGACTTTAAAATCGTGGGCGGTTAAAGACTGCGGCAAGGTTCAGTGTTGTTTGTGCAGACATTGTTAACAGTAATAGGCTTATATATTGTGGGTAGTTTTTCGGACTATAGTTTGAATCAACCACCCCCTCAGATGTTGCAATGTAAATGCCAGGCAGTGTAGAACTTGCGATTAAGAGCTTACCGAGAGAAACTTAACTACAAATACAACATAGGCGTTATTATAGTTTGTCACCGTTTATTGAATGGAACGAAGCCTATATGCATATATGGCAGTTCTAGGCACAATGTAATGTTCATTGTTTCTCTATTTATGCAGTTTAATGTTCCTTATTTAAAATCGTCCATAATGTCACAAGTGTTCTTTTGCAAAGCGACATTTGAATCGCGTTTCGGACGTTTTTGGTGACTTCGGTGACTTTCTCCGCAAATCGAACACAACACAGTACATACACATAACAGACACGTAAATCGAACAGACAAGCAACATTTGTCTCGTCCACAAACCACCACAAGCACCAAGTCTGGATACACAAACAGGGGAATCCAATCAACAGTGCGAACTTTTTCAGGACGCCCAGTCAATTGGCCCTGGATCTCATCCGGGAATTGCAACGGTCCCCCGTAACAACCCACTCGTCACAAAACTAAACAACACTGAACATAGAATCGGGCGTTGACACTAATACGTCGTAGTGGCCCACAGAGAAAGAGACAAGACACGGACAGGACGTACGATGCGGAGTTACTTGATACCGGCTGCTGCTGCGGTAACATCGGATGCTCGGGTACTCGAAAGAAGCTGTCATGGCGCCGAATTCGACTTGTTGCCATTGTAGAGCTTTGCCGATGCCGCATTTCGATGAAAGTTGAACGGCGATCGTGGCGGCGTCGGTGTGACTGTGAATGCGCGAAAGAGTTGGCTCGTCTGTGATCGTGACGACACGCTGCATTCTGGATTTAAGGCAGCGGTAGCGAAAGTGCAGACCAGCAACGCGTTTTGGCGATGCCGCGTTTCAATGCGAGTTGAACGGCAATCATGGCGGCGCCGGCGGATGTGTGAATGTGCGATGTTGCCACCGAAATGTCTGGCTCGTCTGTGATCGAGACGACAAGTGGCATTCTGGATTTGCGGTGGCGGTAGCGAAGGTGGCAACGCCATTCACGACTGCGTCTACGCTCACCTGAAAACGCAATAACATCTGAGTAATCTAAACCATGATGTTTTAAAGCAAACGCATCATATAAATCTTGCAACCAGCTTAGGTTTGAATTCGCAATGTTTTATATACATAAAATAAATGCTTACCTTGTTACCCGAGAGCGGTGGTAACCATAATGGTGGCGGCGACGTTGGCAGCGACAACTTGGTGCAGTGAAGACGGCGATGAAATGGTGTGTTCAATCGCTCAGAGCGTAGTTGTGTCTTCAGACTTGCGCGCGTTGCCGCTAACGTTCGACCGCTTCTGTTGTAGCGCAAATGTTCAGGCTCGACAAACAATTTATCCGAAGTCCTTTTCGCGTTGACTTCACTGTTTGAGCATCGGAACGTCTTGCTAGCTCGAAGTGTCGCGCTCAACTGTTTTCCTTAACGATCAAATCTACGTTTAACGTTACTCAGTCGAAGGTTTTGATTGGCTAATATGGTATCCCTGTTTAACTGGCCAATCAGAATGAGTTATTGGAACATCCGGCAGAATGTTCTCGAAGGAAACAATTCAGACCAATGAGAATATTCGTTTCAAAACAGTTGACGTAGCCTAAATGGACTTTTCCAGGGTAGGGTTTTTGGATATGACACAAACAAAGCGACGTTTTTGAAGACGAAACTGGTCGTTTCTATGCAATGTTGCATGTTTTTGAAATAGGGCTTGCTAAGTGTTTGGATTTATTTTGCGTTGGAGGTTGATTAAACCAATGTGTTTATTTTGCACTTAACAACTATACCCCGTTATGATGAATGGACTGGTCCGTGAAAGTCAGAGCGCGTACGCATGAGATTACGTATGCGCTCGCGGTGACGTGTTTGAGTTAAGATAGGCCTATAATGCATCGCGAGAAAACTGACTTCCTCTCCATGCAGATAAAACGCGGGAACTTTTTGATATATTCGCTTCCTTTTAATTCCGACGCAGATAACTACTTAGAAATGTAAGACTTATTTTGGCATCAATAAAAACAGTGTTTTGTGTTTGTGAATAAAGTACAATATGCACCTTGCGCCCCTGACTCTACGTCCATCTTCCTGTCATTCCCTGCCTTCCTCTATATTCCCCCTCTCCTTTCTTCGTGTTTAGACCCCTACTGATTCTGAAAGACCCCACCAGTGCATGTCTCTAAGCAAAAGTGTGATACTGACAATAACACCTGTACAGGTGTGACGACTGCATTTTAGTTCCTGTATAGCCTGGCGAAGTTATTCAATGTCACAAAAACAGTAATCGGTGCCGTACTTATGAGGAATTAAGTTGGCTCTGGCACAACACTAATTTCTATAACGAATTTCAATACTGCCCGCAGACTACCGTTCCTTCTAATGTTCGCCGTTTGGCACATGTCCTTCACACGCCACTGACAATGGTTCAACTGGCACGTCTTGGGTTAGCGCGTTGTCTACATGCTCCGTAGTTCCTCTGTCGGAAGTCGTACTGTCTGCTGTAAGCCAACGACGAAGGCAGCAAGTCCTTACCCAGAAACAGAAACCCGTTGTCTTTACAGTGACAAGTTTTCGTCAAGGATGTTTCTTTAAAAAAACCCGGGTGTTTTGGTGTTTACGTAGAATAGGCGTGGGAAGAGATGCAGTTGGACGTTGTGTACCCTTCATAATTTAGGTTAGAGCTGGAGATAGAATTAGTCCCAAATGATGTCATTTGATATTTATGGAGAGTTTGAAATACTTACTGTTTTATTTGTCCTCTTCGTCCCCGATGGGACATAGGCCCTAAGGCTTCGACAACATGTTTCTTTCGTGTCCCGTCTTTTACATAGGATTGTGTCTCGCCCCATCGCAAATAATTCTTGTACGGCTGGGGGGGGGGAGCTGCTACTAAGCCTGTTGGTCCCGATTGTGATGGATCTGAACCGGAAGGCGATCAAATAGGTAAAATATCCCTCCTCCATACCATCTCCGATTACCAGTGTACGAAGGCACGCTTGGCGTACATCAGATCGAGATGAGCCCAAGCCTCGGCGATGGCGGTCGTGTTGCTCAGCATCCTCACGGCACGCTGCACCGTGGCGAGATCTCCGCCGGACACGACGGTCGGTGGCTGGTTGTTGTTGCTCACCTTGAAGCCGATCGGACACCAGTCGACGAACTGGATAGTGCCCTTCGTCTTGATCGTTGTGATAGCAGCGTTGACGTCCTTCTGGACAACGTCACCATGCAATGGGCCAGGGTGGATATCTCGAAACATCGTAAGTGCGTACGATCTCGCAAATGCGTCATATCTAGTAGTCAGGAGAAAAATCGGAAATCTCGAAAACATACGATGTAGACATTTCTCGTAACTCTGGTGGAAAGTTACGATCTCGTAAGTTCGATCGTAAGTCGTGAATTTTCTCCTAGTAAGTCGGGTAACTCGAAGCATCGTAAATAGATACGATGCTTGTGAGTGCATCGTAACTTAATTTACGATAATAAATGTATATCTCGAAACATCTCCTCGTACTACCTCGATCGTAAATTGTCGAAAATCTACGATGCCAAACAAGCTCTCGTAAGTCGAGCTAAGTATCGCAAGTGGCCTGTGTAATATGATTGCTGTGATGTGATATTTTGCAAGACCGCGGTGTCATCCAGTCTACTAATGGCGACCCAATGTCCATAGATAAGTGCAGTTAAGGCGTTGTAGAGTATCCACGAATACATAAAACACAAACATCACTCATATAGTTGTGTTTTCTGTAATACATCGCCAATTGGCAGACCAAAGGCCACGGAAGCGAGTGGACATATAGAAAAACGCAAGTGAACTTCGGCGCCTCCGAAAAGATGCGTTTATAAGAAATAAATTATTATTATTATTCCCCAGTTGCCGTATTACACGTCAGTTACACGCAGGGTCCTTTAGACTACTTCAGCCACTGTTCTCATAGCCTCGGTTACCCAGGCTCCGTGAGGCGGCTGCACTTTTAAGCCCCTCAACTCTGTCTGGGGAAAGAAAGGCTCTGCATTTTTAAGCCTTACCCCAGATTACGGTAGAGACGCTGATTGGCTCTCAGGCCAACTACGAAATAAAAATTAAAATAACGATATACTTTTACAAGATATGATATCCTATGAAAAGTATTCAACATTGAACATATATTAACACAAAAATAAGTAAAAATTCAAATTTACAGTTGTTTATAAAATAATGAATTATGGCAGGATTAACCAGTATCCGTGAGGTGGCAGCATTGTTTAGCCCCACACGAATAACATACAAATTAAATAAGGATACCTTTTTTATCAAATAATGCTCTATTATAAAAACTTTTCAAAATGAAACTTATATTAACACAAAATAAATAGAAATACAAATTTGCAGTTGTTCATAAAATAGAAATTACGGCAGGATTAACCAGTGTCCGTGAGGTGGCAGCATTGTATAGATTACGCGGATAAACAAACAATAGCCGACTAAGTAACCAGACTGTCTTCTCGGCGTAGTTCCGCAGCCGACCGACAGTCGGTTAAGCGAGACTACTGTTCTGACGGCTGTGACAACGTACCTAGAACTCTGTCAGATCGATGTTGCTGATGGAGCATAGAGAGACCGTGACGAAGCTGATTGACGATCTGGCCGATCATACGGCCTGTGTTAGTGTATCTACCCTATAGTAGGTGGGATACTTGATGTCCAAGTTACGACGGCAGATGTCGTAGATGGCCTTATTGTCGCCCAAGAAGGCGCAGTTGAAGTGCTCCAGGGTGATGTGGGTTGTCAGAACCGAGTTGTACGGCTCAACGACGGCAGCGGACATATGCATAGTAAAACACGCTGTGGTATTTGGGGGTGGGGACATTATCACGTGTAACAAGACATAGTCTATAGTATCTGATGTTAACAAACTATTCAAAGAACAACATTAATTGTCACATATAACTTTATTATTTATTTATTATCATATATATTTTTAAAGTCAGTATGTTGTTTATATAACTTACTTTTCAAACGGTGTTTATTTACATGAATTAATTGCATATTTATTATACAATCACATCCTGTATATTGCTCATTATTTTATCTGTTTTTCTACAATTTTACATTTATCTAACTTATAAACTTTTTTTTATCTATTCACTTTTAAAGATATTTTATAGGCTACTTGGATGTGCTAATGTATGTACCAATTGTATATGGGTTTTAACCTGAAATAAATATATTCGTATTCGTATTGTATCAATAGTTATTCGATAATTATTAGTTAAAACCTACTTACCCATGTCCATTTCCATTGTTGTTGTAATTACACGAAAAATGTTACGGGCAGCCGATTTCTTATTGGCTTACAGAAATCAGGATACGGATGAAAACAAACTCCTTGAATTTGAACGACTCAAAAACAGAAGTTATAGTATTCGGGTCAGCTCAACAGCTAAACAAAATGAAGCTGCAAGCGTTGCGTGTGGGTGATTGTTTGGTAGGGTGTCTGCTTCTTGATATCCAGTTTCATGCTGAGATGACGATGGATTCGCATGTGACTGTTGTATGCAAGTCAGCAATATTCCATCCGCAACACCTCGAGGATCAGACGGTAATCAGCAGCGACAGAGCAAGTCATACACGGATGTGTTACCTGCAGACTCGATGTTGGCAATGCACTGCTATATCGACTGCCTCTGAAGCAAATACATCGGCTTCAGAAAGTGCAGAACTGGGCACCCCGCTTGATCTACCAACGGCGCCATGAAATATAGCCTTGCTACACCGCTGCTGATGAAGTTGCACTGGCTGCCGATAGCAGTGCGAGTGGAATTCAAGATCCTGCTACTCTCTCATCGAGCACGAACTGGCCATGCACCTGGATACATTGAACAATGTGTAACCGACGCCAGCCGGTTAGATCGCTGAGCTCCAGCGAACACTATTTATTGTGTGTAACATGCACAAGGCGTCATGTGCAGTGGGGTGACAGAACTTTCAGCGTGGCAGCCCCATGTCTGTGGAATGCGCTGCCGCAGCAACTATGACCACTGCTGCTTTTAAAGTTAAAGAACTTGTTGTACAGCGCTGTGGGGTTGGATTATTGAACAGCGACAACGGCGGATTCGACAGACGCGCTCATGGCGGCGACCTGTCACAATTTCGGCCCGATGCGACGTGTGTTGCACTCTGACGATGTCACGCTACGGTTCGTCCGACTCGAGCCAAACGTACGACCAGACCGCGGGTCTGCCAGATACGTCATGAGCGTTCTTGGCAGGGGCCGCGGATGTGTTTGCGACGGGTTCGGTCCGTGTTTGATCGTGACGCGGCATTCGGTGGGACATCGGTGACTTTTGTTTAATAATAATAATAAAATACTGATATATATATATATATATAATATATATATATATATATATATATATATATATATATATATATATATATATATATATATATATATATATATATGCGCCCATTAATAAAATTGCTCTCGGGCGCTTTACAAATATTATGCACATGCACTTAAAACGATACACTAAAATAATAATAAAAAATAAAAAACCAGACGAGGTAAGCACCCATCAACTGGGCCGACCGCATCATATTAATTGGACTGGTCTATCTGTTCAGAGTGCGCATGCGTTTGATTACGTATGAACATACATAGACTATAGTTGTATATGCTTACGTGTATGAGTTAATTAGTGAGTCATCGTGAGAAACATATAACACATTATCATTAGTTTCTGCAAATATATAATATTTGTCTAAATTAACGATAATTTATTATATTTTTCTCGCGATGTCTTATCTCATTCGCTTGCCGCGTCTCAATGCAGCACATAAAGCAGAGCATATTGTTGTGTTGTTTCATGATCAAATGTGAGTCGGAGACATGCGTTCACGTACGGCGCGTTAGCCAATGACATCTATCATTTATTGTTTTTGCGTAGCGTGCGAGTATAGGGAAGTGACAAACGAAATTCGGTGATGTTCACCGTGATTGATGTCGGAAATAATGTAGCTTCTACAATATTATTTTGCTTACAACCTATTATTTTGCTTACAACCTTATAGGTGGGTCATTGGTTACAAGCCGTGTTACTCGGAACTTTGTCATCTGTCACCGTGGAAAGGTCGTTGTTGGGTAACACATTACATTTACACAGCCAAAGAAACGCTACGTTGGTATTCGCCTAGTAGTGCGTGACTGCACGGCTGAAAATGGGCGTCGCGTCTTGTCGGTCACCTGCGTGTGTACTGGGATAAAACACAATTGCCATTAAAATCAGATAAGCAAGTTGATGCCAACACATGTGATGTCAACCGCTTTCACACTTATCAAACCAACGTCTAGTAACTAGCACGATTTCACAAATCACTCGTTCCCGATCGCCAGTTGACAGAATCGTTTTATAAGAGGCACTATAATAAATTACGACCGTATTTATTGAAGTCGCGCGACGCATAAACCGCATCGCCGATTACGACTGAAGAAACAACGAAACAATCGCACCTGTGCGACACTACCAAATGTATGGCGACCTTACAATTATCCAACAAACAACAATATAAATGTGTATGTGTTATTTTTTAGATTTACATTGTGATGTGCGTGCGTGCGTGCTTGCGTGCGTGCAAGCGCAGTGTGTAAACCAATGTGTTCAATGTATGTGTATGCTTTCATATAGTCCTAGGCTATATACTTGTGTACAGCAATTCCTCGGTTTTACTCCCTTCACCAGCTCCGCCTACATCTTCAGTACTAGGTGGATCACATTGTGCCGAGAAGGACCTAGTGCAGGCCAGCGTAGAAATCAGAAAGCGCCAGGGACATTGCTAGAGCAGACAGCGATGGTCGTCGAGAACGAGATTGGCCTACTCGGGTTACTCGCGTACCCATAACGTGGTATCCGGTTTATGGTAATTTACACTGCGCCCGCAGTACTACGAGAGTAATCCAACTGAACAGCGATGACCCCTTATGTAAATAAAATAAATTAAGTAATCAGTTGTTCAGCGTGTAAACTGTGATGTTCATCTTCTTTGTTTTAAATAATAATAAATAGAATGTGGTGACTTTAACATAATATAATAAATGCATGTGTGTCATGTAATGTTTCATTAACTGCATGTGTAATAGGGGCGTATGTTCCCTACTGGCTGTCACTGCTAATGAGGTCAGTTACTCGAATAAACCCTCTCCAAACCGCGCGATTGCCTCGTATAGCGGCCCTGAAGATTCACTTTGTTTATCTAGGTCGAAAATGGTCACGTGACCAAGTGATCTTGGATGTTCGATTGGTACCTGCGTTACTCGAGTTACGCTTAATCGAAGTCGGTCCAAGACATCGGCAACTGCTTGTACGAAAAGTTTACGATGACCATGTAGCTTCTGCTGTTTCCATTTGTGACATTACGTGCCGCAGATTAGAATGTTTCGCGCGCTACGTTAAAATACATCTCCGATAAAGTATGATTGAGGTGAATGACCCAAGGATGCGAATGAACTTAGAAAGTGGCAAGCGGACATCGGAACTCGGGAGGAGATGTGCGTACGGTTCCTCTAAGTTAGCGTTTTAATATACACGATCACTTCACAGCTGTATCCGACTGTACACAAATCCCAATGCAACACTGATGTCGGAGCGGTTTATTAGAATCATTCACTGCGTATGTGATTCACATAGACTTCCGTGCACCAGGCGACGAGAGCGGTTAATAACATATTTCGTTAGTGCAGAACAATGACGTAGACTTCGCTAAGATGATCACTCCTCCAAGATGGCCACTGTCCATTTCTTCATCACCGGAAGTGACGCAATGAATCCCATTGATTGCGCAGTCGATCCTGATCCAAAGCAAACACAATTGTTTGATGGGAATAAATGCACACACGCACGCATATGTACGCCCCCCGCCC
This sequence comes from Ridgeia piscesae, assembly GCA_025642075.2. Taxonomy (NCBI): domain Eukaryota; kingdom Metazoa; phylum Annelida; class Polychaeta; order Sabellida; family Siboglinidae; genus Ridgeia; species Ridgeia piscesae. The sequence goes on along the minus strand of JAODUO010000678.1, from coordinate 199,158 downwards.
GCCCGTACACCCGCACGAACGCATGCACGCGCACGCCCACATCACACGCACACGCACACGCACACGCGCACGCACGCGCACGCGCACGCGCACGCGCACGCACACGCACACGCGCACGCGCACGCACACGCACACGCACACACACACACACACAACAACAACAGCAACAAATTATATATAGTATATCAAGTTTTTTGACACTACCGTTTGATCAAAATTGAATTTAGCCAGTTTACTGACGAAGGAGATAAAGACTGCGTCAAATATATGCAGGTTAAGTATGCAGAGATGACAGTATTAGTATTGCATTCAACTTCTCTGCTGTAGTGGACGTGGATGACCCAAATAAAATGGAGGAAGACCGTAGAAGGAAAACTCAAGCGCCTCCATCTGAGCTAGGGTCAGGCTGCAAAGCAGGCTGCAGACAGGGCGAAGTGGAGGACCCTTGTTTCTGCTCTATATGCCCGTGGGCACGAATATGATTATGTAAATGATGTTGGATCCCACCCACATTCTCCGTTCTTACCTGTGTTTCTTTCTGAAGGCCCCGAATCCTCCTCCTCTTATTCGCGTGAATCAGGAGGCAGTGTTTCTATGCTGGTTGTAACACAAACAGATGACTGTCAACTTGCAGCTTGGAATGTTTTCCATGTTTTCTTTGACATATGCAATGGTATAATTGTTTCCGCTTATAATAATTTAATTAATATAATTCCTGATATGTGCATATTACGTGACCCACATATTCATCTCATTAGCAGTAGGATCTGAAGTCTTCGAAACCGCTGCGATATAAACAATTTGTTTTCTCCCAAAGCATTTCAATTTCAACAAAACTCTTATTCAAACATACTGAGGCAACCAGTATCTTTGATAGATCTGGTAGATACAACTTGTATTACAAGAACGAACTAAAAACCTTATCTTAAGCAAGACTGCTTACTATGGTGGTGCGACGATTCTGCAATTGGCGCCATGGTTGTACCCTGAGTAGTCGCACTTACAGCATCTTTCTGGCTTCAATGGGGAGATGGGGCCAGGGTAAGCCTCACAATGGCATGCCCCCCTTCCTATGGTGTCGTCGGGTAGCTTACACGACAAAACTAGTTGGACAAATAATTTCAAGTTATAACACACCACACACACACACACACACACACACACATACACACACACACACACACACACACACACACACACACACACACACACACACACACACACACACACACATACACACACTCAAACACAAACACACACACACACATACACACACACACCCACCCACACACACACAACACACACACACACACACACACACACACACACACACACACACACACACACACACACACACACACACACACACACACACACACAGTATTATAATAACATCCTTGTATAAAGGTCGTATACTATAGAAGATACATTATTTCTGATAATAAATATTATAATCATGTTCTGTCCTTCTCCTACGAATAGCGAAACTCCGCTAAACATAATTATTTACAGAAAATAAATAAAAACGGAGCGCAACATTTAACGGCAGCAGTAGTAGATTTATAGGATGCCATACATGAAACATCACGGCGGGCTAATATTTCTCATCGTTAACTTGCCGAGCTAGTAGTCCATCGGCAAATGTCAAAAAAATAGAA
>JAODUO010000678.1:155000-192500 GCA_025642075.2 Ridgeia piscesae | reverse complement strand
TGCAAACGCTTGGATTAAAGTCGAAGGGATGACGATGATATATATATATATATATATATATATATATATATATATATATATATATAACTTAAAGTTGCTTAGCTTACTCAGGTATACATTAATGCACTAATGACGATGGCACTAACAGAAAAATAACAGGAGATCGTCCATGGTTGGCGAAAAACAACCTGGTAAGAATAATTAATCGTGAGAGTTAAGAGAGCTGATAAGAGAAGAACGGGTGGAATGAGAGTAGAGATTGTGGTGAAGGAAGTGTTAAGAAGAAATTGGTGAGCAGTACAAGGACTGGAAAGAATGGGAGATGAAAAACTGACAAAGACAGTTCAGGGGAAATTGAGGCGAGGAAGACCGAAATTGCGACCCCTGTTCTTGAAGCGAGGTCAGTACTGTTTGAGTTTGCATTGAATCGAAGGCTTTCTCGTAGTCGACGAATGCGATGCAGAGTGGGATATTATATTCTATGCACTTCTCCTTCGGGGTTTATGACGTGGATGTGGTCTGCTTCTGAATCCAGATTGTTCTCGTGGCTGGTTTTCATCGAATGTCTTCTCTAGCCTTTTCGTTAGTACTTTCGTGAGTACTTTATAGATGTTTGATAGTAGACATATCAGCTTTAATTCTTGAGGTCTTTCTTATTTCCCTTCATGAAGATTATCATTATCTTAGCGTTATTCAACGCTGTGCGTATTCGTATTTCTGATAAGCGTTTAGTGTACAGCTTAGCAAGTGTCTTCGAGATGGTATCTTGGTCTGCTTTCAATGTCTCGATGTTTAGATGGTCGTTGCCTGTTGCTGTCCCATTCTTCATATCTCGTAGTGCTGCATCCACCTCTCATGGTGTTATCTGTGGTACCTCTTTTGGGTCAGTGTGGATTATGTTACTCTGTTCAATGTCGTATAGCTCAGTGAAGAATTCCTCTATTCGTTATATGATCTTATCTTGATCATGGATATCTCTACCCTGCTTGTCCAGGAGTGTGATCAGTCTGTCTTGGCCTAGCATCTGCGTTCTTCGGACTTTCTTCAGGCTCTTTGATGCCATGGTTATTTCTTGTACGATCTCTTGGCTGTATTTCCTCATGTTCTCTCTTACCTTCCTTTTGGTGGTCTTGTATATTTCTGCGTAGTCTATTCATTGTCTATTGTCGCCGTTTCCCGCCATTTCTCGTCGTTTCGTCCTCATATATATATATATATATATATATATATATATATATATATATATATATATATATATACATATAACACAACTTAATGTTCTTAAACGGTTTAATAACAAGCTAAAACTGCCAACACAAACAAACAAGCTCGACCACGCTCCCCGCTCTGCCTCTCGCCGCTCTACAGTGGGGTGTCACAATCGCATGCGGGGGTCACTATCACATTCCCCCCTCTTTAACACGTTCACCCCCGAACGATCAAACTCAGAAATTGTTTAAAGATCACATCTGGAGAAACAAAATGTGATTATGTAAATGCAACACCGGTTATAACATATAAATGTTCATCATTGTCCGGAAAATGTTCACATACGTAAACTAATTAACTGTCCGCTAACTAACACAGACGAAGCATCGCTGATGAGCGTAACTGTCCCACATGTAATGGGTGGCGGTATACGCTACGTTCAATTTCACTTTGTCATAGCTACACCCTCGCGAACTGTGACGACGCATGTGATGCAGGGAATCGGTACCACCACAGCAGTAAATTCCCTGGTGATGGGATGTTTTCCGCGTGTAGATGTCACTTTGCTGACATCAACAGGCATGAGTGCTGTCATCGGGACTAGTTCGTCTTCAGACATGTCGGCTTCAAATTAGTGTCACTAATTCTTCCAGACGACTGCTTCGTGCTCTGTCACCAGTTGCTAGCGCAAGTAGATCACTGTCCTAGAAATCGGCGTGACTCTAAAATAACTGCAATACATGGTATATAAGAACGTCAACAAATCGTCGTGTTGTAGAAACGATGGTGGCGCGGTGGCGGTGGCGGTGGTGGCGATGGCGGTGGCGGTGAAGGTGGTGGTGGAGCTGCTTCTTTTTTTCGTTTTTCTTTCTCTCGACCTATACAACAACAAGTCCATGCCGTATTTGGCATGACACTGTCAACCGAGTTTACTAACGACAGTAGTGTATAAATTCGTATTCATATATAAGGTACTGTCTGCCTGGAAACCAATAATACGGTATTCATCAGACGAATGTGTTCCAATTGTGATGCTGACGAACAGAGAACTGGCAACACTGTACCTGTGTAACAGATTGTGTCAAAACACGGACGCGACCATTTATGACATGAATACGTTGCATCACTTTTGGTGATTTATGCCAGATTGCGTGCAACTGCTAACAGAGATGATCTACATATCCATCATGTCACCAACAAGTTTGAGACACTGCTGGAGGTATTCATCCATCTCGCAGCATTTCTTCAATTCGTTAATTGTGGTTCGCCTGGATTGCGAACATGTAATCAGCGACGTGTTGATCCACAGGTCAAGCAGAGTAGGTGGCGACGGTTGCGTAGACCACGCCGAAGGTTTATAGCATCATCGGTAGCCGTCCCTTGGCGGCCGGCCATCGTGCCATCGTCACCCAGTACACTCATCTCGAGCCTGTACTCGAGATGGGTCAGTAGGAAGCTCTGGAATCGGAGTCCTGCATCCTGGATTTGTTTTAGAGTTTACCTCAGTGTCCACTTGTAATTATAAGCCATTTTGTCAGCCAACTAGTTAGTGGATCATCACTGTCCTCCACATATTCCTTTACGTGGTCGATGTGTTCGACTATTGTTCTGTCCCCTGCAGAGCGCTGCCTACTCCAGAAGGACGACCCCAGCCACTATACTAGGTGTGGACCAGACCATCTGACTCCACCTCTCAGATAAAGATCTCCCTTTATATCTTTAAAACAATCAATACAAAATAAACAAACTGCTTATAACTAACGAAGACCAGCTCCCGCTCAGAACACTGGCACCAAGTTATACATGACAATAACTAAGCCGATCAATACATAAGGCTCATAAACCACCGCACTCAATACAAGTTTAGAAATATATCCTACATTCACACTACGACAGTCACATGACACAATGTGTCCCAATGATTCGGAGAATCATATCCGATGGTGCATCTCTATATAGCAGCTGATGTAAGACAACAATAAAGTGGTCGTCCGCCATTACCCGTGCGACCAAAGAGTACCCTTAAAAGCAACATTATGCAGGTTGTCTGAATTTCTGTGAGCACGTCATATGAAGTGTGGCGTGATTAGAAATGATGTTTTTGTGCAGCGTAGCATCAGAGCTGTCAAATTACGACAGCTGTCAGTCGGTGCATTTCTGCGTATTAATACAGTTGTCATTTTGCTTGGTGATGTAATCAGGGGCAATCCGTGGGTGGTTCAAGCAGAAAGGGAGGGTGTAAGGTTTGAAGGAAGTTTGTGGGAGCCTGCAGGTATTAGAAGTTCACGAATTTTTCACAGAACTTCTGTCTATGAGGGTAAATGTGCTGTGAAATTGTCAACAGAGCTCATCAAGATTATAGGAAATGAAGGAATAATGACCGCCTATGGAAAATGCAAATACTGATGCTAACACCAACACGTCACTGCAACACATAATAATAATAACAACAACAATGCCACAAAATCGACACGATTTCCGAATATAATTCTTCGACATTCACCACGAGGCGGCACTGGCACGTGCCTGTTCGTCCGTTTGTACACAGATGTCGCTGTAGTCGCGCGTTGTTGGCAACCAGCGACGGAGGCCAAGACCTATGTAAGTTGGAGCACTAAAATGACACTATTAAACTCGATACATCGCTGCAAACTTAATGTTGATAAACGTATATGTTCTGTTAAGTTATTCGTGCATTTTATCATAGTAATTTGCGTGAAAACGTGGAAGAAATAATAACGGGCGATGTTAGGGGCAGACCTAGCTAGCGTATAGTCTCGGGCAGGGTATCGCACCACGTCCTAGCATTTGACATTTTCTGTTTCTGTTATGTTGTAGTGCAAAACCCCTACTGGGGCATCACGCACTAGTATGGTTGCTCGGTTTCAGGATGGCTGGCTTCATGTTATCTGGAAGTGGAATAAGAGTATTTGTGCTTGGGAATATGGGATTAGGGTGGGGTGGGTGGGGAAAAGTACAAATCAAGGGTGGGGGTGTGGTAGGGATGGGGTGTGGAGGGGGACGGGGTGGTGGTGTATATTGGTTATTGGAGGTGCCTGAAGGGTGCAATTGTCAGGTTAATGTCCTGCAATGCACTCTTAAAGGTGTCGAGACTGTTGTGGACAAATACACTAGAAGGAAGTCTGTTCCACTGGGCTATTGTTTGTGGAAAAACTGTATTTGTAGTAGTTGTGGGAGGTTGATATTTGTCTGTATTTGTGTGGGTGGTTGGATCTTGTTTGGCTGTGTCCGGGCATGAGGTATTGGTTGGGATTGATGTCTAAGAGATTGTTTGTTATTTTATACATGGTGGTAAGTCTGGCCTCAGCCCTCCTCTGTTCTAGTGTTGGCCAAGAGAGGGCAGAGGCCAATATGGATCCAGATGTTTCCCAGCTGTAATTATGGACCACAAATCTTGCTGCCCGGTGCTGGACCCCCTCTAGATGGTTGATGTTTCGGGTGGTATATGGGTCCCACACCGGGCAGCAGTACTCGAGGTGTGGGCGGACCAGACTCCAATAGGCAAAGGTCTTGATGGACTGGGGAATAGATTTTAAGTTTCTTTTAATGAATCCAAGTTTGCTATTTGCCGTATTGACTATCTTGTTGATGTGGGGGTTCCAGGAGAGGTTATTTGATATGCCTATGCCAAGGTGTGTTGCTACTGGTACTGCTCTGAGTGTTTCGTTATGTATTATGTATGGGTTATCTATGGGTGATTTAGATCTAGTGATGTGCATTATTTTGCATTTGGAGGGGTTGAAAGTCATTTGCCAAGATTGTGCCCAGTCGATTAGTCTGTCAAGGTCGTGCTGTAAGTTGTCTTGGTCGGTGTGATTATTGATTTTTCGGTAGAGCATTGCATCATCGGCGAAAAGTTTGAGGGAGGTTCCTGGAGATATGTGGGTGGGCATGTCATTTATATAGAGAAGGAAGAGGAGGGGGCCAAGAACAGTACCCTGTGGGACTCCAGAGCTCACGTGTACCTGACCCGACTTGCATCCTTCTACCAGCACTTCTTGAGTTCTATTGGTAAGAAATTTTTTACTCCAAGGTGGGTGCTGTCTCTAATTCCGTAGTGGTCTAATTTGTGGAGGAGTCGATCATGGGGGACAGTGTCAAAAGCCTTAGAGAAATCTAGTAGTAGAAGGTCAATTTGGTGATTTTTTCCAGGGTGCTAGTCAGGTCATGGATAGTTGTGAGCAGTGAAGTCTCACAGGAACGCCTAGATCTGAAGCTGTGTTGTCGATCAGTGAGAATATTGTGTTTTTCAAGATGTTTATGGATTGATGTGGATATGATATGTTCAAGAATTTTGCATGGTATACTGGTGAGGGAGATTGGTTGATAGTTTGAGGCGATGGTTCTGTCATTCTTTTTGTGGATAGGGACTATATGTGCTTTCAACCAGTCTGAAGGGGGAGTTCCGGAGTTTATTGATTTCTGGAATATGATTGTCAGGATGGGAGCTATTTTAGAGGCCATTTCTTTCAGGATTCTGGCAGGACATCGCACAATTCTGTGGTAGCGCTGTATAACACCGTTTTTCAGCTAGCGTGTTATCACGTGATGTTATCTGACAAAGGCAGGTGTATACACCAAAAAGGAGTAGTTCAGTAGAGTAGGCTCTAAGGTCTAATATATGCGCAGTATATCACGTATACTGCGCATGCACACCACAAGCAGTATGCGTGCATGCACACCACAGTGACATACACATATGTTATCTATACCAGGGACTGTGAATCAGGGAATCACGTTAATGTCGGTCTTGTCTCAGAACCACTAAAAGAACCACTGAGGATGACAAGGACCCTGGCAGTGACCACCTTCAGTACGAGTAATGTTCTGAAAGACTAGTTCAATGAGACCTCATAAGATCATAACATTGTAACCACAATATATACAGACTAGTCAGTAAATAGACCTGAGTGCTAGAAACAACTAGAAACTAGAATCAGTGAATGATCGCAGGCAGTTTCTAGCACACAGTAGCAGAGATGGAGTAATCGTACTCGTGTACTTGTACTCGAGTACGAGTACTTTTTGAGTACTCGTACTCGAGTACGAAGGATAGTTATCGTACTCGTACTCGAGTACATTACCAAAGTAATCGTACTCACGATTACTTCTCACAATTACATTTTTTTCATATGAACAGTTGCAAGCAAATATATTAGACAGATAAAAATGGCAATATTAGAAGTAATCTAATAAATGTAATAATAATCAAGGTATTCGTTTTCTATTACTGTTGAGCATTTCAGTTAAATAAATATTCAGTCAGATTTCTCTAATTAATACCTTCTCTTCCCAGAGAGTCCACATCATCTCACCCTCCTGCTTAGTACAAAGTACAAGTTATATTGTGACAGTCCCTGGGAAGCACTGCAGGAGATAAGCATCCCCTAACATCTGTCAGTATGATGTGAATGACTGGTCATATTTCCAACATCCAGAATCCTGACTGGGTCTTGGCGGTTAGCTGCTAATTCCCTGTCTATTATGTTTAATTAAGTGCAAACTGTAAACTTGTCTAAATCCACAACCATTCTGTGTTTGTCCCATCCAGACATGGGGTCAAATACATTGAAATGTATTTAAATACAAATATTCTTGAGGGATTACAAATACTTTTTAAATATAAATGTATTTAAATATGAATACATTGAAAAGTATTTCAAATACTTGTTCATATATTTTTCAAATACTTTTCATTTTGTATTACTATGTAGGTAAAAGAAAAACAACACATATATAGAGACATCTAGTTTATAGGCATAATTAGTGTTTTGTTCATATGATGACAGGCAGACCAGTGCTAGGGAGTATTGTTATTGCTAACTGCACCACAGTGACAACTGACTGAAAGAGGTAAAGGCCAAAAATATATTGTTTGTATGTTACGCCAGGAGGTCCATAATAATATAACACCTATGTTGCCCTCAGAAGAGACACTGCTAATCATTGCTAGGATGTTGTGAGGAAGGCTCAACTTCAAAGTCAGCCAGGAAACCAGAATAACCTGGTGCCAAATTGAACCCTGACTAAAGAACAAAAGGGGATATTGACCTATGGTCACTGTTAGGTCCATCCTATGGCTCTGAGCAAACACAAGTTGTGGTCACTGCAGGGCCAGGGGAAGCCTGCTGTTAAGTGTCTTCATCAGTAATTATCACTGTTGGGTGAAGTTGCAGTGCATTAAGGTAATCAGTTTGGCAGGCATTACATGTGACAGTGAAAAAGAAATGTTGATACTGACAATGTATTTCAAAAAAATATTTGAACAAGTCAAATACTTTAGGAAAGTATTTAAATACAAATACTTTTAATTCCTAAACATCAAATACAAATATTTTAAAAAGTATTTAAATACTTTCAAATACAAATGTATTTGACCCCATGTCTGGACCCATCTGATATACTACTCTTTTGAATATGCCCCCCTGGTTTTGAAGTGTTGTTATTGTAATGTATTTGATCATGTATATTTGAAAATTTTAAATGCCTCCTATTTGTATTTGATTCAGAAACCATAAATTAAATAATAAGTGAGAAAATCGTCTAATTATTAATAACAATAACACCTGGATAGTGGATAGCAGTAATCAGTTATAACATTAGTGACACAACAACAGAACAAGAATGACACCTAGGGATTCCATGAAAGTCGCCTTTATGTTAGAAACAGGATATTCATTAAAGTAATCATGAAAGTAATCATGCTTATATTCTAAAGTAATCGTACTCGTACTCGAGTATATTGTAAAGTAATCGTACTCGTACTCGAGTACATTTGTTTTCTGAGTACTCGTACTCGTACTCATGCATGTTCAAAGTAATCGTACTCGTACTCGAGTACATTTGTATTGTACTCACTCCATCTCTGCTCAGTAGTAGGGGTTTCTAGAGGATCTTGATGGTTACATCTAATATACCCACTTGTAGGCTTGTGCATTTATCTGTATGAAGTTACCAAAATAAATAGAGTTCGTTCCTTCATTTAGAATGGATGAACAAACACACAAAAGAGTGAATGAATACATACAAAAGTGAATGAACATAGAAGTGTGAATTAGCATAGAAGAGTGAATTAGCATAGAGTGTATGAACACAGATAAAAGTGAATGAATGTAAAAAAAAGTTGATGAAAGTAGGAAGATTGAATTAATAAAGATTAGCAAACAAGTGAATCAGCATACAATAGTAAGACGGAGTGAATATAGAAAAAGTAAATGGACATATAAAAAGTATGAATAAAAAATTTCTCTTTGTCGTTTGTCAATGTGTTTCTTGTTTGTAGCCGTGTCACATGTGTGACCAACAAAACGTTTGTTCAAGATGTTGCAGCAAAAGTTTGTGTCACCAGGTGAGTGTAGTTTCTTTGCTTTGTGTCAAAATGTGATTAGTTGTCATCAGCAGTGCCAAATGTGTTGATAAATTAAATCGGGATAAACTTTTATGAAATGGAGTAATTTGCTCATACATGTAATTCACTTTCAGTTTGCTGTAAGTCATACATCTTAGTATATATTATTTAGAGTTAACTTGTTTGTTGAATGTAATAAATGTTCTAAAGCCACAGAACTGAATGCAGGCATAACCACAACCACAAGTACTCTCACGCTCTAAGTTCATATAAAACTTAATTCTTGGTTTCTGGTTGAACTTTTGTGAACACTTAAATGAGGTTTTATTTTTGTTTTGGTGGAGGAGTTGTTGAAGGGGTGAATCTATGTAATCAACAGTTTGAGCTTATGATATTTATCAAGTGTATTTCTTAGTAGCAGAAAATCCACACGCAGATTGATTTGTCTGATGTGAATAAGCAATTTATTTCATTTATTGTATCATAACTTGTGTTAAAAGGAATAATTAAAATAAATGTGCTGATGAGGGAATTATTTTATATGGCCTTTTTAATATCAATTATTCATAACAGATAAATGTAAAAACTTGTTCACCCATTGTTAGTACTAATTAATTTTGATGTCTCATACATTATGTAATAAGAATATTTATAAGGAATATAAAAGGAATTTTCTTGGTTAATTGAACAACTGTTCTCACGATATTGCATCACTTTCGTTTGCAACATATGACATTCCGTGTTAAACTTCCATTTGAACTCTTTAATAAAATTATGTGTGACATAAACCATTGATCATACTGACTACAGTATTTGTCATTCAACATGCTATTTGAAATTTTTTGTTGTTGCAAAATTACCAACCATCAAATTCAGCAGGTGGACTGATAAACATATATCACTATCTATCTTTTGCAGTTTATCTTAAAATTACATATTATGATAAAATAATGTTCTCGCTCTTCTGGAAAGTGATGTATGATGGGTGTAGTGAGATGATTCGCTGGCAGTTTATTTAAGAGATTGTCACTCTTGGAATGCAACTTTAATTACTGGCCACATTGTTTTCCCATCATGCACTGTGATGTCCCAGCATGCACTGTTTCCTTGTGCAGCCACCAAATATGAAGCTCGACTTCTCGAGGAGAAAGGAGGTCCTCTAACTGAAGAACGCACCATCCTTGTGTTTGATGTCTTTGACAAGATTCTGCCACATCTCGGTGTCTTTCAAAAGGTCATGCAGATGTGTCGCGATGAACTCTTCAGTCAGTTTCACTTTCATTTTCCACTGCATAACTCAGCGGAGCAACTTATAAATTTGACTGTACCAATCACTTCGTTGATATTAAAGTTTCATGTTATTGCATGTAATATCAATCATCATAACATATGATATAACATATAATTTAGTAAAACAGTTTCTGTGTTAAATGTCTGTTTACTGAAGGTTAAATGAGTAAGTTTTAACATTTCGATGTTCCTATGTATATTAAAGCACTGTAATTTACAATTACTATTATTATACACTGAAATGTTATTTTTGTAAGTATGTGTATGTAAGGCGTCCCAGAGCAATTTTTTAATGATTGGGCACTATATAGTATATTTTATTGTTATATGAATAGTAATTTTTATTAATGCTATCTTGTTTTAAAATGTCATGTGATGCAAAGCATAGTCAGACCATTTAACGTACCTGTACATTACATGTTTTCATTCACAGGAAAGTTTATCATAATTTAACCTGCAGTCAACATGCACATGTAATCAAATGTATTTGTGAGTGTTTGTATGCACATGTATAAATGTAATGCGTATACAGTAGCAGTTGCCTCCTGTTCCAGATGCGATCTACAGTGACCAGTTGACCGGGTCACATGGCCCAGCGCCACATTATATCCAGAGGGTGCCGTACTTTGTGCTTGTCAAACAAGCTCATCGTCAGCGCAACGACTGTGACGAGGTGCTTGCTGAACACCTGGAGGTGGTGAAGGAAAAGTGAGACATCTTCACTGGTCAACTGCATGTACTGTTGTGTCAGTTAGTTATGAAATGGTTTGTGTTTGATGTCTGAATTCTATGTGACAAAAATTTTAAACTGAATCACACTTTCGTGCTCACTCTCATCTCTGTCTGTCTGTCTGTGTGTCTCTCTCGCTATGTCTGTCTCTATGTATGTTGCCTCTCTCACTCTCTCTGTCTCTCTTAGTCTATCTGTGTCTCTTGATCTGTCTGTGTCTGTCTACCTCCCCCTCTCTCTTCCCATCTTTCTCCCTCTCCTCCCTCCCTCTCCTACCTCTTTCTCCTCCCTCCCCTACATCGTGTTCTCCCTCTCCTCCCTTCCTCCCCCTCTCCCTCCCTCCCCTCTCTTCCTCCCTCCCTCCCTCCCTCTCCCTCCACCTCTCCCTCCACCTCTCCCCCTCTCCCACCTCTCCTCCCTCTCTCCCTCTTCCCTCCACCTCTCCCTCCCTCTCTCTCCCTCCACCTCTCCCTCCCTCCTCTCCTTCATGCTCTCTCTTGCTCCCGCCATCTCTCCCTCTCCCTCCTACAAGTTGTTTGCCTTAAGGTTTAAGTTGACTCTACAACTGACAGGTTGTTTGAGAAGCAGAAGGCCTTTGAGGACCTCACGCAGCAGACTCACGCCCTCAGGAATCAGGTTTATGAACTCGAACTGACCGTGCAGAGAATTGACGACGAACTCGCAGAAAAGAAACTGGAGATTTACGAGTGAGTACAAAACAGTGGGACAGTGTGAGGGAACAATGCAAGGGCCACTCACAGGTTTGGGTTTAAATTTGTATTTCTAACTTGCAATTACATGTAATACTTTGTCAAAGTTGTTTTGGTTGATCAGTAGTGTTCAGATTTTTGGCACCAGCTGTCGTTGTGTGGATTATACTCATATCAAACAAAATCTGCAAAAGCAAGCCTTGTCACAGTATTTAGCTGCTGATCTAGCTAGTAACATCAAACAAGCATGCACATGTGAACTTTGGCCACATACCTCCCACAAAACAATATTGTACATTGAAAATCAACGAAAAAATATCTTAACGAAGTGCTTATTAGATTACCAGTAGTAATTTAAGGAAAACAATTATATTAAGTGAATCAACACATACATAGTGTCATAGTCTGACTATTTAATTGTGACATCTTGTCTTTTTGATTTCCAGAATGAGTTGTGTCAAATCGTACACCATTTAGTCAATTTTAGTGCTATGTATGTGTTTAATTTCAAAGTTTTAACACCTGTCATGTCTACATATCATGTCTACATATCATGTCTACATATCATGTCTACATATCATGTCTACATATCATGTCTACATATCATGTCTACATATCATGTCTACATATCATGTCTACATATCATGTCTACATATCATGTCTACATTCATGTCTACATATCATGTCTACATATCATGTCTACATATCATGTCTACATATCATGTCTACATATCATGTCTACATATCATGTCTACATATCATGTCTACATATCATGTCTACATATCATGTCTACATATCATGTCTACATATCATGTCTACATATCATGTCTACATATCATGTCTACATATCATGCTGAACAGCCAGATAAAGAGGTTTTCCTGCATTATTATAAAACAATTGTGGCTCACTCAAATGCAATTTATCAAGACAAAATACATATTTATACATAATATTTTTGATACAAAACGATCTCTGTATATACCTTCAGTACCGAGTACAACACAAGCTTGTAATTTAACAGGATTTTAAAAGATGCCAGCAAAAGCTGCACACTTCTGGTGCATGTTGACTGGGAAACCTAAAGCTAAGATTCTATATATACAAATGCAGAATGCATACGAATGCAGATATGACAGCGATTTATGGATGCGTCTTGAGTGATTCCATACATAGCGGAAAGCTGTGTGGTTACCTCTATTTCTGACAGTGCTGCGAGATGAGAGCGCTGTAGGATTCCGTTATTTATTATTAGTTTTTTTTTACAACCAGCATTTCAAAGTGCCATATCTCAGGGACAAGCCGCTAGTAAAAAGTACATGGTATCAAACATAAAAAAATTGGTGTGTGTAAGTATATTATATTGAAATTAAAAGTATTATATAATAAGTAATTAAGATACAAATATTATGTGTAACATATTAAGATAAGCATGTAAAGAATTATGGTATGTTAAAAAGTAAAACATGATAATTATTATATCATTAAACATAATAAAAATAATACATAAATCATAATATATTAAATAAATGTATTAATGAAATGCATGCTCGTACAAGTTGCTGCTGTTTAGATTATGTGTACATTAGCATGGCATTGAATTGGCCCATATTGCAGTGCTTACCGTATTGTCCCTAATAGATGCGCAGTGCTCTGCACCCACAGGCGATTCGTCTGGAATGGAGTTGTGAAACGGATGACAATCTCAACTTTGTCTCTAGTCAAATTCGTTTGCATAATTCCATCGAATTTGTTGTAATTGTTTGTCTTGATTGATTTAATAGAATACGCAAGCGACACTGTATGTTGTTTCGTTGTTGTCGTTCAGAAACTTTACTACGCGAACAGTCAGCGTTTAATCCAATGTAAACAAATCCACCATTTGATTGATGCAAATGGCGGCCTCTCTCTGATAGTACCATAAAATAAAAAATAAAAGCCCTCTTTGTGGTAATCATTTACATTTACCATACATTTACTTATGAAAGTATCATCAGTAATGGTTCAGTTGTCATACCCATAATTTTTATTTTCAAATAACATTAGTCTGGGCGCCATCTTTGCTAATAATTGTAGCGTCTACTCTGTTGCATTTTTGCGTCACTCCTTAAATAAATGTTCAAGGGTTGTTTCATATCTAAAAAGGCGGTGGGCATCTATTAAGAACAATACGGTATATTTAGAGCAATAACAAATGACAACTACATTTGGAGCAGGGTTTCAAATGTTGCAAAACAGAAAGCAGAGGCACTGTTAGTGGGTTCACATCGTCATTAAAAAAATGGAGTAAATACGGTGAGTACAATCATCTATTTCGTGAATTACGGCAGGATGGGGAGAAGTTCTTCTTCTGGGACAACTTCTACTTGAAATGTAATTTCTGCGACGGCATGTTTCAATCCTCAATGACAGTTACATATAGAATGCTACTACCTCACCGCTAATAGGCCCTACCGTCCACCATTTGTGAAACTTGGGAAAACCCATTTGTAATGATGTCTCTCTTTGGAATTTCCTGTCAATTCGTGTGTCGATTAATTTTGAATCTCGATCAACGTGGACCGATTCAATTTGCCACGTCCATATCCGCACCACAACCGCAACTTAGCATGGCTGATAACTGGTTAGCCTACAGCAGTGCCTCAGTGTAATATTCAGAACAGCCACTAGTTAAAGATTTGTTGGTTGTTTTAATACATTTATATGTGACCTTTGACCTGGGCCAGCCTCAAGACAGCCATACAGATGGAAGAGGAGAGACGAGAGGAGAATGAGTACCACTTCACATGTGACCTTTCCAATGTCAAGGTGACTTTGTGTTTGGTCATTCACACTTGTCGAGGTTTATCTATTCGTATGAAGCATTCTAGGACATCTTCCCTGCAGAATTAATATTTTATATACACCGTAATAGCAATAGCTTTCAATGTTTATAATAACATGCAGGTGTTTAATAATGTTTTGCCATTGTAGCGGTCAAAATTAAGAATTTTATGTAGCGATAAAATGTAGTCCCCATTTTTATGGAAATTTTCCCCCTTTTGGGGTTTATTCTTGTCTTTGTAAAATAAAAAAATTTTGGAAACTAACTCTTTTGTTCATTCATGTCTTTGGGGGGTAAATTAAAAGGGTCAAAACTGGCCAAAAATCTTCCTTAAATTCATTTTTTTTGGGGAAAGGGGGAAATTTTAATTGGATCTCTTGTTCATGTTTTTTAAAGGTTAAGGTTCAACCCCCAATCTGGCTTTCATTTATTTCTTTTAAATAAATAAAGGGGAAATACCCTTGCTTTGTTTTTTGTAAATTCATTAAAGGGCAATCTTGTTCCAATTCATTGGTTTTTTAAAGAAAACTTGGAAAACAAATTTGTGCTCCATTCATTTTTTAAAATTAAATTTAAAATTTAAAATTTTTCATTTAAATGTCTTTGTAAATTTTTTAAAGGCAATTTGGATAACTCGGTGTTATTTCAGTTTTTGTAAAAGGTTAGCAATTTGGACTACTTTTGTTCCTTCATTTTTCCCTTTTTTTAAAAAAGGGTAATTTTATATCGGGTTTTTTATTCTTTAAAAAGTAAAAGTCAACTGGACTACTCTGTGCTTCATGTCTTTGTAAAGTAAGTCAACTGGACTACTCTGTGCTTCATTCATGTCTTTGTAAAGTAAGTCAACTGGACTACTCTGTGCTTCATTCATGTCTTTGTAAAGTAAGTCAACTGGACTACTCTGTGCTTCATTCATGTCTTTGTAAAATAAGTCAACTGGACCACTCTGTGCTTCATTCATGTCTTTGTAAAGTAAGTCAACTGGACTACTCTGTGCTTCATTTGTCTTTGTAAAGTAAGTCATTGGACTACTCTGTGCTTCATGTCTTTGTAAAGTAAGTCATTGGACTACTCTGTGCTTCTTTTGTCTTTGTAAAGTAAGTCAACTGGACTACTCTGTGCTTCTTTTGTCTTTGTAAAGAAAATCAACTGGATAATCTGTGCTTCATTTTCTTTGTAAAGAAAATCAACTGGACTACTCTGTGCTTCATGTTTTGTAAAGTAAGTCAACTGGACTACTCTGTGCTTCATTCTTTGTAAAGTAAGTCAACTGGACTACTCTGTGCTTCATGTCTTTGTAAAGTAAGTCAACTGGCCCAATCTGTGCTTCATTCATTCTTTGTAAAGAAAATCAACTGGACTACTCTGTGCTTCTTTTGTCTTTGTAAAGTAAGTCAACTGGATTACTCTGTGCTTCTTTTGTCTTTGTAAAGTAAGTCAACTGGACTACTCTGTGCTTCTTTTGTCTTTGTAAAGTAAGTCAACTGGAAATCTGTGCTTCATTTTCTTTGTAAAGTAAGTAAACTGGACTACTCTGTGCTTCATGTCTTTGTAAAGTAAGTCAACTGGACTACTCTGTGCTTCATGTCTTTGTAAAGTAAGTAACTGGACTACTCTGTGCTTCATGTCTTTGTAAAGTAAGTCAGCTGGACTACTCTGTGCTTCTTTTGTCTTTGTAAAGTAAGTCAACTGGACTACTCTGTGCTTCACGTCTTTGTAAAGTAAGTCACTGGACTACTCTGTGCTTCTTTTGTCTTTGAAAAATAAGTAACTGGCCCACTCTGTGCTTCTTTATGTCTTTGTAAAGTAAGTCAACTGGACTACTCTGTGCTTCATGTTTTGTAAAGTAAGTCAATGGACTACTCTGTGCTTCTTTTGTCTTTGAAAATAAGTCAACTGGCCCACTCTGTGCTTCTTTTGTCTTTGTAAAGTAAGTCAACTGGACTACTCTGTGCTTCATGTCTTTGTAAAGTAAGTCACTGGACTACTCTGTGCTTCTTTTGTCTTTGTAAAGTAAGTAAACTGGATTACTCTGTGCTTCTTTTGTCTTTGTAAAGTAAGTCAATTGGACAATCTGTGCTTCATTTTCTTTGAAAGAAAATCAACTGGACTACTCTGTGCTTCATGTCTTTGTAAAGTAAGTCAACTGGACTACTCTGTGCTTCATGTCTTTGTAAAGTAAGTCAACTGGACTACTCTGTGCTTCATTTGTCTTTGTAAAGTAAGTCAACTGGACCAATCTGTGCTTCATTTTCTTTGTAAAGAAAATCAACTGGACTACTCTGTGTTTTATGTCTTTGTAAAGTAAGTCAACTGGACTACTCTGTGCTTCATGTCTTTGTAAAGTAAGTAACTGGCTACTCTGTGCTTCTTTTGTCTTTGTAAAGTAAGTAAACTGGACAATCTGTGCTTCATTCATTCTTTGTAAAGTAAATCAACTGGACTACTCTGTGCTTCATGTCTTTGTAAAGTAAGTCAACTGGACTACTCTGTGCTTCATTCATGTCTTTGTAAAGTAAGTCAACTGGCCTACTCTGTGCTTCATTCATGTCTTTGTAAAGTAAGTCAACTGGACAATCTGTGCTTCATTCATATCTTTGTAAAGTAAATCAACTGGACTACTCTGTGCTTCATGTCTTTGTAAAGTAAGTCAACTGGACTACTCTGTGCTTCATGTCTTTGTAAAGTAAGTCAACTGGACTACTCTGTGCTTCATGTCTTTGTAAAGTAAGTCAGCTGGACTACTCTGTGCTTCATGTCTTTGTAAAGTAAGTCAATTGGACTACTCTGTGCTTCATGTCTTTGTAAAGTAAGTCAACTGGACTACTCTGTGCTTCATGTCTTTGTAAAGTAAGTCAACTGGACTACTCTGTGCTTCATTCATGTCTTTGTAAAGTAAGTCAACTGGACCAATCTGTGCTTCATTCATATCTTTGTAAAGTAAATCAACTGGACTACTCTGTGCTTCATGTCTTTGTAAAGTAAGTCAATTGGACTACTCTGTGCTTCATGTCTTTGTAAAGTAAGTCAACTGGACTACTCTGTGCTTCATGTCTTTGTAAAGTAAGTCAACTGGACTACTCTGTGCTTCATGTCTTTGTAAAGTAAGTCAACTGGACTACTCTGTGCTTCATTCTTTGTAAAGTAAGTCAACTGGACTACTCTGTGCTTCATGTCTTTGTAAAGTAAGTCAACTGGACTACTCTGTGCTTCATGTCTTTGTAAAGTAAGTCAACTGGACTACTCTGTGCTTCATGTCTTTGTAAAGTAAGTCAACTGGACCAATCTGTGCTTCATTCATATCTTTGTAAAGTAAATCAACTGGACTACTCTGTGCTTCATGTCTTTGTAAAGTAAGTCAACTGGACTACTCTGTGCTTCATGTCTTTGTAAAGTAAGTCAACTGGACTACTCTGTGCTTCATGTCTTTGTAAAGTAAGTCAACTGGACTACTCTGTGCTTCATGTCTTTGTAAAGTAAGTCAACTGGACTACTCTGTGCTTCATTTCTTTGTAAAGTAAGTCAACTGGACTACTCTGTGCTTCATGTCTTTGTAAAGTAAGTCAACTGGACTACTCTGTGCTTCATTCATGTCTTTGTAAAGTAAGTCAACTGGACTACTCTGTGCTTCATGTCTTTGTAAAGTAAGTCAACTGGACCAATCTGTGCTTCATTCATATCTTTGTAAAGTAAATCAACTGGACTACTCTGTGCTTCATGTCTTTGTAAAGTAAGTCAACTGGACTACTCTGTGCTTCATGTCTTTGTAAAGTAAGTCAACTGGACTACTCTGTGCTTCATTCATGTCTTTGTAAAGTAAGTCAACTGGACTACTCTGTGCTTTCATGTCTTTGTAAAGTAAGTCAACTGGACTACTCTGTGCTTCATGTCTTTGTAAAGTAAGTCAACTGGACCACTCTGTGCTTCATTCATGTCTTTGTAAAGTAAGTCAACTGGACTACTCTGTGCTTCATGTCTTTGTAAAGTAAGTCAACTGGACTACTCTGTGCTTCATTCATGTCTTTGTAAAGTAAGTCAACTGGACTACTCTGTGCTTCATTTGTCTTTGTAAAGTAAGTCAACTGGACCACTCTGTGCTTCATTCATGTCTTTGTAAAGTAAGTCAACTGGACCACTCTGTGCTTCATTCATGTCTTTGTAAAGTAAGTCAACTGGACTACTCTGTGCTTCATTCATGTCTTTGTAAAGTAAGTCAACTGGACTACTCTGTGCTTCATTCATGTCCTCGCTGTTGTCACGTCCTGTGTTCCCCTCCATAAACTTGTCAAATTATGACAACACAAACAATTCAACAGTAATAATCATCAAGTCATATGCAACTAACAACACTAAAATGTTACAAAGTATGATAATTGATATGCCATAGATATAATAAACAATGTTGATTACTGCAGCAGTATAATAAGACATGTCACAGTAATAGTAAAATTACAAATAATTTTAATGTACTACAGCTGTACATGGTATTGTAAACTTATTTAAAATTTACAAAATATAACCATCTGATCTAACAAAACAGTTTCCATAATTAATATTTTAGTATTTTTTTTATAAAAGCAACATTAGCATAGCTGACAATTGAGCAGTTTACAGCAGCATCTCTGTGTCATATTCAAAACAACTACCTGTGTGTGTATCTTAACATGTGTACGCATGTGTATATCTTAACATGTGTAATGTGTACACGTGTGTGTGTATCTTAACATGTGTAATGTGTACACATGTGTGTGTATCTTAACATGTGTAATGTGTATGCGTGTGTGTATATCTTAACATGTGTAATGTGTACACGTGTGTGTGCATCTTAACATGTGTAATGTGTACACGAGTGTGTATATCTTAACATGTGTAATGTGTACACGTGTGTGTGTATCTTAACATGTGTAATGTGTATGCGTGTGTATATCTTAACACATGTAATGTGTACACACGTGTGTGTATCTTAACATGTGTAATGTGTACACGTGTGTATATCTTAACATGTGTAATGTGAACACATGTGTGTGTGTATCTTAACATGTGTAATGTGCACACATGTGTGTGCATCTTAACATGTGTAATGCTACACTTGTGTGTATATCTTAACATGTGTAATGTGTACACATGTGTGTGTATCTTAACATGTGTAATGTGTACACATATGTGTGTATCTTAACATGTGTAATGTGTACACATATGTGTGTATCTTAACATGTGTAATGTGTACACATGTGTGTGTATCTTAACATGTGTAATGTGTACACATGTGTGTTATCTTAACATGTGTAATGTGTACACATGTGTGTGTGTATCTTAACATGTGTAATGTGTACACATATGTGTATATCTTAACATGTGTAATGTGTACACATTGTGTTATCTTAACATGTGTAATGTGTACACATGTGTGTGTATCTTAACATGTGTAATGTGTACACATGTGTGTATATCTTAACTATGTGTAATGTGGTACACGTGTGTGTGTATCTTAAATGTGTAATGTGTACACATGTGTGTGTATCTTAACATGTGTAATGTGTACACGTGTGTGTGTATCTTAAATGTGTAATGTGTACACGTGTGTGTGTATCTTAACATGTGTAATGTGTACACTGTGTGTATCTTAACATGTGTAATGTGTACACAGTGTGTGTATCTTAACATGTGTAATGTGTA
This sequence comes from Ridgeia piscesae, assembly GCA_025642075.2. Lineage (NCBI taxonomy): Eukaryota > Metazoa > Annelida > Polychaeta > Sabellida > Siboglinidae > Ridgeia > Ridgeia piscesae. The sequence continues at coordinate 172,693 of JAODUO010000678.1, read as the reverse complement.
CACATGTGTGTGTATCTTAACATGTGTAATGTGTACACGTGTGTGTGTATCTTAACATGTGTAATGTGTACACATGTGTGTGTGTATCTTAACATGTGTAATGTGTACACTGTGTGTGTATATCTTAACATGTGTAATGTGTACACATGTGTGTGTATATCTTAACATGTGTAATGTGTACACAGTGTGTGTATATCTTAACATGTGTAATGTGTACACATATGTGTATATCTGTAACATGTGTAATGTGTACACATGTGTGTGTATCTTAACATGTGTAATGTGTACACGTGTGTGTGTATCTTAACATGTGTAATGTGTACACATATGTGTATATCTTAACATGTGTAATGTGTACACAGTGTGTGTGTATCTTAACATGTGTAATGTGTACACGTGTGTGTATATCTTAACATGTGTAATGTGTACACATATGTGTATATCTTAACATTTGTAATGTGTACACATGTGTGTGTGTATCTTAATATGTGTAATGTGTACACGTGTGTGTATATCTTAACATGTGTAATGTGTACACATATGTGTATATCTTAACATTTGTAATGTGTACACGTGTGTGTGTATCTTAACATGTGTAATGTGTACACGTGTGTGTATCTTAACATGTGTAATGTGTACACATGTGTGTATCTTAACATGTGTAATGTGTACACATGTGTGTGTCTTAACATGTGTAATGTGTACACGTGTGTGTATCTTAACATGTGTAATGTGTACACATGTGTGTGTCTTAACATGTGTAATGTGTACACATGTGTGTGTATCTTAACATGTGTAATGTGTACACGTGTGTGTGTATCTTAACATGTGTAATGTGTACACATGTGTGTGTATCTTAACATGTGTAATGTGTACACATGTGTGTGTATCTTAACATGTGTAATGTGTACACGTGTGTGTGATCTTAACATGTGTAATGTGTACACTGTGTGTGTATCTTAACATGTGTAATGTGTACACATGTGTGTGTATCTTAACATGTGTAATGTGTACACGTGTGTGTGTATCTTAACATGTGTAATGTGTACACATGTGTGTGTATCTTAACATGTGTAATGTGTACACATGTGTGTGTATCTTAACATGTGTAATGTGTACACGTGTGTGTGTATCTTAACATGTGTAATGTGTACACATGTGTGTGTATCTTAACATGTGTAATGTGTACACGTGTGTGTGTATCTTAACATGTGTAATGTGTACACGTGTGTGTGTATCTTAACATGTGTAATGTGTACACATGTGTGTGTATCTTAACATGTGTAATGTGTACACGTGTGTGTGTATCTTAACATGTGTAATGTGTACACGTGTGTGTGTATCTTAACACATGTAATGTGTACACGTGTGTGTGTATCTTAACATGTGTAATGTGTACACATGTGTGTGTATCTTAACATGTGTAATGTGTACACGTGTGTGTGTATCTTAACACATGTAATGTGTACACGTGCGTGTTGTATTGCAGCGTTTGTTGATGAGCCTGGTGCAGACCGAACATCGTCCGTGAGTCACAGGGCGTCTATCGCCACCAGACGGGTCAGTTAAATTTAGTCTTGTCTCATGAGAACATCTCAGAAACACAGCCATTCTTGTATACACAATACTCTTTCTTGTACTACATAATCAAATTTTTCATATTTTACAATCATATTTAACATTTTTATTCAGCTTGTTTTTTTGTCAGTAGATTATGCACTAAAACAGACGAATGACGTCAAAACATATTTTCTACTTCTGGATGGTGTACACCACAAGAAGTCAGCATTGGCTGTTGTATACGATGGGGTGTGTGTGTGCGCATGTAATTGAATGTGTGAACCACATGTTAGGCAGCTGAAATCAGGTAGGGTTTTAGCCTGAACTTGCGATTCGTTAAGTTTATTCCAGTCAACTATTATGTTTCACAACAAATGAATGTTTAATGTGGTCAGTGTGGGCTGTGGGTACCATGAAGCCTCTGGTATTATTAGTTGTTAGCTGTTGTACAACATTTGAGAATACATGGTCTGGGGAATGTTTAGGTTGGATGCATCTTTTATTAATTTTTTGGGGCCAGAAGAATGTTTCAGAGGGGAAGGCTTGAATAGATGTGAAGGAAAAACGTTTCGTGCAAGCTCTCAATGTCTATGCATGTTTCTTGCATTAATAGTTACAGTTACAATAATGTGTTGTAAAAACGTAAATTATTATATATAATTATTAAAAATGTATCAAACATGAGTCATGTGACTACTAAGATAATACAAAATAACTGGTTGTGATAATTTATTTAAATAAACCCTTCCATGTCACATTTGGAAGAGCATGAGACCAATGTCTTGTTTTTTTCTTCAGTCTATGCTCATGTCAAGCATAGAGAATGCCAATAAACTCGAAGAACAACTCCTGATGGTGCAGAATTCCTCAGTCGAAGGTGAGACTACATCAGTAATCTTAGAGGCATCTCACCAGTTTCAGTGTCCACGGAATGCAGGGTTCAGAAGTCAGGCTTCCACAGTTACAGTCTTGTGGGTTTTCAGATACTTCATATTGCTACTGAAATGTCATAAAATGTTTTAGAAGTAATGTAGTCACCAAACCAACAGTCAGCAGTTCCCTCCAGGCAGTTCTCTTATGCACAGTGACATAAATGTGCATTAGTACCAATTTTACTTGTTAGGTGGCACTGTTTTGTAAAAAAAAATATTGCAAGATTTGTAGACAACAATGGCTCACCAGTGCACAGTGCTGTACCTGTGTTGTACTTTCTATACTGGTATTACGTACCTCAGTGTTATTACTTAAATCAGTACTGACTAGACAAAATAAGATTTATCAGGTAACTGAATAACCTCGTTAAAAATGCAAGTGGTTTTGTTTCCATTCAATTTCCTGTGAGCTACGCATATATGCAACATCCCAAATATTTACTGGTATATTATAGACTTTAATCATGTATTTTACCACTGTAAAGTTGTTAATAATTTATGTCTCTTGTAAGAAATGTGAAACTTTGTCATGCTGTAGTAATTATTATAAAATTACTGTAAACTTACAAACTATTTATATGTTAGCCATATATATTACTAAATTGCACTGACATTAGAAATTCATGCTATTTAAAAAATTAGCAAATTAGCCAAATCTGTAGTATGTTAATATTACTGGAAATAATTTTATCAGTTTTATAAGAAATATTATTGGTCATTATTGGTTTAAAAGTACTCAAATTTTGTTGGCAATCTGGCAGTATCTCATTTGTTTTTATTTTATATTTAAGAAATATTATGAAATTCGTTAATGATTAGTAAGTTTGCTTCTTGCCATTTGTGTCGTTGAGTTACAGGGTCTTGTTACTGATGTGAGAGATCTTGAGCTGTAGCAGTCAGGTCACTATTAATGTTGTCTTCTTGTGCTTTCAGAGTTCGACAAGTTCATGGAGGACCACAAAGGAGTGTTGATGAAGGGGTCAGATGACAGTGACGAGATGGATGAAGACATAGAAGTGGAGATAGAGAGGGCTGACCAGCAGGTAGGGCATTGAGGCTGACCAGCAGGTAGGGCATTGAGGCTGGTCAACATGTAGGGCATTGGGGCTGACCAGCAGGTAGGGCATTGAGGCTGACCAGCAGGTAGGGCATTGAGGCTGGCCAACATGTAGGGCATTGGGGCTGACCAGCAGGTAGGGCATTGAGGCTGGCCAACATGTAGGGCATTGAGGCTTTAGCAGGTAGGGCATTGAGGCTGACCAGCAGGTAGGGCATTGAGACTGACAGCAGGTAGGGCATTAGAACTGACCAGCAGATAGGGCATTAGAACTGACCAGCAGATAGGGCATTGAGACTGACCAGCAGAATAGGGCATTGAGGCTGACCAACATTTGTTGGCATCTGAGGCTGACCAGCAGGTAGGGCATTGAGAAATGACCATGCAGGTAGGGCATTGAGTCTGACCAGCCATAGGGCATTGAGACAGGGTCTTGTTACCTAGCAGTAGGGCATTGAGCTGCCAGCAGTGGGCATTGAGCTGAGCCAGCAGTAGGGCATTGAGACTGGCCACAGTAGGGCATTGAGGCTGACCACAGTAGGGCATTGAGCTGACCAGCAGATAGGGCATTGAGGGGGCTGACCAGCGACAGATGGAGGGCATTGAGGCTGACCAGCAGTAGGCATTGAGGCTGACCAGCAGGTAGGGCATTGAGGCTGACCAGCAGGTAGGGCATTGAGGCTGACCAGCAGTAGGGCATTGAGACTGACCAGCAGGTAGGGCATTGAGGCTGACCAGCAGATAGGGCATTGAGGCTGACCAGCAGGTAGGGCATTGAGACTGACCAGCAGGTAGGGCATTGAGACTGACCAGCAGGTAGGGCATTGAGACTGACCAGCAGGTAGGGCATTGAGACTGACCAGCAGATAGGGCATTGAGACTGACCAGCAGATAGGGCATTGAGACTGACCAGCAGATAGGGCATTGAGGCTGACCAGCAGATAGGGCATTGAGGCTGACCAGCAGGTAGGGCATTGAGACTGACCAGCAGGTAGGGCATTGAGACTGACCAGCAGATAGGGCATTGAGACTGACCAGCAGGTAGGGCATTGAGACTGACCAGCAGATAGGGCATTGAGACTGACCAGCAGATAGGGCATTGAGACTGACCAGCAGATAGGGCATTGAGACTGACCAGCAGATAGGGCATTGAGACTGACCAGCAGATAGGGCATTGAGACTGACCAGCAGATAGGGCATTGAGACTGACCAGCAGATAGGGCATTGAGACTGACCAGCAGGTAGGGCATTGAGACTGACCAGCAGATAGGGCATTGAGACTGACCAGCAGATAGGGCATTGAGACTGACCAGCAGATAGGGCATTGAGACTGACCAGCAGATAGGGCATTGAGACTGACCAGCAGATAGGGCATTGAGACTGACCAGCAGATAGGGCATTGAGACTGACCAGCAGATAGGGCATTGAGACTGACCAGCAGTAGGGCATTGAGACTGACCAGCAGATAGGGCATTGAGCTGACCAGCAGGTAGTGCATTGAGACTGACCAGCAGATAGGGCATTGAGACTGACCAGCAGATAGGGCATTGAGACTGACCAGCAGATAGGGCATTGAGGCTGACCAGCTGATAGGGCATTGAGACTGACCAGCAGATAGGGCATTGAGACTGACCAGCAGATAGGGCATTGAGGCTGACCAGCAGATAGGGCATTGAGACTGACCAGCAGATAGGGCATTGAGACTGACCAGCAGATAGGGCATTGAGACTGACCAGCAGGTAGGGCATTGAGACTGACCAGCAGATAGGGCATTGAGACTGACCAGCAGATAGGGCATTGAGACTGACCAGCAGATAGGGCATTGAGACTGACCAGCAGGTAGGGCATTGAGACTGACCAGCAGATAGGGCATTGAGACTGACCAGCAATAGGGCATTGAGACTGACCAGCAATAGGGCATTGAGGCTGACCAGCAAGTAGGGCATTGAGACTGACCAGCAGATAGGGCATTGAGACTGACCAGCAGATAGGGCATTGAGACTGAACAGCAAGTAGGGCATTGAGACTGACCAGCATTGAGACTGACCACCACGTTTTTAATGATGTCGTGAACCACCAGTAGTGCCTTCACTTTCTATTGTGCAACATTTGAAATGTTGTCCCATCTATAGCTGTCATCTCTTGTTGCTCTAGGTATGAGCATGGCAACACAGGCCAAGCAGCTTGAATGAGCATATCTTTTATGGATACACATATTTAATGTGCAATTATTTATTATTATTTATGTGTTATTATTATCATTATGTCGAATTATATAATAATTATAATATTTTAATTTTTAATATACCATAATTTATTACTTATTATATCATCTTTTAAAATTCAATATATTATGTCATACTTAGATATACCAATTTGTTATATATATAGTTTTGGTTCCATGTACTTTCTACAATGTGTGTATGTGCTAATGAGATAAGGTGCTTTAGAAATGCTGGTGGTAAAAAATGAACTAATAAAAATATGGAAATCAACATTGCTCCCATCTCGCGACGTCAAAATAGGGCTAACCGCACTGGTTTCTGCTGTGTTTGGAATCACTCAAGATGCATGATGCTTGACGCACCCACAAATCGCAGCCGTATCTGCATGCCGCATCCGTATATATGGCATCTTAGCTTTAGTTTCCGATAATTAATTTTAGTATTTGTCCTCACTGCTGTGTCTTGCAGCTAAATAATCAGTTCCTATAACACAGTACTTCAGGATGTTGGCTGACAAATAAAACAAAACCATTCTTAAACATGAACTAAAAGAAGACAAAGAATTTCTTTTAGGAAAATACACATGACTTTAATGAAGAAACTGGAATTTATTACCTGCAGATGTTTGGAGTATACACCAAAACGTTTTCCTACAAAAATATAATGATACATGTACTATTCCAAATTAGTATTCATGTGTCCATAATATACAGCTGTATAACGCAAATGGTTAAAATGGACAGAAACTACTATTCAAGTATATATATATATATATATATATATATATATATATATATATATATATATATATATATATATATATATATATATATATATAATACACACAATATATATATATATATATATATATATATATATATATATATTATAGTATTTATTAGACTAACCTGATATATAAGTTACAAAGGCTAATGTATGTTTAAGAAATATATATTGTCAAAACTAGATGAAATGAAACAAAATGACGGAATTTAACTTAGCTTTGCTGTCATCCACAGTTAATGCTCACCCAGGAGCGCTTCAAGAGGAGCATGAATGACCTTGACCTTGAGCTCAAGTTGCTCCGACAGCACAAGACAATGCTCCTGGAGCAACTGCAGGTTCTGGAGGAGAGCAGACCTGAAGTACAGTGAGTGATCACTAGGTGTCGCTACTGTCAGCATGTATCATGTGTGATTCTTGTCTGGTTTCATTTAAAGTTTATGTGATTTCAGTTATGATATTTATCAACTTTATCAGACTTTTATTGCCCTGTGATAAATGCAAGAAGATGTTAGTTCCATTATTTGTTTAATAATAAAATTGGTTATAGTATTGTTTTATCTTTTTTATGTACTTATTATGCATTATTAATTTATGTGGAAATGACAGTTCATGTACTGGTGTGACATATTTAATATAAATTGAAGGATTTTTGTTGACTGATAATTATTGTTTTGTAATTATTTTTACCACCTTTTAATTTGTTTGTCAGACTTGTTTATCAGTTTAATAGCGTGGACTCAATGATACGACACCTATTTATTGTCTTAATGTGGGTCCATAATATGTGTATCATATTAAAGTATATACATATTCAGTTTACATAAATGTGTCAAATGTCTTTATGCAATAATCTGTTGAAGAATGAAAGCGAGAGAGGCCAGGCGAACCGGTCGACCAGTCACACAAGGTATAGATCCTACTTGAAACAACCCCAGCAGTCCTAAATAAACATATCTTTGAGAATAAGAAAACCAGTCTAATTTTGAATTATTTCTGGAGGAAAATAATTTCGGCATTGAACGATGAGATATGAAACTATGCATTTATGTCCAAATTACAAAAATATTGGACATGACATAGATGTCTATTTTTAGCTTATGTGCAGGATAGGTGTGTTTGACTTCACACCTGGGATATTCACACAACACCTGTATGTTGGTCAGAGTCCGGCCTGTCAGCTGGACTGGACATAGATGATGATGAGGATGACAATGCCGCCCTGGACCCGTTTATCCCCCAGGAGAGGGTGTTCTGCAAGTACGCCGCCATGTTCTACACGTCCAACAATGGCGGCAAGACCTTCCATGAGTTCAAGGAGGCGGAGTATTGCCCCAGCTGTGGGGAGAAGGTGAGACAGCAATAGTAGCATTTAGGTTATCATAACCATTACCAATGTTTATTGACCCCAAATAAGTACAAGATTTGCTGAAAGTACATCAATTTTGGTTGTACATTTACACATATTATTTCAGGTTCACGTACTAGTTTTAGACTATACAGTAGACCGACAATACATATAAATGTGTGTACTTATAGTAATTATTGTTGTACCGAGAAACCCATAATCATATAAGTTTTACAAACTAGGGTTGGTAGCTCCTATTAAGACAGTAATGTCGCTGTCATAAGAACCACTGTAATTTCATGGTGAAAAGTAATATGGTCCTTTCTATAAGGTGTAAAGGTTATCCACCGGAGGGTGGCCATTTTGATTCCGGTCATGTGACATATACTGCTAATGGTTCACACAAGTCTACTTCTGCTTCAGTTGCATCTGTATATATATATATATATATATATATATATACATATATATATTATATACATAATATATATATATATATTATATATATATATTATGTATGTAGATATATATATATATATATATATATATATATATATAATATATATATATATATATATATATATATATATATATATATATACATACATATATATATATATATATATGCATTATCTATTTCAGATCCCAATATTTTATGACATATGCTTCGAATCTCTGCAACATACTCACAAAATTTCCAAGATGTATGCATGTATATGTATATATACATATATATTATATACATAATATATATATATATATTATATATATATTATGTAGGTAAGAGATATATATATAATATATATATATATATATATATATATACATATATATATATATATATATTACAGAGTAACCCTGACCATGCCTTATATGGATAAGGTGGGCGGAGCCAGAGCTAGAAACTGGGCTTACTGAGAATATTGTTTGTCGATAAACTGTCAGGGCAACACAAGTGTGCTGTAACAAAATAAAGGCATAGAATTGCATGACATAATTGTAGTATTAGGGTTAGTTAACAATTGCATATATTACAATGAATTTAACATTGTCAAAGAATCCCTTTAAAGATTTATTACGTACGGTAAAGAACAGGTAAGTTCTTATACACAATATCCAATCATCTGGATTGCTCAAAGTGCTTCACACTTTAACACTTTGGTTGTGCTTTCAGACAGTTCTGTGTCCTCACAAGATCCTCGGCCCGGACCAGGTGTTTCCACTCCCAGGAGGTTCCACCCACGTCAAGGTCGCCAGACCCAAAGTCCGCCTCAACCATGAAGTACTTGAGTATGAGTTGAATTCAATCAGAATTATAAAGTTTGCCAACTGAGAATTTGTATTTCAGCCAGCGAAATTCCTAGAAAATAATAACACACACATAGAGATTCTAAGACCCAAACTACACAGTAAATCATAACACACACGTAGAGATTCAAAGACCTAAACTACACAGTAAATCATAACACACATGTAGAGAGTCAAAGACCCAAACTACACAGTAAATCATAACACACAAGTAGAGATTCAAAGACCCAAACTACACAGTAAATCATAACACACACGTAGAGATTCAAAGACCCAAACTACACAGTAAATCATACACACATGTAGAGATTCAAAGACCCAAACTACACAGTAAATCATAACACACAAGTAGAGATTCAAAGACCCAAACTACAAAGTAAATCATAACACACATGTAGAGATTCAAAGACCTAAACTACACAGTAAATCATAACACACAAGTAGAGATTCAAAGACCCAATCTACACAGTAAATCATAACACACACGTAGAGATTCAAAGACCCAAACTACACAGTAAATCATAACACACACGTAGAGATTCAAAGACCCAAACTACACAGTAAATCATAACACACACGTAGAGATTCAAAGACCCAAACAACACAGTAAATTATAACACACACATAGAGATTCAAAGACCCAAACTACACAGTAAATCATAACACACATGTAGAGATTCAAAGACCTAAACTACACAGTAAATCATAACACACACGTAGATAATCAATGACCCAAACTACACAGTAAATCATAACACACACGTAGAGATTCAAAGACCCAAACTACACAGTAAATCATAACACACACGTAGAGATTCAAAGACCCAAACTACACAGTAAATCATAACACACATGTAGAGATTCAAAGACCCAACCTACACAGTAAATCATAACACACACGTAGAGACTCAAAGACCCAAACTACACAGTAAATCATAACACACACGTAGAGATTCCAAGACCCAAACTATACAGTAAATCATAACACACACGTAGAGATTCCAAGACCCAAACTATACAGTAAATCATAATACACACATAGAGATTCAAGACCCAAACTACACAGTAAATCATAACACACGTAGAGATTCAAAGACCTAAACTACACAGTAAATCATAACACACACGTAGAGATTCAAAGACCTAAACTACACAGAAAATCATAACACACACGTAGAGATTCAAGACCCAAACTACACAGTAAATCATAACACACATATTGAGACTCCAACACCCGAATTACCTGGTAAATCATAACACATGTAGAGATTACAACACACAAACTACACAGAAAATAATAACATGCACATAGAGATTCCAAGATCCAAACTACACAGTAAATCATAACCTCTGTTGAGATTCCAACACCCAAACTACATGGTAAACCATAACACATATGACAAAAATTACATAATAAATCCTAACACATGTAGAAATTCCAAGACCAAAGCTACACATTAAATCATAACACACGTTGAGATTCCATGACCTCTTGACCTTTCAGTCCACTGTTCCGGAAGCAGCGATTGGACGGTCTGCCTGGGTCGCGGTCCCTGTCACCGGAGAGCAAGATGTTCAGTCACGGTTCCTTCACTGTCGACATGATGAGTCCGTACCTGACCTTGAGCAAGAGTCCCGCGGAGTCGTTGCCTTCAGCCTCTGAAGATGGCGGCTACCCAAGCACAGACGGCATCCACCTGGTGGGTTGGTTGTGTACCATCGATGGTGAACTGATAAATTTAAATGTATACTAGATATATAATATATGTATGTATATACATGTATATATATATATATATATATATATATATATATATATATATATATATCTATATATATATTAAATTTCATTCATTCATTCATTCATTCATTCATTCATTCATTCATTCATTCATTCATTCATTCATTCATTCATTCATTCATTCATTCATTCATTCATTCATTCATCCATCCATCCATCCATCCATCCATCCATCCATCCATCCATCCATCCATCCATCCATCCATCCATCCATCCATCCATCCATCCATCCATCCATCCATCCATCCATCATGCATCCATGCATCCATCCATCCATCCATCCATCCATCCATCGATCATCCATCCATCCATCCATCCATCCATTCTCTATTGGCAGACGTACACCATTTCCCGTCTGTGGGACGACTACAAGAAAAGAACAGAGAAACAGCGCAAAGTGCCGCGAATACTGACTCTGGTAGGTTGACTTGATGCCGCGGAATTAATTTAATTGTAACTCGTATTATTCCTGTAATATGTCTCACAACAACCTCTCGTTTGAAATGTAATTGTGCCTTGCAAAGTTTTGTATCATTAAAATAGTTTTTATTTTAGTGAGTTGTGACATCTACAGAAGTAATAACTACAACCTATAGAATGTTAAAAGACACATATTGGACTTATGCAAAACCACACATTATGAATGTGTATATACACCAGAGAATTGTATAATTGCAATGACAATTGTAAGGTGTACAACTTTTATTGCAGGGTGTAGTGCACTTATTTATTTATGTTGTTTAATTATATAAGAATTCTAATGTTTTACATTTTAATATGCATGAATTACTGATATAATGATCAAAACATTTTAGAAACCATGCCATGTATCTTAACTATTTATTATAATATTTTTTACTTTTAATGTAATATCAAATTTATATATATACCGGGGTACCTGTTTTATATATTTTTTGATTCTGAGTACATAACAAAATTATTATAATTTGTGTACACGCCTATGAATGGGCAACTCTCAAAGATGCGGCACATTTGAAATGCTGGTTATAAGAATAAAATAATAATAGTTTGCAGTGACCCACTTGAATTACGAAAAAATGCTAAATCACGACAAAGTATGAAAAATTGACACATGACATAATTTGCAAATTTTGATGGCCCTTGCAGGAGAGGACTATCTCGCTGATTGAGCAGTTTGCAGCCTTCCTTTTCTGGCAGGATGAGACAAGTCAGGCTGAAGGAGGCGTCTTCTCCATCTTGGTATGTGGGTAGACAATGTCACAAACCTCCTTATGAGCTCATTAGTATGATTTTGCTCTTTAAAATAAATTTTGCTCCTTAATTGCGATTTTGTACAGTGAAAACTAGCAGCACCTGGATGTGATGCAGGGATACTTTCACTGGTGTGTCATGAAATAGTTGCCTTTGTGAAACAGTTATTTTGTTTATTTTCAAGTCTTCTTTTAATTTAACAACGTATTCTGGTTGATAATGGATTTATTTAAAAGTTCATTATTTTATTGAATCGATCTGTTGCTTTTAAATGGATCAAATCTGACAGTTAGAGCCACACAGTTGTGATGTAATGTAATATAAAGAACACTGTAGTCTGCCATTGTGTCTACTCAGAATGTACATGTCACAGGCAGATTAAAGGAACACTAACACAGTTGTGCTCCTTTACTTCACTACAATACAGTTGTCTTGATGTTAACAGGAGTACATTGTTAATTTGACATAACATGATAGCTATGATGAACAAACATACTAAATATATTTCACCCAAACATGTGACAATACAATAATAGCTTTATTGTGGACATTTTAGTCAGCTCTGTTTGATAGAATAATAATTTAATAAAAAAGTTTTTATCCCATCCTGTCAAGCACATTTAAATATTTAAAAATGAAATCTTTTTGAAATCTACTGATTTCGTACTTTTGACTTACCATACATGTTGTTGCTAATTGCAATATTCCATGTACAGAACTCAATGACTTGTCAGTCTGAGCCATTATGATATAAATAGCTTTCTTGGTAACACATTTACATGAGCTGACATTAAGCTAGCAATGTGTCATTAGCACTACATCTAACAGGCAATTATAATTATAATTTGGTGTTTTAATGAGCTTGTTAACATTTAAAATCAGTATCCCCTACAGGCAACTGAACTAAGGCAATAATCTTGCGCCAGAGTCACCTGACAGGTCGTTACATCGGAAATAAGAATATCTCCACCAACAGAGACTTCATAGTTGTAACAGTACACTACGTGCTACAGTGACAGTGTCATGTGTAGTGTCAGTGTCATGTGTAGTGTCAGTGTATGTGTAGTGACAGTGTCATGTGTAGTGACAGTGTCATGTGTAGTGAGTGTCATGTGTAGTATCAGTGTCATGTGTAGTGTCAGTGTCAGATGTCACATGTTGTTTACTCTGAAGATGTAGTGTCAGTCTAGTTGACACAGGGACACAAACCTGTTCTGTCTGTCATCTAGAGTGCCTATAATTCTGTTATATTATTCTAGAGTGCAATACAGTACAGTACACCTACATTACAGTACAGTACACCTACATTACAGTACAGTATACCTACATTACAGTACAGTACACCTACATTACAGTACAGTACACCTACATTACAGTACAATATACCTACATTACAGTACAGTACACCTACATTACAGTACAGTATACCTACATTACAGTAAAGTACAGCTACATTAAAGTACAGTATACCTACATTACAGTAAAGTACAACTACATTAAAGTACAGTATGCCTACTTTACAGTAAAGTACAACTACATTAAAGTACAGTATACCTACATTACAGTATACTTACGTTACAGTACAACACATCTATAGTACAGTACAGTACACCTATATTACAATACAATACACCTACATTACAGTACAATACACCTATATTACAGTACATTACAGCTACATTACAGTACAGTACACCTACATTACATTACAGTACAGCTAAATTAATGTACAATACGCCTACATTAAAGAACAGTATACCTACATTACAGTACAGCACACATATAGTACAGTACATCTACATTACAGTACAATACATCTACATTATAACTACATTAAAATACAGTATACCTACATTACAATACAGCACACATATAGTACAGTACATCTACATTACAGTATAATACACCTATGTTACAGTACAATACAGCTACATTACAGTACAGTACACCTACATTAAAGTACAGTACACATACACTACAGTACAGCACACCTATAATACAGTACAGTACACCTGCATTACAATTACATTACAATACACCTAGATTATTATACAATACACCTGCATTACAGTACAGTATACCTACATTACAATACAGTACACTACATTACACTACAGTACACCTATGGTACAGTATATTGCAACACACCTACATTACAGTACAGTACAGCTACATTACAGTACAGAACACTACATTACAGTATAATACACCTATATTACAGTACAGCACCTCTATAGTATACTACAGTACACCTACAGTACAGTACAGCACATCTATAGTACAGGACAGTATACCTACATTACAGTACAATACACCTACATTAAAATACAGTACACCTACATTACACTAGTATAGTACACATACAGTACAGTGCACATACATTACATAACATTACAGTAAACCTACACTACGCTACAGTATAGTACAGTACACCTACAATGTGTCCTGCAATATTGTCCTATGCAATATTACATATAAATATGTTTTGTTTGCGTTACCAGGACAACCTGTACCGGTTTATGCGAGAGCGTTACCTGTTGGAGGAGATTAGTTTCTTCGCGGCGTACGACTTGCTCAGTGCCATTGCAGAATACAGCAACACAAACAAGGTCAAGTATAAACACATAGTGTAATGACTATCTCCAAACAACATCTTCTGACACATAAGAGATGATTGTATCAATTCTACGACTGATAATTATTGTACAAATAATGGTAAAATCACATTTGTGATACTGTTAAAACTGCCAATCACTATTTGATATAATATTTTTGAATGTGTAATTTTCAGTAAATCGCAGTGAGTCCATCTCATTGGCATTATGTTTATTTAATATTGTTGCAAATGGGAACATATATCCTGGTTTTGTTCCATCGACCACTGGCACAATTAAAACAGCAGTCAGGTCTGTCTCACTTTCGATTTTAATTGGGCAAATAGATGCAGGTTTGGTTCCATCAGCCATTGGCAGAATAGAATATCTAGTAGTCTCACTGTCTTGAGTTTGATTTTAGATGTTATGCATTCTTGGTTACAGCTGATTTGGCTGCTCGCACAAGTGCTCGTTGGAAACCTAGATGGCGCTGTGTTCCGCTACCTCTTGCTCATGGGCGACTTCATCGACTGCGTCAACTGGCATGAGGCGAAGGACTTTGGCGCCTTCGCAGAAGTGGTCTACCCATTCCTCAATGTGAGTTCTTTTAGGCATTTATTTAGCTTTCTGCCTGCCATAAGGAATGGGTAATGTGACTGATTCATGCCATGGTGGGATTATCATGTGTGATATATCATGTGTTGTGTGAACACTTGAAGAATCACATTAAAATACACCACTGATAGTTACATAAATGTCCATTTTTTTATGATGTAAAAGTGAGCCATTTCTATGGAAGAAAATGGCCATTTTAATTGACAGTTACATCAGATGGCCTGTTGCTCACAACAATGTTCTACAAAATGTTTTTGTTCGCCACAAAAAATCCACAAAGTTTGCTTAACTGAGAACTATTTGGTGAAAACTCAATCTAGCCAGTGTCAAAGTCATGTAATACACGGTCACTGTGCACATGGAAACATTGTTCATGAGCAGAGATCACGCGATGAATTTGATTGTAGTGTATGTTATGGGACAGCAACTGAGCCTAGGAGTATAACACAAGACGTTTTGCTTCAACATATTGCACGTTGGTACTTTGATTGATTCAGGAAGAAGACTTGGAAACTCTGCAGATTGGCTACACTTCCTACAGCGAGAACAAGATCTCAAAGACACTTGTCTCTGAATACCTCATCTACTGCATCCAGAGGAACCGGGAACCAAGATTTGCTGAGGTAACTCCATAGTGGATGAGGCAGAAGTTTGTTGAAACATCTTGCTGTATAATGAAAACTGTATTCTAGCATCCAGATTAATCAGAATTCTGATATGCCTTTTCTGTATGTATTTACATTACATTGAAATACTATGTAATGTAAAATTATTATTGATATTATTATTTATGACATGTAGTGAGTAATTGAATATGAAAACTTTTTCTGAATTTCATTTTGCTAAAAGTGTGATAGTGAAAATCTCAATTAGGAATAAGATTTTGAATTAGGAACAATTCTCCTAATAATAATTAAAACGTTTCCGGGCACATTAGAAACAGATATGAGATAAATATGACACACTGATGAAAGAATCTCTGTGCTCTGCACCATGCATATAATTATATTATGTGCAAATATCACCTATTCATTGAAACCCATATTTGTGAATTTAAAATTTGCTTACATGATAAATTGGTAGAACATTTTGATTGGTTAACAATCTGTTCAGGTATTCTTTGTCTGATCGTGTGTTACCTTTGATAAATTAAGGTTATACTGTCCCCTATACATAATACTGAATCCATAAGGTTATGTCACAAATCTGCCTCATTTGTCATTTCTGATTTATTTCTACAATAAACAACGCACATGATCATTATTACTTAAATAACTGCATTTTAAAGGGTCTACAATTTACATGTTCCGTATGCAAACATAAAATTTATTACTATGCACTTTTAATGAATTTTCCATTTCAAACAGATCTGTGCTAAATGGTCGTATTCTTCAAAAAATCATCAAAATATAAATTGTGTACATAAAATCTGTACAGTGCGGCCATTGTGTGAATGTTAAGAGTATATATTGTGCCTCGCTGACTTGGCCTACGCCTTGTTTCGAAAGAAAAAGTCTTCCTCTGCTTTGTATGCATACATGTCCCCCGCTTGCCAGCTCATTCTGTCTCCCACGAGCCACAACAAGATTCTAATTTGGACAAACAAATAACGCCACTTTCACGACAACCACTTGATCATGGCATTCATCTTGAATCGCACTAGTTGTGTTTGCGTAATCCTCCACGATCAATTCGGCCAACTTTGCCTCGACAAAAACTTGTTTTCGTCGTAGCAGTCAATGGGTTTTCGCTTAATGATGTCATGTTCATACGTATTGGCTCAGAGCTTTTTTAGTGTTTACTTCCAAATAAGATAGAGTCTATTTCATGATTAAATCAAAACATTACAATCAAATATACATACTAATGAAATAACACATTTGTATTATGCCATAATCTACAAATGAGTATAAAGCCTGTATGATTTGTAGTTATTTTATTTTATCACAAATTGAAGCCCATTCTTACTAATAAAATAAAATTTATTTGCCTGTTAGGTTCTCACTAATGAAATATTTAGCTTACCAGGTATGTACTTAATGTTGCCAGTTGTCATGGGCAACAAGTTTGAAATGCCTCTGAATATTTCCTTCCTGATCATAACATGTAAGTGTGTTGTAGCTCCCTGCAACATCACCATTTACTTTGCGTGTTTATTAATGCTGTTTGACTGTGATTTTTATAAGGGTATTACCCCTCCTGGGGGACAGTTCCTAGAAAAACCTTGAGACAAACCC
>JAODUO010000678.1:142500-152500 GCA_025642075.2 Ridgeia piscesae | reverse complement strand
AGACAAACTGACCAAGAGAAAAAACACAGACAGACTGAGAGAAAGGACATGGACAAAAAACAAACTGAAAGAAAGAGAACATACCAAGAGAAAGAACACAGACAAACAGACCAAAAGAAAGAACACAGACAAACAGACCAAAAGAAAGAACACAGACAAACAGACCAAGAGAAAGAACACAGACAAACAGACCAAAAGAAAGAACACAGACAAACAGACCAAGAGAAAGAACACGGACAAACAGACCAAGAGAAAGAACATAGACAAACAGACCAAGAGAAAGAACACAGACAAACAGACCAAGAGAAAGAACACAGACAAACAGACCAAGAGAAAGAACATGGACAAACAGACCAAGAGAAAGAACATAGACAAACAGACCAAGAGAAAGAACATAGACAAACAGACCAAGAGAAAGAACATAGACAAACAGACCAAGAGAAAGAACATAGACAAACAGACCAAGAGAAAGAACATAGACAAACAGACCAAGAGAAAGAACATAGACAAACAGACCAAGAGAAAGAACATAGACAAACAGACCAAGAGAAAGAACACAGACAAACAGACCAAGAGAAAGAACACAGACAAACAGACCAAGAGAAAGAACATAGACAAACAGACCAAGAGAAAGAACACAGACAAACAGACCAAGAGAAAGAACACAGACAAACAGACCAAGAGAAAGAACATGACAAACAGACCAAGAGAAAGAACATAGACAAACAGACCAAGAGAAAGAACACAGACAAACAGACCAAGAGAAAGAACACAGACAAACAGACCAAGAGAAAGAACACAGACAAACAGACCAAGAGAAAGAACATGGACAAACAGACCAAGAGAAAGAACATAGACAAACAGACCAAGAGAAAGAAGACAGACAAACTGACCAAGAGAAAGAACATGGACAAACAGACCAAGAGAAAGAACATGGACAAACAGACCAAGAGAAAGAACATAGACAAACAGACCAAGAGAAAGAACATAGACAAACAGACCAAGAGAAAGAAACAGACAAACGACCAAGAGAAAGAACATAGACAAACAGACCAAGAGAAAGAACAAGACAAACAGACCAAGAGAAAGAACATGACAAACAGACCAAGAGAAAGAACATAGACAAACAGACCAAGAGAAAGAACATAGACAAACAGACCAAGAGAAAGAACACAGACAAACAGACCAAGAGAAAGAACAGACAAACAGACCAAGAGAAAGAACACAGACAAACAGACCAAGAGAAAGAACACAGACAAACAGACCAAGAGAAAGAACACAGACAAACAGACAAAGAGAAAGAAACAGACAAACAGACCAAGAGAAAGAACATAGACAAACAGACCAAGAGAAAAAACAGACAAACAGACCAAGAGAAAGAACATGGACAAACAGACCAAGAGAAAGAACACAGACAAACAGACAAAGAGAAAGAACACAGACAAACAGACCAAGAGAAAGAACACAGACAAACAGACCAAGAGAAAGAACATAGACAAACAGACCAAGAGAAAGAACACAGACAAACAGACCAAGAGAAAGAACACAGACAAACAGACCAAGAGAAAGAACATAGACAAACAGACCAAGAGAAAGAACACAGACAAACAGACCAAGAGAAAGAACACAGACAAACAGACCAAGAGAAAGAAGACAGACAAACTGACCAAGAGAAAGAACATGGACAAACAGACCAAGAGAAAGAACATAGACAAACAGACCAAGAGAAAGAACATAGACAAACAGACCAAGAGAAAGAACATAGACAAACAGACCAAGAGAAAGAACATAGACAAACAGACCAAGAGAAAGAACACAGACAAACAGACCAAGAGAAAGAACCCAGACAAACAGACAAAGAGAAAGAACACAGACAAACAGACCAAGAGAAAGAACACAGACAAACAGACCAAGAGAAAGAACATAGACAAACAGACCAAGAGAAAGAACACAGACAAACAGACCAAGAGAAAGAACATAGACAAACAGACCAAGAGAAAGAACACAGACAAGCAGACCAAGAGAAAGAACACAGACAAACAGACAAAGAGAAAGAACACAGACAAACAGACCAAGAGAAAGAACACAGACAAGCAGACCAAGAGAAAGAACACAGACAAACAGACCAAGAGAAAGAACACAGACAAACAGACCAAGAGAAAGAACACAGACAAACAGACCAAGAGAAAGAACATAGACAAACAGACCAAGAGAAAGAACACAGACAAACAGACCAAGAGAAAGAACACAGACAAAGAGACAAAGAGAAAGAACACAGACAAACAGACCAAGAGAAAGAACATAGACAAACAGACCAAGAGAAAGAACACAGACAAACAGACCAAGAGAAAGAACACAGACAAACAGACCAAGAGAAAGAACACAGACAAACAGACCAAGAGAAAGAACAGACAAACAGACCAAGAGAAAGAACACAGACAAGAGACAAGAGAAAGAACACAGACAAACAGACCAAGAGAAAGAACACAGACAAACAGACCAAGAGAAAGAACACAGACAAACAGACCAAGAGAAAGAACACAGACAAACAGACCAAGAGAAAGAACACAGACAAACAGACCAAGAGAAAGAACACAGACAACAGACCAAGAGAAAGAACACAGACCAACAGACCAAGAGAAAGAACACAGACCAAGAGAAAAAACACAGACCAAGAGAAAGAACACAGACCAAGAGAAAGAACACAGACAAGCAGACCAAGAGAAAGAACATAGACAAACAGACCAAGAGAAAGAAGACAGACAAACAGACCAAGAGAAAGAACACAGACAAACAGACCAAGAGAAAGAACACAGACAAACAGACCAAGAGAAAGAAGACAGACAAACAGACCAAGAGAAAGAACATAGACAAACAGACCAAGAGAAAGAAGACAGACAAACTGACCAAGAGAAAGAACATGGACAAACAGACCAAGAGAAAGAACATAGACAAACAGACCAAGAGAAAGAACATAGACAAACAGACCAAGAGAAAGAACACAGACAAACAGACAAAGAGAAAGAACCCAGACAAACAGACAAAGAGAAAGAACACAGACAACAGACCAAGAGAAAGAACACAGACAAGACAGACCAAGAGAAAGAACACAGACAAACAGACCAAGAGAAAGAACACAGACAAACGACCAAAGAGAAAGAACACAGACAAACAGACCAAGAGAAAGAACATAGACAAACAGACCAAGAGAAAGAACACAGACAAACAGACCAAGAGAAAGAACACAGACAAAGACAAAAGAGAAAGAACACAGACAAACAGACCAAGAGAAAGAACAAGACAAACAGACCAAGAGAAAGAACAAGACAAAAACAGACCAAGAGAAAGAACACAGACAAACAGACCAAGAGAAAGAACACAGACAAACAGACCAAGAGAAAGAACATGGACAAACAGACCAAGAGAAAGAACACAGACAAAGAGACAAAGAGGAAGAAAACAGACAAACAGACCAAGAGAAAGAACACAGACAAACAGACCAAGAGAAAGAACACAGACAAACAGACCAAGAGAAAGAACACAGACAAACAGACCAAGAGAAAGAACACAGACCAACAGACCAAGAGAAAGAACACAGACCAACAGACCAAGAGAAAGAACACAGACCAAGAGAAAAAACACAGACCAAGAGAAAGAACACAGACCAAGAGAAAGAACACAGACAAGCAGACCAAGAGAAAGAACATATGACAAAAAGAACACAGACAAAGCAGACCAAGAGAAAGAACACAGACAAACAGACCAAGAGAAAGAACACAGACAAACAGACCAAGAGAAAGAACACAGACCAACAGACCAAGAGAAAGAACACAGACCAACAGACCAAGAGAAAGAACACAGACCAAGAGAAAGAACACAGACCAAGAGAAAGAACACAGACAAGCAGACCAAGAGAAAGAACATGGACAAAAAAAAGACAAGCAAACAAAGAGAAAGAACACAGACAAACAGACCAAGAGAAAGAACACAGACAAACAGACCAAGAGAAAGAACACAGACAAAGAGACAAAGAGAAAGAACACAGACAAGCAGATCAAGAGAAAGAACACAGACAAGCAGACCAAGAGAAAGAACATGGACAAACAGACCAAGAGAAAGAACACAGACAAGCAGACCAAGAGAAAGAACACGGACAAACAGACCAAGAGAAAGAGCACAGACAAGCAGACCAAGAGAAAGAACACAGACAAGCAGACCAAGAGAAAGAACACATACAAGCAGACCAAGAGAAAGAACATAGACAAACAGACCAAGAGAAAGAAGACAGACAAACAGACCAAGAGAAAGAACATAGACAAACAGACCAAGAGAAAGAACACAGACAAACAGACCAAGAGAAAGAACACAGACAAACAGACCAAGAGAAAGAACATAGACAAACAGACCAAGAGAAAGAACACAGACAAACAGACCAAGAGAAAGAACACAGACAAACAGACCAAGAGAAAGAACCCAGACAAACAGACAAAGAGAAAGAACACAGACAAACAGACCAAGAGAAAGAACACAGACAAACAGACAAAGAGAAAGAACACAGACAAGCAGACCAAGAGAAAGAACACAGACAAACAGACCAAGAGAAAGAACATAGACAAACAGACCAAGAGAAAGAACACAGACAAACAGACCAAGAGAAAGAACACAGACAAACAGACCAAGAGAAAGAACACAGACAAAGACACAAAGAGAAAGAACACAGACAAACAGACCAAGAGAAAGAACATAGACAAACAGACCAAGAGAAAGAACACAGACAAACAGACCAAGAGAAAGAACACAGACAAAGAGACAAAGAGAAAGAACACAGACAAACAGACCAAGAGAAAGAACATAGACAAACAGACCAAGAGAAAGAACATAGACAAACAGACCAAGAGAAAGAACACAGACAAACAGACCAAGAGAAAGAACACAGACAAACAGACCAAGAGAAAGAACATGGACAAACAGACCAAGAGAAAGAACACAGACAAAGAGACAAAGAGAAAGAACACAGACAAACAGACCAAGAGAAAGAACACAGACAAACTGACCAAGAGAAAGAACACAGACAAAGAGACCAAGAGAAAGAACACAGACACCTGAGAAAGAACACAGACTAACAGACTGAAAGAACACATATATACAGACTGAGACCAAGAACACAGACAAACAGACTGAAAGAAAGAACACGGTCATATTGCCTCAGAGAAAGATCCCAGGCAAACAAACTGAGTGAGATTGAAAGTGACAAAGAGAGACAACAAAGGCTGAGAACGAGGGGGGAGCCAGCCAAGTAGACAGACATGTTGACCTGACACCTTGGGTGAGGTGGTACTTGTGACACTGTCCATACGACACTGTCACAAAAGACCATCTGAACACTAGAAGGGCTAACTATAAATCAATACCCATCTTCCTTGATCGTCACCTCTTCTACGTGGGAGCATGAAAATGTCACAGTAATCTCCCAGGAACTGGATCAGTAACCAGCTGTACACCGCTCTAGTAAATTGGTAAATATGTTTTCATTAGTAACCATGTCACGTTTTAACACATCCTTTTCATTGGACAATCGGAATGACACGTCCCCACAATTTGTTTAACTCTACAGTCAATGACATGTTACACATTTGCTTCATTGGGTCTTCTCCTTTCCCTGGCACAGGCCTCCAGTAAAGAAGACCTTTTGTGTGTCATGCAAAAGACTAACATTCCCAGCTTACGTGCTACGTCTAGTGCAGTGTGCAGTTGTATGACTTGTATACAACTGTGTCTGCCCAGATGATGGACTGGCGAATTGCTAACTGCTCATTTCAAAAGCCTTTAGATACGGAAATATTTTGGACAAGAACTCAAACTGCTGTTGTCATAATATATGTATGTATGTATGTATGTATGTATGTACGTATGTATGTATGTATGTATGTATGTATGTATGTGTGTATATATATATATATATATATATATATATATATATATATATATGTATGTACATATGTATGTATGTATGTACATATATGTGTGTGTGTATATATTATATATATATATGTCTTCATTGCTATGCTAGTTTGATAACACAGTTGCAAATACCTGTATTGTGCTTACACAAATTAATATATATATATATATATATATATATATATATATATATATATATATATATATATATATATATATATATATTAACACAATATAATTCTTTTTTGCTCTTTGTCTAGCGGAAGATACAACTACTCTGTCTGGTGTTTCCCTCTGTCTGTGCTATGTTGTGAGATCAATGCACGTGGGTCTGTGCTAGGGTCTGTGCAGGGGTCTGTGCTAGGGGTCTGTGCCTAGGGGTCTGTGCTAGGGGTCTGTGCTAGGGGTCTGTGCCTAGGGGTCTGTGCTAGGGGTCTGTGCAGGTGTGAGGGGTCTGTGCCTGGGGTCTGTGCTAGGGGTCTGCTAGGGGTCTCTGTCAGGGTCTCATCTGTCCTTGTCGTCACCTCTTCTAGGGGGCTGTGCACAGTAATCTCCCAGGAACTGGATCAGTACCGCTGTGCAGGGGTCTAGTAAATGGGTAATGTGCTGTCATTAGTAACCATGTCACGTTTTAACACACCCTTTTCATTGGACAGTCTGTGCAGGGGTCCCCAGTTTGT
The DNA here is from genome assembly GCA_025642075.2 of Ridgeia piscesae. Lineage (NCBI taxonomy): Eukaryota > Metazoa > Annelida > Polychaeta > Sabellida > Siboglinidae > Ridgeia > Ridgeia piscesae. The sequence goes on along the minus strand of JAODUO010000678.1, from coordinate 145,859 downwards.
TTATCTAGGGGTCTGCTGTTCCATTTGCTTCATTTGGGTCTTCTCCTTTCCCTGGCACAGGCCTCCAGGGCTTTTGTGGGGTCTGCAAAAGATCTTCCAGCTTACGTGCTAGTCTGTGCAGTGTGCGGGGTTGTTGGCTTGTATCACTGGGGTCTGTGCCAGAGTCTGGCGATGTACTGCTATTAAAAGCCTTAGAGGTTTTTGGAGACTCAATGCTGGGTCTGTCATAGGGTCTGTGTAGGGTTGTTGTCTGTGCAGGTCTGTTGTAGGGTTGTGCTAGGGTCATCTATTTTAGGTCTGTGCTATTTGCTATATTATAGGTCTGTGTAGGGGTCTGTGTATTCTAGCAGTGCAAGGTCTGTGCTGGGTCTTGCTAGGGTCTTGCAGTCTGTGCTAGGGGGTCTTCCTAGGGGTCTGTGCTAGGGGTCTGTGCTAGGGTCTGTGCTAGGTCTGTGCTAGGGGTCTGTGCTAGGGTCTGTGCTAGGGGTCTGTGCTAGGGGTCTGTGCTAGGGGTCTGTGCTAGGGGTCTGTGCTAGGGGTCTGTGCTAGGGTCTGTGCTAGGGGTCTGTGCTAGGGGTCTGTGCTAGGGGTCTGTGCTAGGGGTCTGTGCTAGGGGTCTGTGCTAGGGGTCTGTGCTAGGGGTCTGTGCTAGGGGTCTGTGCTAGGGGTCTGTGCTAGGGGTCTGTGCTAGGGGTCTGTGCTAGGGGTCTGTGCTAGGGGTCTGTGCTAGGGGTCTGTGCTTAGGGGTCTGTGCTAGGGGTCTGTGCTAGGGGTCTGTGCTAGGGGTCTGTGCTAGGGGTCTGTGCTAGGGGTCTGTGCTAGGGGTCTGTGCTAGGGGTCTGTGCTAGGGGTCTGTGCTAGGGGTCTGTGCTAGGGGTCTGTGCTAGGGGTCTGTGCTAGGGGTCTGTGCTAGGGGTCTGTGCTAGGGGTCTGTGCTAGGGGTCTGTGCTAGGGGTCTGTGCTAGGGGTCTGTGCTAGGGGTCTGTGCTAGGGGTCTGTGCTAGGGGTCTGTGCTAGGGGTCTGTGCTAGGGGTCTGTGCTAGGGGTCTGTGCTAGGGGTCTGTGCTAGGGGTCTGTGCTAGGGGTCTGTGCTAGGGGTCTGTGCTAGGGGTCTGTGCTTAGGGGTCTGTGCTAGGGGTCTGTGCTAGGGGTCTGTGCTAGGGTCTGTGCTAGGGGTCTGTGCTAGGGGTCTGTGCTAGGGGTCTGTGCTAGGGGTCTGTGCTAGGGGTCTGTGCTAGGGGTCTGTGCTAGGGGTCTGTGCTAGGGGTCTGTGCTAGGGGTCTGTGCTAGGGGTCTGTGCTAGGGGTCTGTGCTAGGGGTCTGTGCTAGGGGTCTGTGCTAGGGGTCTGTGCTAGGGGTCTGTGCTAGGGGTCTGTGCTAGGGGTCTGTGCCTAGGGGTCTGTGCTAGGGGTCTGTGCTAGGGGTCTGTGCTAGGGGTCTGTGCTAGGGGTCTGTGCTAGGGGTCTGTGCTAGGGGTCTGTGCTAGGGGTCTGTGCTAGGGGTCTGTGCTAGGGGTCTGTGCTAGGGGTCTGTCCCTTAGGGGTCTGTGCTAGGGGTCTGTGCTAGGGGTCTGTGCTAGGGGTCTGCTAGGGGTCTGTGCTAGGGGTCTGTGCTAGGGGTCTGTGCCTAGGGGTCTGTGCTAGGGGTCTGTGCTAGGGGTCTGTGCTAGGGGTCTGTGCTAGGGGTCTGCTGTTAGGGGTCTGTGCTAGGGGTCTGTGCTAGGGGTCTGTGCTAGGGGTCTGTGCTAGGGGTCTGTGCTAGGGGTCTGTGCTAGGGGTCTGTGCTAGGGGTCTGTGCTAGGGGTCTGTGCTAGGGGTCTGTGCTAGGGGTCTGTGCTGGGGGTCTGTCTAGGGTCTGTGCTAGGGGTCTGTGCTAGGGGTCTGTGCTAGGGGTCTGTGCTAGGGGTCTGTGCAGGGGTCTGTGAGGGGTCTGTGCTAGGGGTCTGTGCTAGGGGTCTGTGCTAGGGGTCTGTGCTAGGGGTCTGTGCTAGGGGTCTGTGCTAGGGGTCTGTGCTAGGGGTCTGTGCTAGGGGTCTGTGCTAGGGGTCTGTGCTAGGGGTCTGTGCTAGGGGTCTGTGCTAGGGGTCTGTGCTAGGGGTCTGTGCTAGGGGTCTGTGCTAGGGGTCTGTGCTAGGGGTCTGTGCTAGGGGTCTGTGCTAGGGGTCTGTGCTAGGGGTCTGTGCTAGGGGTCTGTGCTAGGGGTCTGTGCTAGGGGTCTGTGCTAGGGGTCTGTGCTAGGGGTCTGTGCTAGGGGTCTGTGCTAGGGGTCTGTGCTAGGGGTCTGTGCTAGGGGTCTGTGCTAGGGGTCTGTGCTAGGGGTCTGTGCTAGGGGTCTGTGCTAGGGGTCTGTGCTAGGGGTCTGTGCTAGGGGTCTGTGCTAGGGGTCTGTGCTAGGGGTCTGTGCCAGGGGTCTGTGCTAGGGTCTGTGCTAGGGGTCTGTGCTAGGGGTCTGTGCTAGGGGTCTGTGCTAGGGGTCTGTGCTAGGGGTCTGTGCTAGGGGTCTGTGCTAGGGGTCTGTGCTAGGGGTCTGTGCTAGGGGTCTGTGCTAGGGGTCTGTGCTAGGGGTCTGTGCTAGGGGTCTGTGCTAGGGGTCTGTGCTAGGGGTCTGTGCTAGGGGTCTGTGCTAGGGGTCTGTGCTAGGGGTCTGTGCTAGGGGTCTGTGCTAGGGGTCTGTGCTAGGGGTCTGTGCTAGGGGTCTGTGCTAGGGGTCTGTGCTAGGGGTCTGTGCTAGGGGTCTGTGCTAGGGGTCTGTGCTAGGGGTCTGTGCTAGGGGTCTGTGCTAGGGGTCTGTGCTAGGGGTCTGTGCTAGGGGTCTGTGCTAGGGTCTGTGCTAGGGGTCTGTGCTAGGGGTCTGTGCTAGGGGTCTGTGCTAGGGGTCTGTGCTAGGGGTCTGTGCTAGGGGTCTGTGCTAGGGGTCTGTGCTAGGGGTCTGTGCTAGGGGTCTGTGCTAGGGGTCTGTGCTAGGGGTCTGTGCTAGGGGTCTGTGCTAGGGGTCTGTGCTAGGGGTCTGTGCTAGGGGTCTGTGCTAGGGGTCTGTGCTAGGGGTCTGTGCTAGGGGTCTGTGCTAGGGTCTGTGCTAGGGTCTGTGCTAGGGTCTGTGCTAGGGTCTGTGCTAGGGTCTGTGCTAGGGTCTGTGCTAGGGTCTGTGCTAGGGGTCTGTGCTAGGGGTCTGTGCTAGGGTCTGTGCTAGGGTCTGTGCTAGAGTCTGTGCTAGGGTCTGTGCTAGGGTCTGTGCTAGGGGTCTGTGCTAGGGGTCTGTGCTAGGGTCTGTGTTAGAGTCTGTGCTAGGGTCTGTGCTAGGGTCTGTGCTAGGGGCTGTGCTAGGGTCTGTGCTAGAGTCTGTGCTAGGGATCTGTGCTA
>JAODUO010000678.1:127500-135000 GCA_025642075.2 Ridgeia piscesae | reverse complement strand
ACATTTGTGTTGACGACCGAAGTCTAAATTTTTTTAATGGCCGCCAGTCACTTTGGCAACATAGGTTGTTATATCATAAATACTATTTAGATTAATTTAAAAGCATTTGCCAAGATTATATGCAAAAATAAGACAATATTTTATTTGTTGGTGGTTGCCGACGAACTACAAGCAGTTACGAAACAATGGCGCCCGGGCCCACACACACCACGCACACTGAGCGCATAAATATAACGCGTAGTCCATTATTATGAGCTTGTTATGCCCAATTATTCTATGTTGGGAAACGGCCATCTATCGAAGTACCAAGTCAGCATTGCTGCTAGTGTCATGACTTCTTTATCGTGTGCTCCAGACGGACAAATGCGAGATGTTGGTGTAAACGTGAAATCAGTTTCTGCAAATCAGACATTCGTCATACATATTTGGAGACATCTTTTCCCCGAATCCTCTACCATAAAGTCTCCCTCCGAGTAGTAATTCATATAACTGTCTAGATTAATTCGAAAGGAATCTCGTCGTGTACGTACAATATTTGAGATGTAACCACACCGATTCGAACTATTGAACTGAGTCAATAAAAGGTTTAGTAAGTTACCGTTTCGAACTGACAGGAGAACACTGGTTTTTGTGATTGTAAAGGAGGTACCCCGGTCGTTCCATATTGAAACTGTTCTGGGAAAGAATCTATATTATTTGCCGTCAAGACGAGCACAATTTACTCTTTCGAACTGACAGGAGAACACTGTTGTTTGGCAATTGCAAGGCGTACTTCGGTCGTTTCATTTTGCAATTGTTCTGGGAAATAATTTATGTTTGTTATCAACACGACCCGGTGAGAAGCAAGGCCTCCGTAAAATGACACTTGGAGTCTCCGCACTCAACGTGCACTTCTCCTGTCAGGTTTATCGTCAGTCGACAGCGGGAAGCGCTTGATGCATAAATGGCTGAAGTCGCGTGTAATGCGATCGTAGCGACCTTCCCAGTCGCCGGCGAACGAGTGAAAACCATAAATATTCAAGTGCAGCGAAGTGTTAGGAAAGCAAAGATAAGCGCGCGGCAGATGATTATGCGCTAACTATCGCTGGATCTGGCGAGATCGACCGTTTCGCACACAAAAAAACGGTCATTGCCGTCGACGATAAACGGGGTGGCGAAGTGCAATGTGGGAAAGGCTGCCGAGATATGCGCGTCGTTGATCACATGCGCAACTGGGCGACGTTGATTGGCCTCTTTTGTGTGACGATAAACAGCCGTAGGAAGACGAACGACTTGTCTGTCGGCAGATTAACTGGAGCGAGGTTCGTGCTACACATCCGCAAAGACCACATCGGTCTTGTTGGCACCAGACGACGTCAGTTGCGTGTGAACTGTCTGTTGTCGATCTGAGGCCGCTTTCATGGAGTAATTACATCCACTTGTTGGCAACGCCGTTCATGCTTTTGACGATTGTTCCAATTTACGCTGTTTTGATTAGACTTGGTTTTTGTCTTTACGAGTCGTGTTGCGTCGCGTCGCGTCGCATATGCGTCGTGATGCATACACACGCGCGCGCGCGCGCACACACACACACACACACACACACACACACACACACACACACACACACACACACACACGCACGCACGCATGCACACACACACACACACACACACACACGCACGCACACACACACACACACACACGCAAACACACACACACACAATAATATATAACAACATATAATAAATATAATATATTAAATATATATATATATATATATATATATATATATATATATATATATATATATATATATATATATATATACGTCATTTTTACAACGGCTGCAAAATCATGTCATATTATTAATACTATATATATATATATATATATATATATATATATATATATATATATATATATATATATATATATATATATATATATATATATATACATATATACATATATATATATATATATATATATATATATATATATATATATATATATATATATATTGTAGCAACAAATAACTTAGACGATATCCAACATATCCAAACCGATTGGAATCGGCAGTCGTAATGATCTATACAACACAACCCGAAGCAAGTCAATGGGACCCAACTTACAACGACAGACGTCGGTTTGGATAGTCTGGTTGTTCATTTTATATTTGTTTTTCCTTTTTTCAGATGTAGCGCTTGTCGAGAGGAAAGACTGCGAGATGACTTTGATGACGACGACTACTGACCCGACCTGTAATGGCTGCTGCCAACAAGTGCCTTTCAAACACCCGGACAACGACGGTGTAAAGGCGACATGTTTCGATGCTCACCGTTTATCGTCAGTGTGGAGTCCCTTTAGAGATATTGTAGATTGTTGTGATAGTACACTTTATTCTAAATATTTATGGTGTTGCCGAAATCCCTAAAATGGCATATATTTTAAATGTATGAAATTAGCGTGTGGTAAATTCATTGTTAATAAGAGCATTGTTTGTCGAAGTAAACAACGTGAACTGGGATATATGGGTCAATATCAGATGATTTTTGCACAGTAAAATAATTATGTATATAAAACGCACCGTGTTGAATAAGTGCCAATGTTATGCTAAGGATGTATGTGTTGTAAAGTGTATTCCAAGAACCGAATAAGCTCTGATGTGTTAATTATGTGCCAAACGAGGTACAGCGATGTATCAATGATGTAGTAAAGATGTAGTAAAGATGTATTGCCAACTCGATTGTTGAGAGTTCGTCGTATTTCAGCAAACTATTGAAATACATTTAGGATCAAGCTACAAACACATGGACCAATGTGTTCTTTGTTTAGAAAATAAGAACGTTATAGTGTAACCAACCCGGGAAGGAAGGATGGAAATAGGGAGAGCCAGAAGGAGATAGATGGATGGGAAAGACAGAGGGATGGAGAAAGAGGTTACATATAACGAGGGAGGGAGGCAGGTAGGTAGGGAAGAGAGAGGGAGAGCCGAGGAGAGAGTGTTGGCAATGGCGGAAATGTGTTATGGGAATATATGAACGATGTGATTGCTAAATACTTAGTTGAACGATGGGAATATTCCAGGGTATAATGGCAGAAGAGATTGACATTCCGGTTGTAGATAATAAAGGGCGATGTCCACTCCCTGGTAAACATCCAAGTCAGACCTTGTTGAGTCGTATTCAGAAGTCTTGGGTCTAGTTTCGTAGATGGACTGATAGACGAGGTATATACAGCAGTATACAATTGGAAACAGACCTGGCTTTAGAAAATGTGCATCTGGTGGGATTTTCGCAAACGGTGCAACTGGTGAAATGCTATCTAGCCAATGTAAATTGTACACTAACACGACCGTAATTCTGAACTAATCTAAACACTTGTTGATGTATAGCCGTAGGCTTCCGTTGTGTCATCCGGCCTTGAAGCCGTTATGCGGATGGAATGCACGCATCTAGGCCTCAGTTCCGGCGCAGGATACTTTGTTCCGCGATGCGGCAATGAATTGTCTGGCGACAACGTATCGCCGAGTAGACTGCGCATTCGTAGAAGTCTGGCTTACTATCGAACATTGTCTACGTAAGTTTCCGTTCTCAATATGTCGATTGCAAAAATGCAATTTGTTCTTTGGTGTTGTTAGACTATTATAGATCGGTCTGCTAGATGTTTGTTGAAGAATGTTTGTGTTGGTCGTCTCCAACATTCTCTATCGTGCGAACAGAATCAACTCTGCTAGTTAGAGACATCCCAAGTTCTTGTGGGCGCAATTAGACTTGACGGGCGAAATCATTAGCATGCCGAGTACACTGAATGTAACGATTGTCAAACGTAACTTATTTGATATCGTCGCAACCTATTTTCTCACAAATGTATGGGCTCCTGAATATCGAGTAATGTTACTTGTTGTATAAAGGTGATGTATTTAAATGTATATTTAAATTTGCTGATTATAAACCTATTTTTTTAAATTATAAATTATGGTCCATGTGATGTTATGATATGAGAAAACTTATTTTGACGACTGCCGTCTTTTAAAATGGCGGGCCTGAATATTGACGCAGTTAATGTTATGACATGATTTTGCAGCCGTTGTAAAAATGACGTATATATATATATATATATATATATATATATATATATATATATACATACAAATACATATATACAACACTAATAAAAAAATTGCCAGACGCTAGTTACACATAACAGCTTAAAGATAATTACTGTTCTTCTGTGTTCGTTTGAAACATGTCTGATGTCAGAGGTCCGTAGCAAACGAGCGCTGTTTGGCTTGGGTTTAACGTGTGTCATTAGAGCAGTCAACTGCACGGCCGAATGACCACCAACAACGTTGACCATCAGTAGGCATCATTACCTATACAAGGAAGCATTACACAGAGAAATAACATCATTGTCTGATCAGATTACTGTTGCAACTAATTGATTATTCCTCCGGCTACAGAGAGTGGCGAAGCATCTCTGCCAATATGTCTGTAGTAATTGCTGTCGACAGCGACGATACGTAATCTCCACAACACATTTGTTCAGCTGTTCCACCTGCCAAAACCGAGAAACAAACGAAGGATATCTAAGATTTATTCTCTGACTTATTCACATGCGTTCACACACACACACACACACACACACACACACACACACACACACACACACACACACACACACACACACACACACACACACACACACACACACACACACACACACACACACACACACACACACACACACACACACACACACACACACACACACACACACACACACACACACACACACACACACACACAAATACATACACACACAAATACATACACACACACATACATACACAGACACAGAAGTACACACGCACACATACACACGCACACATACGCGCACAGACACACACTACTACTTTGTCCATACTGTGCTCCAAAATAAAACCGTAGTCTCCATCAATGTCATGTATCGCTGAGACCTTTAAAATATTTAAATATCAGTTTCCTTCTTCTCAATCTGTTTTCCAAAATGTCTCGGTATGTAGTCAATCATAACCCTTGCGAAGATAAAATGTTTATTTTATATGGTTATCGTGAAGAAATATCATATCAACCCAAGTAGTTTGGGTCTCATTTTGTCTAACTTTTATGCCCAGTGTTCACAGTTCATACATAACCAATCTACACTGTATCTACATGCATTCATGTATTTTTGATTTACTCATTTTATCCGTTCTAATGCTTTCATTTTAATGTTTTTTAATGGATTTTACGTTTTTATGTCTTGTTGATTTACACTTGTTTGTTGGGAAATAGCTCAGATGAGCTAATATTATTCAATTAACATGCAAACCGACGTTAAATAAAACTTCTTGTATCTTGTACAAGTTGATATATATATATATATATATATATATAATATATATATGTATAAATATATATATTGACATATATATATTTGACATATATATTGACATATATATATATATATATATATATATATATATATATATATATATATATATATATATATATATATATATATATATATAAAACGGAGAATGTTTCTCATATACTGACCGTTTTAATAATAGACCACAGTGGTTTCGACCACCATCCGGTGTCACATAGATAGCTGTGTCCACCACCAAGAACACCACGAAACGCTTGTAGTTATCCTTACTACATAATTATACAATCAGACGTTGTGCATTGAGACACATTTAAACAGACGACCGAGAAGCATTGGTCCAAAAACATGTCAACATTCATCGGACGTAAATCGCAACGACAGGTCCCGGTGGTCGGGCCGCTGACATCAAGACTGTTACAGCCATCTTGGCGGGCGAGACGAGCATCGCCCGCGGCATCCTCAACAGACGCCACTCTTCACCAGCGAGGAGCTGAAACTGTCACGCGATGAATTATGTATCTGAGTGTTTCGTTTCCCGCATTGCCTCCGGACATCTGCAGGTAATTGTCGCTGTAGGTATCGCTGCGTTGCCCGTCGAGGGAGCTGCATCAACGCTGCATTACGCTAATATGCCAATCCTCCGCGAATGTGCGTTGCCTCCGTACGTTGCTGTAGCGAACCCCGTGCTGTTCCACGCGGCTGAGTTTAGGTCACGCGTGGGTGAGCACCAGTCGGCTGCGCCGAGGGGTAAGTGCAAGCGGGCTGCATTAAGCTAGTGTTAGTACGTAATACATCAACCCTCTGCGTTATGCATGTAGGTTGCTAAAACATTCGCCTCTAAACTAAGAAGACATCTGTATCAGGTCGGGTGATGACGGGTCACTATGTATGACTTCTTTCATAGAATCTTTAAAAAGATTAGTTAAAAGTTGGGTATCTCCAGGTTTATTATTTCATTAGGTTTCTTGGAAAATAGCACTTACCTTCTACTATCTTATCATCGTATTCAACATACGGCATGCTCGCCATCAGTGGTATTTCGAAACAATCTGATTCTGCGTTCTTCGCAGGCAGATTCTACCCGTCATTGACACATTGATATTTTCCCAAGCAGTCACAAATAAAGTCGTTTTCTGTACAGCGTAACTGGTATTTTGCATAAATTAATTATGTCTGTCAAAAAGACATGTTTTGTCTTAACAAAACTATTCTTGGTCATAAGGCAAGACATCAAAATCAACGGCATTCAGTTTGTAGAATAGTAAGCCGGAAACACACCAATGACCCGTTCCCAGCTATCCCGACAACAGCAATTAGACGCGTCATGCGCATGCGCGCGCAAGCGCAGTGATCAACCTGACCTGTTGCACTCATGCCAATGACAAACATTTTTAAGTTTTGATGTTCCTTTTCTATTAGTTCTTTCCTGCAAAGGTTGCACGAGTTGTTCTGTATTTTAGCAATTACCGCTACAGAATATCGACGAAAGGAGAGTATGTATGGGGGTGTTTAGTGGGACAGACGTGGAGAAAGAGAACTAAATACAGAGGAGAATGGATGCGGTTGGTGAACTCAGCTGCATTGGCAACGCAAGATAAAACAAGCAATACTCGACCAGTAATAGAGCGATTCTCACCACCGACGACGAGGGGCAACAAAGGCAACAATGACTGGCGACCGATATAAATAAGTCGCGTTTAGATGGTGGATTAGCTGCAAAACGAGTGCGCATGCTCAGCGGCACGTATTGTGTAATGTTGTGTTACTGCGGGCATCACTCACAGTCCGCCTACGTAAATAACAGTGCGTTGCCGGATACCACCAACGCATATCACCCCTGGTTCATTAGGCACCGAGCACCGTGCTGACAGACCAGTCACTCTCCATTTAGTGCGACGCTTGCGTCATTACCTATGCACCTAGCCCGGCCTCTGTACGCTGAGGAGTTTCCTGGCTCTGTTGATACAGTGGATTGTGTGTCCAGTTCTTTCGTGTCAAAGTATAGGTAATGTGCGAATACTGTATGTAATGTAATAAATCAATTGAATAAAAAAGTGTGTATGTTAATTTACAAGTAATGCATGTACGCAAGAATCAAGTTTAACC